>OY755237.1:57597872-58197872 GCA_963576725.1 Azorinus chamasolen | reverse complement strand
TATTAAACCGTGTCAAACCGTATCAAACCGTGTCTTACCGTACAATCCGTGTCACTCGTGACCCCTTCCCTACATTATCTTACCATAGGTACGTCAAAACCCGTAGTCACGCCGTTGTGTGCATCCGTATCGGACAACGGAACTTGGCACGTCCGGGACATCCGTGAGATTTAACCCTTTCCCTGTTGAATATTCATGTAAGAAATAATGACGTCATGAATATTAATAAGATTGTTTTTGTCTTATGCAGAAGCTGTTTAATCAGATCTATATTACACCATAAGCATACAGAGCAGACCCTGATATGATCTGTCTGATCTGGATATACTCTGTTTGTAGACGTGTGGAAATGCGCTTACATAAGGCATAGGTTTAATCCGTAGTGGAACCGGCGAGGTGATCCGTGAATGTTTGACCTAGGCGTTTAGAAGGTGCTACAGTAGTACAACGATCAGATGGCGTTGTTTACAAAACAGTGTGTATGTAAACACAGAAAATTAACGATAAGTACAACTGTGACATGTATATTAGGATAGGAAGAAGTGGTGGAGCCACACACGTCAACTGCCTGGATTAACCTATACAACATGTCGCAGTTTAATTTATCGTTAATTTTCTGTGTTTACATGCGTATTGTTTTGTAAACAACGCCATCTGATCGTTGTACTACTGTAGTTTAAGTGAGGTCAAGAGTAATGCAAACAGCCCCTACATACATGAGCTTTTTGGATTACATTTGCCCCGTATTAACCCTTCCCCTCATATAAACGTATTTTCACTCATTTGCAAACAGAGTAGACCCAGATTAGACGGGTTTGCCCTGTTTGATCAGGGTTTGCTCTGTTTACTAGTGAAGTTTGATAGATCTGTTTCTTTACTTTCTGAAATGGCTACAATGTTCCACTTACCATATTCCATTATATAACTGTTTGTCCATGACTATTCAGTATTATTAAAATTTGGAATAAACAAAGAACAGGGAAATGGTTAAGCTTTTTACCCCCCCCCCCCTTCACCCCCTTATGTTCAATAAATGAATGACTGCTTAGGACAACCGAATCATTCAATCTTTCAATGGACTATATGTTAAACAACTTACTACGGGTCTCATCTGGATCCAAGCTGTTTGTAAAAAAAATGCCAATAACGGCTGTTAGAGTGAAATGGCGGCAGCTGAAGTCACGAACAAATAAATTGTCTGTTTACCATTATCTAAGCGTATCCTGATTTACATTTGCAACCAGGTTGGGTGTAGATGAGACGCATAATAGCTCAGGTATCTTCAGGATCCAAGCAGTTTGGCAGTTCTTTATCGAAACGTTATATAGCCTTTTACTCCATAAATTATGCTTTTCTAACCTTGCTTTCCTATAGGAGCCGTATGATCAGGGTCTGCTCTGTTTGCTTATGGTGTAATATAGATCTAATTCTACATGAGGCAAAATGTCATGTGTTCATATGCCATTAAAAAAATATTATCTTGACGTCATTATTTCTTACATGAATATACAAAAGGGAAAGGGTTAATGGCGATCCATCTCATCAAGATCCACACTATTTGACATTGTTTATCTTTTACTAAAGAAAACCAGACACGCCAATACAGACGTAGATAATACATAGTCTTCAGCAGACGGCAAAGCTTGCGCTGAAGAGTTAAGATACTTTCCCCGTTTTCATAAACGCGTTTGAGTTATGTACTTGACATATTTATAGTGTATTTTATTTATTTACCTCGTGCAAGAGATAATAACATCATGATTATGTATGAGCTAGTGTTTGTATTATTTGTGTTAGCTAAAACATGTAATGTTGTGGATTTCTCGTGTCGAAACTTGTAGACCTGACAACCACCATTCCACCGTTTTCTGAAAATGAGAGATCTTTCGAAAGCCAAAGCAGCAATGCAAAAAAGAGAAAATCTCTTTTATTTGGTCTGTTCATGAGCTGTAAAAGCGCAACACTACCCACGTCCCTAGCACCGGCTTAATCGGTATTCAATTTTCCAAACTGATAACAAGGGGAAACTGATGATCCCGAAGGACCAGAACTATAACGACACTAAGAATGAAGTCTAAACTTCCAGACTGAAGAAATTGCAATTGGCCAATGTGAAAATCGTTAGCATGTCTAGGGAAAAGTATCTCAGAAGTTTGATAAAACCCTCCATTTATGACTTATGCAAGGTCTTAGTTGTTTGGTCCCTTGAAATGTTGATTCCCGCTACGTGTCTTAGATGTTATGTGACCAAAGCAAGTCATTAATTAAACTATTGTGACATATCATTAGTCACTTTATCCTCTAAGCCCTTCCAATTTTCTTCCATCTGATCGTTTAAAAAGGTTGAATTTATTGCCATTTACCCAGAGGGGAATATGGCGGAATGACCGCCTTTTTATTAGGCGCGCGGTCTAATTGTCATACCCCTACCCCTGGGTGGTTTTGAAGAAAAGGGGAAATTTACTCGACTTTTGTGGTTATTTCTAGTGGCATTTATTTATTTTGTTAATATAATGGGTAGATAAGATAATAATTAGTTATTCATCATTAAATATAAAAATAAATCAAACAATGACATTTTTCGAGATTGTTTCGTTGACTTACACCTTAAACACGGGTGTCCACGTGAAACATATTTCACTGTTTACTTAAACACAGTTGTGTCATTTACGTGTCCATATGAAACATGTTACACTGTTTACTTACACACGTTTGTGTCATTCACGTGTCTATAAGAAACACGTGTCACTGCTTACTTAAACATGGCGTTTGATGGACATGCTAAACTGAAAACTATTTCACTGCTTCCTTGAACATTGTTGTATCACGGACGTGTCCAAATGAAACATGTTTCGCTGTTTACTCAAACACGGTAATGTCATGGACATGTCCAAGTATAGCATGTATCACTGTTTACTTAAACATGATTTTGACGTAAGTTTCCACTAACTTCTTCAGAATATTGCATTTTTAAACCATGCCCGGCTGTTAAAATATCGGTTTCTGCTCACAGTTAGAATTGGTGCAAATTTGATTATTTCCGAATCGATCATTATTTTGATACTATTGACTAAGTGTCAAGCACCTTAGATCTGGATGAGAAGCCGAGGTACTCATCATCTCATCTGGATCCCAGTTGTTCGCAAAAACCTGCCAGGTCGTCTGTCTTCTCGTATTTTAGAATTATAATGTTACACTCAAACTTCGAGTTAATGGATGTCGTGAACTATCAAGTCAAATAGGAGAAACTTTATATAAATTTGCATTTTTCGAAGGCCTTTTGAAAGAGGAATATGCTGGTTGAGTTACGTTCAAATACCAATGCTCCGGGTTAACGTGTGCGTGGGATTAGATATAAATACCTATAAACCATAAAGTGTTGCCTTCAAAGAAATAACACTTGTCCAAATCAAATGACAAATAGTCTACACATACCAATACAGTAGAACACCTCTAAACCGGAATTTTAATAAAGAACAATTTATGTCTTTTAAGGCAGGTGACTGATTAATACAAATTGAGAGGTATACAGAAAGCACCTCTGGGAGCTTTTTGCATGACCTTTAACCCTTCGCTTGCTGAATTTTTAAATACATTTCTCCTTCTTTACCAATGCCCTGTTGTATAATTACATGTATATTCACTGTGTACACGTATTTCTCTGTGTAATAACTGCTGTGGGTGCACTGGTTGCACAATCACTTGTAAATAGTGCAGAACCTGATGAGACAGCTCCTGCAGGAGCTGTCTCATCTGGGTCTTCACTATTTACAGGTAGATATATTGACGTGAATAGCAAGTGAAGGGTTAATCTGGATTAAGCTGCTACCTATCAGTAAGACCGACACTGATACTAATTTGAACGCCCGATTCAGTAGGGTTTTACAGTAAACGTTATTCTGTGTTCGATTTTACCATAACCTTAACGCTTCACTCCATATATAGTATCATCAGAACTAATGCATGTAGAAATATTAATTAGCTGACGTTTCACAATTGCGCATGAACAAGAGAATATTTACCATGACAGAAAATGTAGTTCTAATAGTTCTATACTACAGTAAAATCTCGATTATTCGAACACTAAAATATGTATTTCATTATCGATCTTTAAGACAGGTGACAGCTTAGTGCATGGTGAAAGTCATGCAGAAATCTCCTCTAGGAGCATTCTGTATTCCTTTCACCATGCATTAAAGCAGCCGCCTGCCTAAAAGGGTCTAAATTCTTCTATACAGAAAATTCAAATATTCGGGGTGTTACTGTATTTCATAAACAAATTTATCACATAATCTACCATGCGGGAGTGCCGTAACAGAGTGCCGTATTTTGCAGAATTGCACTAGTGCATATTTTATGCAAATTAGCAAGTAAGCCAATCGTAGCGCTCATTTAAAAAGCGTTAGCCAATCAAAGCACTCCATGCGCGTGGTCCGTTGTATTACTACGCTGTGTGTAAAGCAATGTCAGTAACATCCGCCAGCTTGTCTGATTTATTTTCTATGGCATTTTAAGGATTATGTGATAAAAAGAATCTTACATTCGTGTTCATTATACATTGTTTTTATGAAACAATGTGTAATGAACACTCATGTAAGATCCTCTATATAAAATACCCTAGTCAGACGCCTCTTGCACGGGCCGTCTGATCTAAGTTTATTTACACTATATTGACCGAATTACTAAGAAGATGTATTTTGCGCATTTTTCGTATTAATCAATCAACACCAGAAGCTGTACACGAATATATACAATGAAAAAAATAATGCTTTCAACCCATTTTCCGACAGGATATATTTGTTCAGCTAAATATTATCGCTATCCGAATACTGCTAAATTCTTTAAAACGGACTTCTTTTTAGAAACGGGGATTTTGTACGGAAATCAGCGGACATCTTCGGCCAAGTTCTGAATGACTCCAATTCTATTTCGGAAACAACGCTTTGAATATTAATTAGGTTATTTTATCACAATCATGTACAATTGCTGACACTGGTTGTTGGCCTACATATACATCGAATGATTATTTCTGTCATGTAAATTTGAATCATACGATTGATTCCGGCCAATACATTTCTCCTTCTTTACCCATGCCCTGTTGTGTAATTACATATATCTTCACTGTGTACAAGTATTTCGCTGTGCAATCACTGCTTAGGAGTGCACTGGTTGCACAATCAACTTGTAAATAGTGCATACCCTGATGAGACAGCTCCTGCAGGAGCTGTCTCATCTCGGTCTTCACTATTTACAGGTAGGTATATTGACGTGAATAGCAAGCGAAGGGTTAATATGGATTGATAATGGTGTATGAACTACGGTATTTTACCATGGCACATACTGTAGCATTAGATCTAAATACTTCTATAACCACACAGAACAGGTCCTTATCTAATGGTTCATATATGAACCGTCTGATCTTGACCTACTTTGAATGCAAATGAACGAACAAAGGCAATGGTTAAACGAATATTAGAATTCTAAATCCTAAGACCATATCCTGTATTGTGAAGTAGTACCAAGTATGTAATTGGAAGCTTAGCAAACAATTCTTGCACGTAATTTTAAGCATATAACTAGAAAGATATAACTCTATATGCACACATTACAAATAACATTAGATACTATACTTTGGTATCTAACTGCCATCTATGAATATTCCAAACATTACCGTGGATTTGAATTGGACGTTCGAGCTTACCTAACGACGACAAACGGGTAATAAACTGCTACAAAATGCACTTTACTGTTAACCGAAAAACGAATTCAGGTACAGTAAAACACAAGTAAACCGGAACTATACTTTTAGGCAGGTGGCTGCTGAATGCAGGGTGAAAGTCACACGGAAAGCTCCTAGAGGAGCTTTCTGCATGACTTCCACCCTGCATTAAGCTGTCACCTTTCTCCAAAACCGATATCTATACTAAATGTAACGTCCGGTTCAGAGGGTTTTTACTGTATAGCTTTACCTTTACTCCATATACCATGGATTTTCAAACAGAGAGGATCCAGATCGGACGGTCTCTGTAGTAGCCGTCTGATCAGGGTATGCTCTGTTTGCTTATGAAATAACATGGATCTGATTTATGAAAATGTATGAAGTAATTTGGTTAAGACAGTGTATGGTAGTATTTGAAAATATTTTTATTTCTATTTCACCCTTACTGGTGTCGGCCCGGTCAGATTTCGCCCTATATAATCTATGTAAAAATGGGTCACTTTCAGGCCCCGCAGCCTAGACCACAACAAATGTTGGGTCTAACCCTGCATACTGTGTTTATCTATGAACATTTCCCCTTTGATTAAGCATAGTTTGGTTATATAATCACCGTCTACTTTTTCCACTATCCTCCGTTGAATAAAATCACTGTCCAAAAACACACTACCAAAACAACATGGCCGACCCAAGCACTGCCTCTTTAATATCCATCCGAATGGGGAAAAAGTCCTGAAATGGAAAGAAATAAACACTGTCAATGTCTTGTCAAGATCACAATAATTCATTTTCAACAAAAAATGCAGCCTATGCTCCACACAGGAACCAGCAGACATGTCAAATCAAGTATATTCATTTTTTCAAAGAACTATTTGCAAGGATACAACGACCCGGAAGCAAAATCTCACCGGGCCGACACCTACTACTCGGCTCAAAATAAGATCTAGTGCACTCTTGACTACATCTTATTCTATCGAAGCTTTTGAGAAACTATTTGAGTGGAACTCATTTTAGACTCTGAGTAACTCGGCTACTCATCAGGAGCCAAGCTGTTTGCAAATGCGAGTCGTGGATAGCGGAATAAGGGTTAAACGAGTTGTCAGTTGTAAACACTTATGTTATATTGAAGTGATCAATTTTGTTGGTATTATGGAACACAATAATGGAAGCAACGCTGCATCAGCACAAATATTTCCATACTATATGGGATATATGAATAACTAATAGGACATTAAACCTTCTCGTGATGAATATGCAAATGTTAATCCATCCATTATAACTATAAATAAAAGTGGGAAACAGGGAGCGTCAAACACAAAACGGCACGGCACCAAACCATCACTAGACAAGAAACAGCACGAAACGTGACGAAATGCACATAAAGAAATAAAGGATGTATCATATAAAAACAAAGTAAACCATCAAGTGAAACAGAATACTGCCTTGGAACGGAGAGTAGCCAAAAAAAGACTAATGGGGCTTAAAACGGGATTGTGGGAACCCAATCCCAACTTTATCACACCTTCACCCGAAGTCCAAATGTAAAGTAAAATTCCCATCCCAGACAACTCAACAGCCTGGTTAACGACGCCAGGACAAAATAATACTCAAAAATATGTAAAAGTACAAAAATGAGTCATGCAGGAAACACCACATACAGAACAAACAGTCGCCCGAACAGCAACACAAGGAAACAGCAAATGTACATAAATATAAAAACAAGAGACGCACAAAGACAAAACAAACATACAATAGGAGGAAGATGGAAGTACCGCCTTGGAACGGTCAGTGACAAAAGTCACTGGGGGGTTAAACCGGTTTATGGGAGCCCAACCTCACACTTATTCCATCCCCACCCTAAAAGACAAACAGTGTAAATAAACGTATCCCCTCTCCAACTAATCTACAACAACCGCGACGGCAAATACAGTGGTAAAGTGCATGTATAACGAAAACATTTAAGTGAACATACTGTATCCACCTATCGCTAGTGTACTCAATGATTGAGCTGCAAACAGAGTAACTGTAGAAAAGTAATAAAGGGTACGACAAAAATGAAATAGTACAGATATTCGACGTTCTCCTTCCATTTCTGGATTTAAGAGGTCGCCTTCATAGAGTACTAAACCTTTCTTGTAGGCGTACATGCAAAGAGGCCAGCGTGATTGCCAACTGTAAAAGGGTTCACAACCAAACATGCAGTATGTTGTAGTACTACAGGATCATATCCCTTTTTAATGAATTGTTTAACATATTTGATGAACAAAGTGAGAAAATGGGTATGTCCAATAATTTTACGAAGTTTGTAAATCACATCACCATAAAATTCAGGATGTGAAATACCGTGTCGCAGAAGCACCTTGAGATTACATTGGTACTTGCCAATAAGCGAGAGATTTCGATAGTAAAATTTAGAGAAAGTTTTTCTTAGTTTATGGTATCTATATCCTTGCTTAAGCAGTTTTTCTGTTAAAATGAGATTTCGACTGTTAAAATCGTCAATAGATGAACAAGCTCTAGCAAAACGAATAAGTTGAGATATATAAACCCCGTAAGATGGAGCACGGGGAACATCCCCGTCAAGATGAGGAAAATTTACAATATTAAAATCAAAATCATCTCTTTTGTCATATATTTTAGAAGAAATCATTCCATTATTAATTTTAAGGTCTAGATCAAGAAACGCTGCATAATTGTCGGACGGGTTAGCTTTATACTGAAACTGTAAAACAAATGGCGACATACCCTCGATTGTAAAACAATCCCACTCCAGACAACTAAAACATGCGTAACGACAGCTTCACAGGTGTGACTTGGCGTCGTTACTCATGGTTTTGAATTGATTGGAATAGGATTTTTAATTTACAACTAGATGCTGGTGAATGTGGGATTGGCGTGAGGTTTCAGTACCCGCACACTTGGTATAAGCCCCCTTTAGCCTTTTTGGCTACTGACAGTTCCACCACGAGAATTTTTAGCATCATACTGGTTATTCATATATCCAATAGTTTGGACATGTCTGTGCTGCTTCTTTTGTTGTTTTTCACATTACCGACAGATTATGCCATGAGCTAGAGCCCCATCTGGGGGAGGGGAGTACTGCTATTTATCATTTTCGGCAACATGTAAGTACATAAAATCCTAAACATGTGGTAAAGTTAAACTTTTCTAAATCTGACATTAAAGAGAAGTCAACCTTAAACGTATGGGTCTCTCTCGTTTCAATATGTATCTACTTGATAAATGTAAGTATTTTAGCGAATGCCTTGTGTTGTTACTTTCTCACTAAAATGACTGCATATAATGTACATCCTTGCTTATACATACATGCAAGCTTGCCTACATTCATATGCATTTATGCATAAATATATTTTTTAAAATTGTGCATACCTTCATCATCTTCATATCTAGGCTCACAAAACTTTCCATTAATATCACAATCATTATGACAATGAACTGACTCTAGACTGGAATTCTTAGATCTAGAAACTGTATATGCGAATTATTAGAGTTAAGTACCATACACTCAAACTGTGCACAAACTGTGACATCTTAAGAGTTAGTTCTATGAAAGTTCACAAGCATTTCACCATTAATATATCAACGACGAAACAGGCACACCAGAACAAAGAGTGTGAACATGCATAAGGTAGATACACCCAGAACAAACACTAGATTGCTTTTAAAAAAAACATTTTCACTAAAGAGCAGTACCAAAATACAAAACTCTCACAACAGAAATAATGCGAAAAAGGTCAGCCAGTGCTAATATCGCAAGAGAAAGTTTGAAGAAATACGAATTCAGAACACCGCAAGACCAGAGTTAGGAATGCGCAGCAAGGAAATCCAAATGTAAGAAAAGGTGGGATGAAAGAAGCAGTCCAAAAGCTTTAGAAAGAGTTGAAATGTAATGTATTGTCACAAACCTTAAACAGGAAAGGCAAAGGTGCTTGTTGTCAAACTCTCTTCAAACTCTGCACCGAAATGACAACCTAGACACTAGAAATCGCATCATCTATACTTCTTGCTATAGATTCAAACCAAGCTAGGTAGTTTTTTCAAAGGAACAAGACAGAGAAAAGTTGTTCAAGTTTTGTGAAAACATAAACTCTGTATCCTAATAACTACAGAACCTGAATCATTTTTCAAAGTGTGACATACAGCAGCTCTTGAAAGCCAGCGTATGTGAACCAAGTAGAACACATGCAGATTGTGTGAACATAAACAATGAATGGCACCGAAGGAAAAGTCACGGCGCTGTTCTGGTGACTTTGTGTTTTGTATGTGGTATTTCCTGCATGACACATATATGTACGTTTGGTATTGTATCAAACTTTCTCCAACATGGTCATTCGTGCATATGTGCACACGTTGAACCAATCTTAAGCGACATTAATTTGAGGTTTCCTGAAACTGACACACTTCACGTATTCAGAGTGGACCCTGATACGCAATACAGACGATAAAAGAGAATTGTGTTCCTCTTCACACGTTAGCTATCTGATTATGGATACCAGACACTTGGATCTTCTACGAAACCGGACATGATCAGGAGATAACCTATGACATCAGTGCAGTTGCGAAGGAAAATCAGACAAGGTAAAGACATTTCGAACGACGTCGAAGATTCAGTTTTTAATAATAAAATATCACTAAACTCACACAATACGTTTATCGGTTTAACTCAATGAAGAAATACGGAGAAAACTTGAGGTATCTGATTTCAAGGCAATGCCAGGAACAATGAGTTTGCATATAATTTTGTGACATACGCAAATACCTGGAGTAGTTCTGTACACAGATTTACGTTGCACCGAATCCACTTGTTGATCAAAAAATGAAATGAGACCTTTCACATTCAAACAAACTACATAAGACATGATCAGTACGAAAAAGAGATGAAGAAGGCAAAATGGAAATTGGCAATGATAAGCTCTACGAATTAAACAAGAAGGGGAAATGTAGTAAAGAAATTACAGAAAAAAATCACATACACAACAGCCATATTGAAGCATTAGCAATGTACACAAAACAGAATCTACACCCCATGATGAATCCAATAATGAAAGCGTCTTAAAAGAAATCGAAACGTGCACAAAGGATATGGGCTTAATGTTTTAGAACCATCCTACATATAGTCCAAACCTGTCTCCGTGTGGCGATTTGCTGTGTCCACGACTATAGGAAATGCCACTTTGACGCCTGTTGCGGTATATATACCTAAATGAAAAAGTAGAAAAGTCAAGCAGAAAAAGACACACACAAAACGCAACCACCACCAACACACTGACAGAAATTAAGCAACATATATAACCACACACACACGCGCGCGCGCGCGCACCCCCCCCCCCCCCCACACACAAGCAAACCAGCCGAAAATATCAAACACGAACAAAAACAGAAACACAAAGACATCCAACAAACATATAAGCAATTGTGACATGTAAAGACGTATAACTCGCAGCCTTCCAGAATTGGGAAGATCAATGTAAAATCTTTGTGGCGGCAGATGCTAAGTTTTGAATATTTCAAACATTACAGGAAAAACAGTTCATCTCTATAACTCTCTATACAAAATGACGCTCGAACAATGTTCTATGTGAATATTTAATACTTGTGTTAGGCAAAGACCTCAAAAAGAACTTTTTTTTCTGTTGGTTAGTATACGGATTTATATGAATAGATTGTTACACAGTAAATGTTCAAAGTTTTACATTGTTAACGGAACATATCTCGTTGCATGGTATAAATAGGTTAACGCAAATGAGTAATGCAAATGAGTAACCTTGTGTAGCTAACACAGTGTGATTAAACCATTACTATTAATCCAATTGTTTCAACAGATGCAAATACCGTATTGCGGTTGATAACTTCATTACTTGTACATACATATATTTGACTCCAAGTGAGAACTGGACGGTTAGGTCCTGAACTGCTCTAGCTTTAGTCTCTCAACGACTACCATTTGACTCTTGGCTGACAAGCTGAAGACTGGCTGATTGTGATTTGTAATTATTATTAATATTTTTAAATACAGATATATGATTCCAGACATACAACCATTTACACAATCGATCTACGCTTCTCGTACCCCTGTATGTATAAGATCGTTCGCTTTCGTGATCCAATCGCAAACCTTTAACATGTGGCTATTTCTTATATTTTATTGCTTAACCCTTTACCTGTTCTGTGTTTTGTTTTTAAAATGTTGCTACCTATTGAATATTCATGGGCAAAACAGTTATAATGGAATACGGAAAGTGGAAAGGTGTAGCAATTTTAGAAAGTAAAGAAACAGATCTATCAAAGTTCATTAGCAAACAGAACAGATCCTGATTAGACGGCTTCTCTAGGTGGCGTCTGATCTGGGTCTACTCTGTTTGCAAATTCGTGAAAACACGTTTATATTAGGGAAAGGGTTAATAACTAAATACGCCTTATCACGAATTCACTCGTATTGTTGAACTAGCGTACAGTGTTTCATTACTTTAGACTTGGCCATATTCCATAAACCGAATTAATTTGGCAACAGTCAGAACAGCTAGAAAGATTCAGCGTGATATATGCATAAAATATCAAATGAGTAAAGGACGTATCAGCATACAATACAATACAAAACTCGTCTACTGGATGCTTATAAGGTTTTGTAAATGAAGAAAGAAACAGTGTAAGAAAATCTGTAACACAGTTGTAGCATTACTTATGACAACTTAATTTCCGTCTTTACTGGTGCATTTACGTACATATATGTGTAGGATTACACTACATGTATTTGTTTTCACTGTTCGCAACGTGACTGACATTTGCAAATAGCTTGGATGCAGGTGAAATTACTCTTAACTCTGTACTCTATATACGGAACTGTACACAGTTCCATGCCTTTGCAAATAAAGTACACCCTGATCACTGATCAGTGTCTGCTGTGTTTTCTGTTATAATTATAATTTATTAAAGCTCTTCTTTTAAAGTTTCTGCAGTTACCGAAACTTCATAACTGTTCTAAAACTCGTTAGTTTTACATGCATATTCACTAAGTTAAAGGTTGATAATATATGCAATCGTCAACATTGACACATGGTCATTGTTTCCAGGCAACCATTCTAGTTTCACTTTGTATAACTTGTCATCGTTGTAACAGAATATTAAGTGAATTACTTACTAAATACATAAAATACCCGCAATGATGGAGTACTTATTGCATAGTAACCACGTCTACACAGGGCGATAATATTAAAATTGGAGAAAAAGAATTTGTTGTACTTGTACAGTGCATTTTCATACGTCATGTTCTATAAGAATACCAAGTTTCGTTGGCTTTCCTTATTATGTCTGAATAATTGTTCTCGGATAAAATGTATGACAGACAAAATTAAAGACTTTTAGTGAAAAGCGAACATACCACACGCCGCTACATTCTCAGAGAAAATGTTGTTCCCCATGACAGAGACCTCCGAAAATCATCCAAGCTTTTATTCATGAACATTATTAAAGCAAAAACAAAAAGAAGACAAATTGGTCAAAAAATGAAAGTGTAAGATGAGCAACATTGTATTAGAATACAGGAACTGACGGACGGACTGGGGGTGGGTAAAACAGGGAGACGTAATGTTACGTTCTTAAAATTAATATGAGATTAAGAATATAATTATATCGAGTACCATTATATTTCCAACAATAGACAGCTGGTGTATTGATATTTGAACTAAACAGTGTGTCCACCCCCTTTGTAATCAGTGTAGACCAAAGTTCTACAATACTGTTGGAACTGCACGTGTGCCATGTTCGGGCCAAGCAAAGAAAAAAGAAAAAAACTGTTTCCGTGTAGTATACGTCACTACATATCATGATATGTTTGTTTTCTATGCACGGGTGTCAATGAATTAACTAAGCACATAGTGCACATACTTCATATTTGTTTCTCATATATATGTCTGTATTTATTGCATAACATTGTCGTCACATACTTTATCTTGATAAATGTGTATTTGATTTGATAACGGACAGATGCATTTTACGCCTGACTGACCCCTAAGGTGTTGTATGCAAGACTACGTGACAATTTTGCACTTCCCAATATTTAGGGAGGCTAAAGGTGTTCCATTTCACAATTCTTCTTGAATTACTGTTTCCAAACGTTAAAATGCATTTTAGTCAGTCGTCCCTTTCTGTCTGTTGTATGTGTTTTTACTAAGAGATTAAAATATGGCCTAAGGGCGGTTTTTTTTAAAAAAAAAAAAAGAAGAAGAAATACATGTAGTTAAGGCTGCACTATACAAGTGGACAATAATGTACCTCTGAAAGGAATGCTTACATAATTATCGCAATCTGTAATCATGTATCATATTATGGAAAATCATATCGATCGCTTATGGTACGTTTATTCTATATCGAACGTACAGTACAGTTAAACCTCATTAACTTGATTTTTATTAAATACGAATGGTTGGCTTCCTAGATGGGTGACTGCTTAATGCAGGCTGTAAGTGATGTAGAAAGCTCCTCTAGGAGCGAGTTGCATGTCGTTCACCCTGATGCCACCTATCTTAAAACAAGTAATAATACTTGTTTCAGAGTTCGACTTATCGAGATTTTACTGTATATAGTGCGTTCGTCTATAGTATATCGATTTAGCGTATACCGTGATATCAAGTCCACACTACTGTACGTATTGCAATACATCAAATGTCTAATGGAAATCGTCAATATGACCACACATTTCTTCCTCTCCCTAATTACCCCTAATATTCGGACCGACAAAGTTAGGCAAATGATGCAGACCTAGGTCAAACTGTTCCAGGAAGGACAGTTTTTATCCGGGTTTAGTTTACACTATTTGCTACTCTGTCCCATTATACACATGGCGCTAGATTGAAGCATTCAGCGTTACAAGCACATGGAGCGTGAACAGTGTTTGTCTGAATACGTACGGTAATTAGTGTATTACTTTATCTGCTTATAAAACCCTAGCCGTGTCTATCTCGACAATTAGGTCAGACAAGAATACGCAATATAGTAAACAGAGTGTCTCAGGACAATTTGGTTACGACATTTAGAAAGTATTAGGCCAGACAACGTTGGGTCATATGTTATTCAGAAATGGCTATAAAATATACATAGTAGATCTGCCATATGACTTTCATGATTGGTCGTTTTATGACTTGCAAACAAATCTTATATTTGAATACAAATCTTAACAATGAACATTGTAACCCATTTTCTACATTCGAATCCGAACCTCGATATATCAACTTTCAGGGACCATACACATTACTACGAGATAATGTGAGGTTCGAGTTGCCCGCTTCCTAACATGGAAACTTTCTCGTGATGATAGCTTGATGTAGGCCGCACGTAATGCTGAAAGCTCCTGTACACTATCAGCATTAAGAGCACTGTAACAAAGGATGTTGAACATAAGATAACTCTTTAAACCCAATGAAAATTACATGGACGAGTAAATATTGCTATACTGCTGAACAAGCATGTTTAGAAAGATACTTTCTATTTACACTTATCTGGGTGCATTAAAGTAGAATCTACTACGTAATGTTTATGTTAATTTAAGTTAACTACGTCGTCGTTATGAATCAATCTTGGCGATAGCTATTACACCTTCTCATGCTGAACCCACTCTTGGTTCTATATTTATTACAAATATCAATACCTACTCAATATTCACGGACAAAATAATTAAAGCGAAATATGTAAGGTGGAACATTGTAACCAATTTAGGATCTAAAGACAGAGATCTATCAAATTATATTAGTGAACAGAGCAGATCCCCATCAGACGGCTCCTACAGGAGCCGTCTGATATGGGACTACTCTGTTTGAAAATGCTTGCAAATGCGTTTATATGAAGAACTGGTTTTACAAAATAGTGTCTGCCCAATTTCTCTCTGATTTCCGATTCTATCTTTTTATTGATAAATTATTGCATACGTATCAAACAGCTTGGATCCTGATATCTCATCTGGATCCAAGCTGTTTGCAAATTGCAGACAAGACATGCTTAGCATGAAAGGGGTTAAGTTATGCTCTAGACGAATGTGGTATTACATTGGCAACCATACTTTGGATCAAGATGAGACGCCGAGTTCTGCATGATTTATATCCTGCATTAAGCAGTCACTTGTATAAAATGTTCTAAATGTCCTTTAATAAAACTCCTGTGAAGAGGGGTTCCATTGCATTGCATTTACAACAGTTTTGAAGACATTCGACGTGATATTCGTAACTAAACCACTTGCATTACCCTCACAGATGTATATGTTGACTGTTGTGCAAATTTAGTATATTCCTATCAGACGACACCTACAGGAGCCGTCAGATCTTGGTCTGCAATGTCTGATTATGAAATAGTATATTAGAACCGATTCTACCACTTCATTGCCAGACCTTCCCTTGCCCATGGTGCTATTATAAAATATAGGAAAGTTGATATTCAAACATTGATTATTTCTTACACGAATATTCATGAGGGATATGGTTAAGGATACCAACAGTTGTACTTATTACAAGACTGTTTTGACAGGTTCATAATTGTTATGTCTAGAACACCCTTACTTACAAAGACATTGTACATTCAAAATGAGCTGAACATTTGGTATATCTATTGAACTTCCAAAATATCTTTGATAATGACATATAGCTATACACATTCAATAAATGAAACGTAATGAGAAGCAAAAGCAATATTCACCATAACATTACAATACAATAGATGATATGGCCAAAACGTCCCCATTCTGCATATACTGTACAAATACCACAACATTAACCGGAAAGCGACACATAAGACATATTTCAATAGGTGAATATGTGATTATCTCTACAATCATAACTCGACGTCACATCAGGGTTCAAGCCGTTCGATGGGTCGCTTATGTTTTTGAAATGAAATTGAAGAAACATCCATTCTGAAATTTTAAAGCAAACGGCAATGTATGCTGGCGGAATGTATTTGGCCCATTAAAGGAAAAGAAAAAAACCTCAAAGACTCACTTGGTATATGAACACCAACTTTATAATCTGAAGTTAATACTGTTAAATTACATTAAGTATACGTGATATGATATGAAATACAGTGTGCCTTGATTTACCCTCCCATCCTCAGTGTGTGTATGGTACTTCATCATTACATCTGTATTCTACGCATGCTATAGTCTACATTAAATGCTAATACCACCCGTGATACGAGATATATCTGAGACAAATGATCGACTGTCAATGTTGAAAACAAACCAAATTTTGTAAACTCTACCTACCTAACCGCAATACCAGTTCAATAGATGAAGGTGCCTTTTCAAAGGATAATTTCGTCATCCCCACCAAACCCTATACGTTGACCGATAAAAGTTTCAGTTTAAGTAGTGCTTCAGAATATGCGATGTTTATTCTATATTTGTGCTCATTGTTTTTCACATCTCAGATCATATGAACCTTAAAGAAATGTCAACAATACCCTCATTCCAGTATTGAAGAAGGATGTCTAATCCTTCGCCTGTAATGTGTGACCTGACTACAATTTGCAAACAGCTTGGTCCAGGTGAGACACGGATTAACTCTGTGTCTCATCGGTATCCAAGCTGTTTTACATTTGATCAATATTTTCTCAAACGTTATAATGACTCGGAAGTAAGTAAGAATTGTAGCGGGTATGAGTTGGATCACACATCAGTTTTTACGACAGGTTAAGTGTTAAAACATTGCATTAGACTTGACTGCCGTTTGTTTGGGAAACAATGCACATGTCCATTACGGATTGTCTCGGCTGTTGCCTCGAGGGGATAGATTGAACTTTCCGGTTGTGAATCTCAAGAGTATTTGCTACAACAGAGAAGTGATGTTATTTGGATCGACAAACCTTCATTAATCAACATACGAATTTATGAGAGAAAATGATGTTGAATGGCAAGTCGATAGCTAATAGTTCTTTCGATTAAGCACAATGTATGTACTGACGTTAAGAACACATGAATCTGATTTGGTGATTTTGTAAAATTATCTTCTTAAATAATATATAGAAAAGACACATCCACATTTTAAGATGCATCTTGTTGGTGTATTGGAAAATGTGTTGTAGGATAAAGAGTGAAATGGTATTGTTAGAATGCAAATTAATCAGATTTGTAAGCGTCAATTTTGAGAGCAAGAATGCTAATTGCATAAGACAGCGAGCTTGCTTCCTTTTCATCAGCTAAAGGATTACTTATTTCTCCGAAGAGTTGTACATGACTTCAACAGTTTCACAAGAGTAAGACATGATTTACATTCATACCTATATGTTGTGTAATTTATAGTTATGGTAGATGTTGTTCACTGTAAAATTGGACATGGAACACGATCAGATACAACTAATTCAACTACAAACGTTTTGACAATAAATGTAAACAAAATGATAAAGACATAACAGTTACATCAATACCTTGTTAGGACGCCATTGCAGAGAAAACAACCAATATATAAAATATACACTGCAGCCTGTGAACTTGTAACCTTTTACTCAATAAATATGCCTTTTCACATCTTTTAAAAATAGGATAAACCCACACCAGACTGCTCATGTACGAGCCATCTGGTCAGTGATATAATATAGATTTGATTCTGCTTTGTGTGCTTATGATATAATATAGATATAATTCCGCATTTTTCTGTCACGGCCAAACACTCCTGTGCCCATGTGCTATTACAGCATTCGATTTAACTAATAGTAACGATGTCATCATTAATTCCATGAATTGTTTCACGCAGTAAAGGGTTAAGACAGTTGTGGTTTTCATCAATGCTCAATGCATGCAATGTTCAATGTAAATACTTACCCCACTGTGAAAACTAATGTCAACTAAATTTTGGATTAACAAACTTGTTCAATTATGACTACGTCCGAGTTGATAACCTTATTGAGAAACTATTGACCGAGTGTCAACTATTTTGGATCCCGATCAGGCGACGGGTTTTTCGGCTCCTCATATGGATCCAAGCTGTTTGCAAATCAGGTCGCGGAAACAGGATATGGGTTATAAGTATTATATACGACAATATCGTAGAACCTGTCTTAAGTGGACATCAAAATGCGGTCTAATTCTGGATCTATAAGGCAGGTAGTAGCCTAATCCAGGTCGAATGTAATGCGGAAAACTCCTATAAGTACCTGTTTATTTAAGATGCCTATGTTCAATGAATCAATGACCGCTTAGGTTGGTTCTACTGTACATGCATAACTATTTGTGTCTATCTACACTGAAACATTTCATGCATTAATGGCTGTCTCTATCTACAGTGAGATAGCACATGCATTACAATGGGTATGTCAACGCTTAGAAATTAGATGCATTCATGTATGGCTCTATCAACAATGAAAGATTACATGTATTACTGTGCGCCTGTCTACAATAAGGCATTGCATGCATCAATGTATGTCCATATCTACATGGAGACATTGCAAGCATTAATGTGTGCCTGTCTAAGATGAGACATTACATGCATTAATGCCTGTCTCTATCAACAATAATATGTTGCATGCATTACTGTGTGTCTGTCTACAATGAGACGTTAGTTGCATTAATGTCTGTCACCATCTGCAATGATGCATTACACGCATTACTGAGTGGCTGTCTACACTGAGACATTACATGCATTAATGTCTGTCACTATTTACAATGAGACATTACATGCATTAATTGCTGTCTCTATCTACAATGAGACATTACATGCATTACTGAGTGTCTGTCTATATCGAGGCATTACATGCATTAATGTATGTCTATCTACAGTGAGACATTACATGCATTATGGCGTGTCTGTCTATGCTGAGACATTAGATGTATTAATGTATGTCTCCATCTACAATGAGATAGTTCATGCATTACTGTGTATCTGTCTACAACGAGACAATGGATGCATTACTGTATGTCAGTCTACAGATTACATGCATCAACGCCTGTTGCTATATAAAACGATACATTGCGTGTTTTGCCGTTTGTTTCTGTCTACACTTGCATGCATCATCGTTTGTCTCTGTCTATAATGAGGCATTACATGCAGTATTGCCTGTCTCTGTCTACAATTAGACATTGCATGCATTACTGTGTGTCGCTGTCTACACTGATACATTACAGTCAGACATGTCAATATGTTCCAAGACCACACAACATTAATCCACATTACATTTGTCATATATGTTTGAACAAATATTGTCGTTATCATGTATTAGTGGTAAGATGTTTATAGATAAATCTTAGACATATTGAATGTCATATGATGTAAATACAGTCTCGCAAATACAACCACACAAAAGAAGTACAATTTGGGACTTCTAATAAGGTAGTGCAGGACAAGGGTTGTGCAGAAAGTTCCTGATATATTACCTATGCCATGCATTCAGCAATCACCTGCTTTAACATACTCCTATATAAATAAATTTGGTGGTCGCTTTAGCGAGATTTTATTATATCGCTCTAAGAACAAGAGCCAAATTATTTTTATAACAAAATTTTTGTTTGCATTCAATTCTTTTTTCATGACGCAAATTGCACGAATCTTTAAACCAATGTACAATATGTTTCTAGACATTTAGGTTATAAACAATTATATTATAGGTTCAAAATGTTTGAAATCTTTTCAAAATTAATACCCTTTCTTTCTTGTTTGAATTAATAAAAATACATCAATATACAATGAGAAAACAATGTGTGCAATATTGCGAAATAAACAAGTATATGTACTCAATATATTTTTGTTGGTTGGGCGGGTGCTTACCGTTCGTGTTTCCCAGTGAAGGACTGATGAAAGTACAAGAGAGAGTAAAACTTTAATACAATTGAACTTCAATATCTCGAACTCGGATAATTCGAACTTGAGATAACTCGAACTAAAAGTTCGGTCCTTTTAAAAATTACAATATATAATTGTTTTAAACTGTATCACTACACATGTCTAGAAACACACGTGAAAGCTTAATGCAGGTCGAAAGTAATGCTGAAAGCTCCTACGGGAGCTTTCAGCATTACTTTACACCTGCATTAAACAGTGAACTTGAAATATTGGTCAGATTAATAATCGGATGACTCGAGCCTCCGTTATCTCGAGCTAATGTGTATGCCCCTTGAAGTTCTAGATATCGAAGTTCAACTGTAGATGTAGAGCCACACTACCTGGCACCAAACCACCAGCACTGCAAAAACATCATTATGTTCAACCCTTTACTTCATATAAACGCATTTTCATGCATTTCAAAATAGAGAAGACCCAGATAAGACGGCTCCTATAGGTGTTTCTATCAGTGTTTAGTTTGTTTGATTATGGTATAATATAGAACTTATTCTACAGTTTCAGCTTGAGCCAAAACACGCAGTGTCTATATGCCATTATACAAAATAATATAATTGTTATTAATAATGTCATAATTTTTAATAAAGGAATTAACGTCATGTCTTAACATTCTCCTGCTATCTGTGACTGGCATTTTCAAACAACCTGGAGCCACGTGTCGAGTAACTCGGCGTCTCATCATGATCAAACTTGTTTGACACTCGGTTAACGCCTTCCCTGCCAAACTTTGTCATCTGCAAACTTTGTCGTCTGTTACAAGTACTCATTTATTTTTACAGTTCTTCACTTTTGCTTCAAATACATAGAGTCTAGGTTACAAACAGTTTGGATCCGGATGAGACGCCGAGTTACTCGGCGTCTCATCCGGAATCAAAATGTTTGCATATGTCATAACTGCGACATTGGCTGCGAAAGATTCGCAAAAACTAGCTCGAATGGAACGTAGTCAACACTGCATCAGATCCAAATTTGAAAAGACAAAAAATTTGTCACAGCTCAGTTACGTTTTAACAATACTACAATTAGTTTACTCAAACGTTTCCATGTCTTTGATTTAGTTTTTATGCAGCAATTATCATTGCATAACTATTATATCGCATATAACGGTAGACAGAATGCTTATAAGCTGAAGGGCATAGTTTCTGTGTCTTGTTGAATAAATTTATTTTGGCATCAACTGGTCTTCCACAATAACATATTGTCAATTCCATTTGTATTTGATTAGGTTGGGCAAGGCTAGTTCCTTTGTCAGGATTGCTAGAGCCAAGTTCTTATGATCGGTACGGTATGATAACGAATTAGGCCGTTACCTCAAGAATAGGCCTTATAATGGCATATGAAAACGGGAGGTTTTGGCGATAACATAAATAGTAAATTCAGGTCTATATCATAATATAAGCAAACAAAGCAGATCGAGTTCGGAAGGTCCTACAGGAGCCGTCATATATGGGTCTACTCTATTGCAAAGTCGCCAAAAGGTGTCTATATAAGCATCTGACAAGATATTAATTTTATTTGTTGAATGAAGCAATGTTCTTTTTGTCAAATGAATACTCTTGTTGGAGTTAAGATAAACACCACATTTCCACTAGTTTATTGAAGCCATATCCGATTCACTTCCTGCTTCTCAACGTTACACCATTTGTCTTAGAATGACATACTCGTATAGGAGGCAATGAAAAACTAACCAGGATTTATAAATATATGTATTGTTACTAAATAAAGGCGATTGTGAAGGATGAATAACGATGTGTTAAAATTAGATTAGTTATATATTATTTCAGGCGTTTTGATTAAAAAACGCACGAACGATAATTGTGGTTAGTATGTTCTGAGCTTTTCTTCAAAACTATACGATATATTTGCGACAAAGGCCATGCCCATAGAACACGGAAAAGGTTAATGTCCATAGAACATCAGAAATAACACGATATGGGTTATGTACGTAGAACATCAAAACCAGTCATACCGATAGAACATCGAAAAGGGTCATGTACATGGATCATCGAAAAGGGTCATGCCCATAGAACATCGTAAAGTGTCATACGCATAATCGATCGAAAAGGGATATGCTCATACAACATCGACAAGTGCCATGCCCATAGATCATCAAAAAGGGTCATGTCTCTAGTACACAGAAACGGTCCATGCACATAGGCCATCGAAAGGGGTCATTCCAAAATAACATTGAAAACGGTCACGCCCGTAGAGCATATACTGTTCGTAATACTTACAGCTAGTATATACTGCATATGACAACCATTATTTATGCCTAAGCTGTCTTACAATAAGATAAATACAAATACACAGTTTTTACCCTTTTTCCATAAGTACTTATTTAAGAACTTATCGCATTATGACTTTTAATGAGCCGCAATTTTGTAATGGTATATGAATACATGATGATTTGGCTACGGCAAGAAGCAAACTGTTGAATCATAGTTATAAAAAATATAAACAAATAAAACACACCCTGGTGTCTGGGTCTGTTCTGCATCTCATAGAGTAAAGGGTTACTTCTTTATTTTAAACACCATCACGTTGATATGTAATCAAGTCGAGCAACTTGACTTGAAAAATGTAAGGTAAGGTATTGGTGGTTTATACAAGTACAGCAAATTAAAATATTAAATGTCTGCACCCACTATTCGCGACCTGGTACGCATTGCAAACACCTTGTCCCAGATAAGACGCCTAGTAGCCCGGCGTCTCTTCGGGATTCAGCTGTTTGATACTCGGTCGATAGTTTCTGGGCAGCTTGATAGAAAATCAGCATCAGATCAGTTTTAGGCAGATATTTACTCGGCTGGATAATGGTTAAAAACTAGTACGATAATGGTTAAAAACTAGCATGATAATGGTTAACCGTTACAACTTACAATGTTGAATTTTCAAATGGACTATTCCAAATTTCAAACAGGTCAAATTTATAATGAATATTTAGGCCTTTAGGGAGTTTTCTACAGAAAAGTGTAACAGTGCAGATCCTGGTGAGGGGGTTCCTCTAGGATCCCTCTCGTCTGGGTCTACACTGTTTGCAAAGGGCATTAATGACTCGTATCCCGCACTGTAAGGGTTAAACTAGGATAGTTTCGACGAAGGAGCCAACAAACCTGAAGTTGATTTCCGGGCAACATAATCAGGAGTGTGACGTTACTTATCTGTCGTAGTGGCATTAAGTATTTGGACAGACAAAACTATGCAAATATTGCAGATCCAGAACCAATCTTCCCCTGAAGAAACTTTTTGGTCAGGGTCTATACTAAATGTTAACTGTGCCAGTCTAATGTACAGTTATCAAAACGCTGCCAAACTCAATTATTGAGCTTTACAAACTGGGAGAGAGGTGACTGACATACGATGTCTGAATACTTAGTTATTAGATAAACGTCTTGAAAGTGAAAATGAAATGTTTCACTGGACAATGCGGTGTTTGTTTTGAACGAGGTTTATTTGAGACTTAATTATGAATACATGTACAGAGAGTGGAAGATATCGAACTGTTATATATAGAACATTTTAATCTAAAACCTTAACTTCGGAACTGGGTTATATAACTTGCACAAAGGTGAAAGAAAATGGTCATGTTATGGGTGAAGATGGAATACACGTGACATGAGATTGTGTACCCACAAACCTGGTTCCACAGTAGTCTAGTTTGGCTACGGACTATTGCAATATGATACTCCTGCTTTCATGCTGTGGTCTATTTTGTGTTTTATATATAATGGTAAATGTTTCGTATCGGTTTGTGCAGTTCGTCTCGTTCTGTCTTGTAATTGTATTGTTTCTTGTTTAATGATGAGTGAGTGCCACGCCCTTTTGTCTGTGACGCTCCCTTTTCCCATCTTTGTCCCACTTTGTCCCTCTTTGCCATTGTGTCTACGGTCAAACTAACCGTCGCAAATGAATGGAAATAGAATATTACTACTGATTATTACTACTTCGAGTGCACTGTCATCTACAGAATAAAAACAATGTAGACACAGATAAGGGTATGCACTGCTTGCCATTCAAAATCCAATCGCACTATGTTCCATTTCACACTGTAAGGAATCTACCAATAAACAGCAATGGACTATTCCACTCTACAATGCAGCGTTGAAAGGATTAAGGCTACAACGTAAATACGTTGTTACAAAAATCAGATTTATCCCATTACTCATTGTCTAGTTTAGATAGCACAGTTTTATAGAACTAATCGACACGTTTAACCCTTTGAACGGTGAATGTTTCAAGTGGAATAGCTCATTACCGTTAAACTGTACCATAGAGTCCATAGAGGATGATATACTTAAATGTGCTGGAGGAGTTTGAATGACAAACAGTGCAGAACCTGATCCTCTAGGAGCCCTCTGATCTGGATCTACACTGTTTGCAAATAACAGTACACTTGTGTCCCGTTTTTAAAGCGTCAATGCATGGTGTGTATCCTAAAGTAGGTTTTAATTGTGACAAATCATTAATAAATGGTGCTAGAAGGTCCCTCGGTAAGCACTTTCTTCAGCACTCGTAAATTTTGCAGACACCTTGATACACTTATCTATACCCCTCAGGATTTAAATTACAGTTTATGCATTCCCGAAGTGACAAATTACGAACGCCGAGCCATTTATCACGAAACAAGATTTATTGACATGTTAAAAATAAAGCAGTAAAGTATTTACCAACCAATCTTAACTGATTTCGATTGACGTTTTAGATATTTTACCACTAAATATTTTTCAGAAAATTTAAACATTGATATTTACACCTCTTAATTTTAATTGTTATTTACGGTTTTACCGAATTAACCCATTATCTCATAGGCTATTTTTAGATACAACCTCTTTGAATAAATATACCGAAAAGGAGCATTAACTAGAGAAAGGAAACATTTTAAAATTGTGTAGTTTGAAACCATTGTGATAAATACAGCATTTGCTCCTATAGGAGCAAATGCTCTATTTATCACAATGGTTTCACAAAGTGACTTTTACAGAGTCGTCAAAAGTCGTCAATATGAGGGAATGTGTTAACCCGTTACTCCATAAATACGCATTTTCACATGTTTTAACCCTTCGCTTGCTGAATTTTAAAATACATGTCTCCTTCTTTACCAATGCCCTGTTGTATAATTACATATATCTTCACTGTGTACAAGTATTTCACTGTGCAATCACTGCTGTGGAGTGCACTGATTGTACAATCAACTTGTAAATAGTGCAGACCCTGATGAGACAGCTCCTGCAGGAGCTGTCTCATCTGGGTCTTCACTATTTACAGGTAGGTATATTGACGTGAACAGCAAGCGAAGGGTTAACGTCTTTACAAACAGAGAATATCACGATTCAGGTCTGCTCTGTTTGCTTATGAAATAATATAGATCTGAATGTACAGTCTCAGCCATGGCCTAATATTCTCTTGTTCATTATGATACGTCAACTAATTTATATTCATGAGGGTGTTGTGTTTCTCACATGAATGTTCATGGAGTAAAGGGTGAATACATAGAAATAGATTGATAATTGTAACGATACCAATACAAAACATAACAAACACATCACTCACATGTTCCTCTGTAATAAGGCATTGTTAATATTCAATATTTACTACAGTCAGTTGTGTACATATTAACTTCCTACAGTAGAACCTTTTGTACGGCATGTGGTACATTGTAGCTTAATGAATGTCTAAAGTAATGCTGAAAGTTTCTTTATTAGATTTCTGCATTACTTTTGTCCTTCATTAAGCAACCGCCTGCTTTTAAAGACTCCTATGCTCAATATAAATAAATGGCAGCTTAAAATAGGTTCTACTGTATATTTTCACAAACACATTGTGTTCCGTTGTTCCTCTTGCTCACGGTTACGCCAATTGCCCTAGGTACTCGGACTTCCACTATTACCTGCCTATGTGTCATTAAAGATGCATAGTTCAATCCTTTAGACCCTGGACAAATTGCTCTTCCGGGGGATAATTGATCTGGGTCTGTCAAATTTGCCTATATGTGTCCGAATTCTTTGTGTAATTACTGTAGATAAGTAACGGCAAACTGTGACTAATATTGCCTTAAATGCAAGTTCAAGTACCTATGTGTGTATCTGTCCGATTAGTGTGTAGGGTATTCGTGTATGTATCAACCTACCTCACCCGTTTAGAAGTACATGTAAGAGTCATGCAGGAAACACCGCATACAAAACACACAACCGCCCAAACAGCACCACGACGACAAACACAAATGTACATGTATATAAAAGACACAAAGAGACACACAAAGACAAAACAATAGGGGAATATAGAAATCAAATATTAGTTTACTTGTCACTGAGATCTAACTGATAAGTCAAGACTTTTTCTTATCTCTTGAAACGAAATACGTCTTTTGAATTGTTAAAAAACGGACTATTCTACAACGTTTGTTTTTATTTCTGCTCTGTTTGTTTATGGAATGATATAGATCTGAGTATCCAGTTTCTCCCCTGGCTACATGTAATTATCCACGTTATGAGTTAATATGTCATTTTAAAAATAAATCTAATTAATATTCATGACATCATCAGCTATTTCATGTCTGAAATGGTTTAACTATCGTGGGTCATTTTGCTTTGAAAATTCAAACATATGTTAGACATAACATAATGTTAGACTGTCCATATGGTTTATATGGTCAGAAATCAAATATTTGTTTCAGCTGCATACACACCAATCTCGATTAAAGGGAGGAGCTAGTTTAAATTATTCAGCAGATTATGGAATCACCCTTTCACCGTCAGTGTCCCATAAATGCACCACGATCAGACGCCGTCTTTTCAAGCCGGCGTCTGATCAGGGATTTCACATTTTGTCTCAAACTCTATTTCTATATATGTGCTTTATTCCTTTGTCATTTGAATTTATTTATCTTATTTCCCTATTTCACCGAATGGTTTGAAGAGGAAGTCCCTACAATGAATGCATATTATCAAAAATGTCATAAAATTTGTTACGTTCAATCATTATTATGAAGATTGTCAATTTGAACTTATATCGAAATATGCCCCTGTGATACAAAATAAACCAGTTTCATCGACTTATATTGTTTGTTCTACAACACAATATTATCGACCTTGGTCGAAAAATTAACGAAACTAAAACGCCAGCCGATTAAATACTAATACATTACCGAATAACATATCAAACATATGAAAATTGTGTCTTCTTCAGTGTTCGATTGGTTTTCTTGCGATATAATTCTTTTTTTGCATATAAACAAATGAGTTTTGTATATTTTAGACACTTTTGAAATGTGTCAAATGTGGGGACATCCCCTTCAACAAAATTGGAGTGCAGATGACAGTTAGATATTTGGCACCGAAAGGGTTAAAAACTCAATTAAGGATATGAGAATAGCGGAAATAATTGATGTGTCTCTGAAAGACCTTTGTATGATTTTACCAATCATATATCTATAAACGCTATATATATATAGATTAGTTTGTTGGCTGGTTGTTTAGCGCCCGTTATTTGTCAGTTTTGGCCAATAGACTCAAATAAAGTGTAATCCTAGTAAAAAGCCCTGCTTCTTTTTTTTGTTTCTTTATCCCTGTGTATTTTAAATAGAGTAGACCCGTATCAGAGAGCTGGCTGATCAAGATCAGGGTCCATGCTTATAAAGCTTTTAGTTGAGTCTGAGTTTCGTTCTCAGGCTTTTGATTGGTCAGATTTGAGTTCTCAAGCTCAACTAAAAGCTTTATAAGCATGGACCCAGCTCTGTTTGATCATTGAATAATGTAGATCTGACTCTATAGCATCTACCGCGGCCACAGTCATGATACATATTCTATTATTGCACATTTTCTAAATAATCTGCACAGAGTCTTTATTTCTTCCATGAATACTCATGGGATCCAGGGTTAACGTCTCCAATATAATACAGTACAACCTCTCTATAACGACCACTAAATTGTGTTAATTAGTTGGTATTTAGGGCAGGTGACTGCTTAAAACAAGGTAAAGGTAAAACAAAACGCTCCTATAGGAGCGTTCTGTTTTACTTTCACCTTGCTTTAAGCAGCCACCTGCCTTTAACACTAAATATTTCATATAATTTAGTGGCCGTTATAGAGAGGTTTTCTGTATAGAGTGTTAATCAACAAAAACTGTACTGTCGTTATTTCGTGCACTCCATTAACTTGTAACAGTTTTAATTTCAATTGAATCATTTGGGTATATCTATGGCAATTTGCTGTTTAAACAAGTTCAATTGCTCAATTATTATTGAATGTGTTTTTTTCCATTTGAATCACCGTCCTAGGAAAAATTTCAATCTAAAAATAATTTGCAATGTAAATTACATCTCTTGATGAAAGCGGTAGAACATACAGTGGAGCCTAACTTCAGCGACTGCGTAATGAATTAACATGTTTATTTTGTAACACATGTGCATTTCTCGGTATAAGTTCAAATTGACAATCTTCATAATAATGATTGTACAAGTCATAACAAATACCAAGTTATATAATATTATTGAAAATATGCGTTCATTGTAGGGACTTCCTCTCAATATACCATTGAACGTAACTATGTACAGTTGAACTTCGATGTCTCGAACTTCAAAGGACAATACAAATAAGTTCGACATAATAGAGGTTCGAGTCATCCTATTTATAATCTGAACAATATGTCAATGTCACAGCTTAATGCAGGTCTAACGTAATACTGAAACCTCATGTAGGAGCTTTCAACAGTACTTTCGGCCTTCATTAAGCTGTCACGTGTGTTTCTAGACATGTGTTGTGATGCATTTAGAACAATATCTTGCTTAGAATGTTAAAAAGGCCTGAACTTTTAGTTCGAGTTATCTCGAAGATCGTGTTATCAAGGTTCGAGATATCGAAGTTCAACTGATCAAACTCATATCAGCTACAATGCTTACTTACTTCCGAGTCATCGCAGCTTATGAGAAAATACTAATCAAAGGTTAAACAGCTTGGATACCGATGATGAGACACAAAGTTAATCCGCGTCCTATCACCTGGACCAAACTGTCAGGTCACACATTGCAGGCGAGGGATTAGACATTGTTATTCAATACTGGAATAAGAGTATTGTTGACATTTCATTAAGGATCATATGGTCTGAAAATGAAAAACAACTAGAAAACTGACTCAGCCAGAGAGAGCCCTGCAGATGATCTTTCGTTGAATATGGCATTTTTGATACCGCAAAGACAGACAACTCTAGACATGTTAATCTCATTCAACCCAAAACTATAGGTATTTTCCTCTCATAATACTAATCATATGCCCTTAATATGAACCAAATATGTGAAGTACTGTTTGAGTTTGTTTTCACATCCCATCACACATGTTGACAACTTTTTATGGCATTTTGGATGAATCAAGGGCAGATTGACATAGTGGTCCAATTCAACCCAAAACCTAAAGACGTCTTCCTCTAAACGTGTATTCAGTATGACAATTTCATACACGTTCATATAGTTTTCATCGGTTATTTTATGTTCAACATCCGATGGCACTACTTGGCCATTTCAGTGTCGCAGTGCTCTAAATACTGATGGTGTGGATGAGCTTTTAGCATTAATTGCGACCTATACATGTATCAAACTGTCACTCCGAGAAAGGTTGTATGTTAGGAAGCGGACTACTCGAACCTCGCGTTGGCCCGTAGTAATTCGTATGTTCCCTTGAACTGTGAGATATCGAGGTTCCATTGTATTCGAATGTAGAAAATTGGGTACAATGCTCATTGTCAGAAATTTGTACTCAAATATAAGATTTGTAAGAAAACGAAGAAATCATCAGTCATATTGCAGATATAAGTAGATTTTATAGCCATTTTTGAATAACATATGACCCAACCGCTGTCTGGCCTAATACTTTCTAAATGTCATTACCAAATTGTCCTGAGACATTCTGTTTACTATATTGCGTATTCTTGTCTGACCTAATTGTCGAGATAGACACGGCTAGTGTTTTATAAGCAGATAAAGTAATACACTAATTACCGTAAGTTTTCAGACACACACTATTCACTCACCACGTCCTTGTAACGATGAATGAATCTAGCGTCAAATGTATAATAGGACAAAGTAGCAAATAGTTTAACATGTACATCCCGGAGTAGAGTGATCTAGGTCTGTATCATGTACCTAAGTTTGTCGGTCCGAATTCTTAGGATAATTAGGAAAAGGAAAATATGTATGGTCATATAGATGATTTCCATTAGACATTTGATGTATTGCAATACTTACAGTAGTGTGAACGGTATTGATATCATGCCATACACTCAATCGATTTACTAAGGGGTATATAGTATTTTACCCGCCCGTTCGTCAGTAAGTCAGTATCCTACAACATTGTCGCTCATCTAGCACTTCCATTGCTTGATCAGATTTTCTCACACAAACCACAGCAGACACTGATATGGCTGTACTTATTTGCAAAGGCACGGACATTTGTACAACTATATGGAGTACAGTGCTCCCTCCCTACAACGGCCCTCTCAATAACGAGTCCCTCCTTACAACAACGCATGTCACTGTTTCCGAAACAACAAGGCTCCAGAAACAACCTTTTTCCATCGTATTTTCTTTATGCCTTCATCAAGCCCTATGTTGTGACCACTCTTTAGAATCGTCACTATGTGACGATTCTAAAGAGTGGTCACAACATAGGGTTTGGTTGAGGCATAACGGTTTTAGTTCTCGAAATACACCTTATCTGGGGATCTGCAAACAAGCTAATTATGTTTGATTTTCCCTCCCTATAACAACTCCCTCTGAACAACACATATATTATTCGTATCCCAAAGGGTGTCGTTGTAGAGAGGGAGCACCGTATATGCAAAATCATACAGCATGAAGGCATGTACTTTCCATGTCAAACAGTGCAGACCCAGATGAGAGAGCTTTCTCATCTGGGTCTACACTGTTTGCAAACACAACTGTAGCTGTGAACGACAGGGTATGAGTTAAGAGTAATTTCATCTGAATCGAAGCTATTTGTAAATGCTAGTCACGATGCAGATAGCGAAAGCAAATACACTGTGGTGTACTCTCAATCATATATCTACGTAAATGCACCAGTAAAAACGGAAATTATGTTGTCATAAGTAATGCTACAACTGTATTACAGTTTTTCTTAAACAGTCTCCTTCTACAGTTACAAAGCCTTATAACCATCCAATAGACGAGGTTTGTATGGTATTGTATGTTGATACGTCTTTTGCTCACTTGAGTGTTTACTCTTATATCGCACTGAATCTTTCTAGATTCTGACTGTTGCCAAATTAATTCAGTTTATTGAATATGGCCAAATCTAAAGTAATGGAACACAGTATGCTAGTTCAACAATACGGGCGAATTCGTGATAAAGTTTGCAAACACTTAGTAATAATGTAGATATTAACCCTTTACCTCATATGAACGTGTTTCAACGCATTTGCAAACGGAGTAGACCCAGATCAGACGGCTCCTCTAAAATCAGGGTCTGCTCCGTTTGTTAATGGACTTTGATAACTCTGTTTCTGTACTGTTTAAAGTGACTACAATTTTCCATCTTCTATATTTCATTATAACTATTTTACTCATGATTATTCAATAGGTATTGAAACAATACAGGGCAGGTAAAGGTTCAGCTAGCACATGTGAGAACTGGCCGCATGTTAAACATGCGTTTTTCTGTACGTCTTTTACCATAACCCCCCCCCCCACCACCACCACCACCACCACCACCACCACCACCACCACCACTTCCTGATTATTCCGCAGGAAACACCACACACAAAACACAAAGTCATCCGAACAGGGCCATGCCTTTTCCTTCGGTACTATTAATTGTTTGTGTTCACACTATCTGCATGTGTTCTACATACACTGGCTTGCAAGAACTGCTGTGTGTCACACTTTGAAAAATGATTCGGGTTTTGCAGTAATTAGGATACAACAGTTTTGTTTTGTTTCTCTGTCTTGTTCCTTGGGAAAATACCTAGATTAGTTTGAATCCATATAAGGAAGTATAGATGATGCGTTTTCTATTGTCTATCTTGTCATGTCGGTGCATAGAGTTCGAAAACAAACACCTTTGTCTTTCCTGTTTAAGTTTTGTCAGCGATAAAACATTACATTTCATCTCTTTCTAAAACTTTTAAACTGCTTCTTTCATCCCACCTTTTTTTATTTGGATTTTATTTGGATTTCCTTGCTGCGTATTCCTAATTCGTGTCTTGCTGTGTTCTAAATGTGTATTTCTTTAAACCTTTCACACCTTTTTCAGATTATTTCTGTTCAACTTGATTGGTTGAGCAAGAGCGTTGTGAGAATTTAATATTTTATTACTGTTGTTTAGGGAAACTGTTTTAATAGATATCTAGTGTTTGTTCTGGGTGCATCTGTCTTATACGTGTTCGCCATCTTTGCTCTGTCGTACCAGTTTCGTCGTTGATATATTGATAGTGAAATGCTTGTGAACTTTCATGGAACTAACTCATACGATAATACAGTTTGGGCACAGTTTTAGCGCATGGTACTTTTAAAAGGGACATAACTCTAAACATGTTATACTTGTTACGTATGTACTTCACAACAGCAGATGTTAAATGAATGTGTGGCGGCCGTAAAAAGTTGCCCCGTTCTTCATTCTCAGTGTTGTTATATTTTCTGGTCCTTCGGGATCATAAGTTTTGATGTTATTAGTTTTGAAAATTGAATACTACTAAAGCCGGTGCAAGGGGGCGTGAGTAGTGTTGCACTTTTAATAACCACTCATGAACAGACTCAATAAAACCGAGTCTGCAATTTTCTGTTTTTGCATTTCTAATTTTGCTTTCGAAGAATCACCCATTTTCAGAATATTTGGACATGTCCATAACAAACCCATGTTTAAGTAAACAGTGAAACATGTTATACTTTGACATGACCATGCCATAAAGTAACGTAAAGTATCTAGTTATAGTCTACTTTCAGTCCGGATGACCGCTCAGCCGACTGTACATTTACTCCCCTGGTCATTGAGTCGTTCGCAAACAATATTGATAAAATATAACCGTGCTTAAATACACAGCGAAACATGTTTCATTTGGACTCGTCCGTGACACAACAATGTGTAAGGAAGCAGGGACACGTATTTCAGTTTGGCATGTCCATGAAACACCATGTTTAAGTAAGCAGTGACACATGTTTCTTATGGACACGTAAATGACACAACCGTGTTTAAGTAAACAGTGAAACATGGACAACTGTGTTTAAGGTGTAAGTCAACGAAGCAATCTCGAAAAATACCATTGTTTTATTTATTTTTGTAATAATTAATATATTTTACCCTTTTCTACCCATCATATTAACGAAATACCATTATAAATAACATCAGAAGTCGTGTAAATCTCCCTTGACAATCATTTTTACCTTTTTAAACGATCGGATGGAAGAAAGGGAAGAGCTTAGTGGACAAAGTGACTCATAATATGAGCTATCCGTTGGATATAAATATTATCGAAATCAATAGTTAATTATCAGATTACGAAACACGTTTGGATTCTGTTTTGTGTTTTGATGGTTTCTTTTGTTTCAAACATTCGGGATCAGTGTCACAATAGTTTGCTTTGATCATATGACATCTATATATAAGACACGTAGCTGGAATCAGCCTTTTAAGGGAAAAAAAACTAAAATATTTCATTACTCATAAATGGAGGGTTTTATAAAAAAAAGTATGTGATACCTTTACCTAGACGTGCTAGCGATTTTCACATTGGCCAATTGCAATAATTTTAGTCTAAAAGGTTAGACTTCATTCTCAGCGTTGTTAAGCCGTTGCTAGGGGTGTGAGAAGTGTTGCACTTTTACAGCTCATGAACGGACTCCATAAAACCGAATTTGCAAGTTTCTCTTTTTGAATTACTGTATTTGCTTTCGAGGGATCTCTTTCTTTCAGAACACGGCAGAATGATGGTTGTCAAGTCTGCACGTTTTGTTAGGATCGACGCGAGAAATCTGTCACATTGCATTCTGTTGCTAACACAAAGAATGCAAAAACCAGCTAATAATTTCCCATGGTGTCATTATCGGCGCGAGAACATTAGTCTCGCGTCTATATGGAACGTGTTAGTTGGACTTTCACTGGTAGGAGGGTTGATTTATCAAGACTTGTGAAACTATTGTGGAATTGTAATTTGTGCTTTATGAGTGTAAAAACAGTATGGCTGGAATAATACAATTATATGTAGTTGGAAACAGGTCGACATATTTGTTTCCACTGTATAATTGTATGTATTTTGGAAATGAAAATGTTAGAAAATGATTTCCCCTATGGTCGGGCTAATACAAAATGTATAATACCGCAACGGCAAGATAATCAAGAATGATCACCGAGGAAATGACTAAGATGTTGCGAAACCGAGTATGCATAAAATACGAAATGATGACTTTGGGCGAAAGGAGGCGAAAGGAGGATTAAAAATTAATAACGGCAATTTATTAGTTATTATAAATGATATGTACATAATTGTTATATTTTAAATTTATTTGGCATTAATATACTGATAGAAGCCTGAATATACGAACACATCATTAATATATTGATGACATTTACAGGGAAAACGGATTACTTACTCCTTTCGCCACAGTAAATCCCTCGAAAGGAGTGTAATTGAGTGAAGAATTGCGGGTTATTAATAATATGTAATAATTAGTGTTTTTAATTAATATATACACATATTTTATGCTAGAGCATGGTTTAAGACCCATGCACAACATTTTACTTCATAGATACATCTTTGCAAACAGGGTAAACCTAGAGTAGACTCAAAATTAATGGTCCCGGGTCGTTTCGGACGCAATCCACGATTGGGACCGAAACGACCAAGGAATACGTGGAATATATCAGTAACAGACATCAAAATTTATTTAAGCAACATATGTTCTCTGTCGGAAAATGGACCATTGACAAGAAATAAAGAACGCGAAGAGAAATACAGTCAGATTTGACAGTTCCTAAGTGTCAACTATTGCACCTAGTTATTCATCAACAGTCCCATCTGTTTCTACTCTATATGACGAAAATATACCGACGAGAATAAAGTATTTGATGTTTGCTTAAAAATGCTGCATATATTGATAATTGCTTAAATTTGTAATTATATTAATGATTTTGTAAACTGTTAGTCAAAGATTTTACAGAATCAACGACATAGACAGTAGATAATGGTTTATTTGTAATTAAAATATAACCTTTATAAGTATCAAACAAACAAAATCAATCGCTGTTTGAATTATGTTGTAATATCAAATTGTTAATGGTTGGACCTGTTTGCACTAGTGTCATCAGAGATGTTTATAGCCGCCACAGTTTGTACTAATTATTTAATTGGTTATTTCTTTGATGATGTATCACTCGATTTAACAGCATTATGATCGGATTAATTTTAATTATGGATGCACATTTTTTGGTTGAAAGTTGTTTTTTACACAAATTTTCACCCGCTATATGCAAGCAAGGTGGCAAACAGTTTGAATCTTGATAAGAAACTGAGTTACTCAACATATTATCTGGACACAAAGTGTTTGCAAAAATAATCATTCATCCGCCACCAACAGGCTTAAGGCTAACATCTAACAACAACATATGTCCTTATTTTTATTGGATTCATTTCTGCGTATTCATTTCAATCATATCACAATTGCCATTTATATATGACTCCTACTGAATCTTCTCTGTTTACTTATGAAATAATATAGATACTCCTTGGCTTTTCATTTAGACATACAGTTGAACTTTGCTATCTCGAATTGGATAAATTTACAGTATGAAATGAATACTATTATGTCTAAAAACCTACAGGAGTTGTCAGCATTACTTTAGACCTGCAATAAGCTGTGAACTTAAGAAATTGTAAATATTTGTGTGCTCATGCCATTATAAAAGGTGGGATAATAAATATTCATGATGTCATTATTTCTTACATGAATTTTTAGCCTGAAAAGGGATAAGGGGTCCAGTGTGAGACTGAAAGGGTATAACTAGGGTCACTCGACTGAAATGGCTGCCGTTTCAAGGGCCCTTTGTGATGAAACTGGCGAATTTTTTTATTAAGTTACTAAGGCCATATGAGTAGTCTGAAACATTTAGGCATTTATTTGACATTACTTACATATTATATTTTAAAAAAATATGACGTCACTTCAGTGACGTTAAGTATATTATAGTTGTTATTTTCTGATGAAGATGTAAATCGAAACATGTATGCAGTAAAACAAAAAAATGTTGGTTGTTACTTTACCCCATATTTAAATATTATATAAAATAGGTTTGATTATTATTCAGTAATACGCGCCTTTTGATGCTTCGCAACAATGATTTTCTTGTCTCTTACATAAATAGTCATGAGGTAAAGAGCGTATACACTGTAAATTACTAATAGGGGATATGTCAAATACATAAACGCGTTTATGAAAACGGGGATAGTATCTTAACCCTTTCAGTGCCAGCATTTGTCTTCTGATCAAGACTACGTTTTGTCTGCGTAAGTTTTAGGGTTGGCATGTCTTGTTTTCTTTATAAAAAGATAATGTCAAATAGTGTGGATCTTGATCAGACGCCGATTCGACTCACCTGGATCCAGAATGTATGTATATGATATTATGACCGTGATGGGTTAACCCTTTCCCTGGTGAATATTCATGTAGGAAATAATGACGTCATGAATATTAATAAGATTATTTTTTATAATGGCATATGAACACAGGACAATCAGATCTATATTACACCATACGCAAACAGAGCAGACCCTGATCAGACTGCTCCAATAGGATCAGGGTCTACTCTGTTTGCAGATGCGTCAAAATGCGCTTACAGAAGGGAAAGGGTTAATCCTTACCATGTGGTACACATTAATGTCTGTCTGCTCACATTCTGATCTATCTGGTGTATCTGTATTTTTATAAGGTAATTGTAAACCAGGCCATGCTTAGTGGTAAACATAAACATTTACTTGGTGGTGACATCAGGTGCCGCTATTTCACTCTTACACTCGTTACTGGCATTTGGAAACAGCTTGACTCCAGACGAGACCCGTAGTAACTCGGATCTCATCAAAATTCAAGTTGTTTAACATATAGTTAATGGTTTCTCAAAAGATTGAATAAATTCGGTAGTGTTAAAATTGCACTAAATACAAATTTGAGTACAGTACAATCTATCCTAAGCAGTCATTCATTGATTGAACATAAAGAGCTTAAAAGCAGGTGTTTTCTTAACACAGGGCATTTGTAATGCCACACACTCATGCATGAGCTTTTTGCATTACTTTTGGCAATAATTAAGCTACTGCATTCCTTATTCCTTACATGCCCATAATTGACTTCTTTTTGATGGCCACTTAAGACAGGTTCTACAGCAGACATTTTCTTCACAGCTGGATTAGGGCTAGTACATACAACGAGCCATGCTGTGGAACAGGACATATTTCGGGTTTTCGCTAATATAAAAAAAAACAAAGACATAGATCAGTGATTAGGAAGTGTTTTGCTTTTATATAACCTTTACCCTGCTGTGAAAAACAGTCTGCTCAAATGTGGATCTGGTTTAAATTAACATCTTTCGATTTGATCAAGCGTTTGAGACCTATTGACCGACCGAGTTTCTTGGCGTTTTATTTTGATCCACACTATTTGTAAGTGCGAGTCGGATCACGGATATAGGAGCTTTGTACATTACTTACATCCTGCCTTAAACAGCACCCTGACTACAAAGACTTAATTCTTCATTACTAAACGCTCGTAGTATCAAGTGTTTACTGTAAAGTGTTCGTAGTATCGATTGGTTGCTGTATTTCGTTCGTAGTATCGAGTGCTTACTGTATTTCGTTCGTAGTATCGAGTGTTTACTGTAAATCGTTCGTAGTATCGAATGTTTGCTGTATTTCGTTCGTAGTATCGAGTGTTTACTGTATTTTGAAAAAAGATTCCTAAGTATCAGGGAAACCCTTTGAGTATCGCTTTACCTTATGAATATTCATGTACGAAATAATGGCGTCATGCATATTAATTCGATAACAGTAGAATCTGTTTTAAGTGGTCATCAAAACGAAATATTATTATGGGTGTATAAGACAGTGATAGATTAATGAAAGTTAAGAGTAATACAGAAAGCTCATATAGCAGCTTTCTGCCTTACTTTTGCCCTGTATTAAACAATAAGTTGTTTAAACACTCATTTGTTCAATAATAGAATGACTGCTTAAGAGAGCTTCTACAGTAATTTTAATGCCATTATGAAGAAGAGAATAGTTTACTCTGACAGATATTGTACAACCAGATCTATATAATTCCATAGGCAAACTGAGCAGACACTGATCAGGCAGCTCCTACAGGAAACGTCTGACATGGGTCTACTCTATTTGCCTATGCGTTAACTCATTCTATCCTACCGACTCCTTATCGCTCCTCTGTAAAAGTCATTGTTGAAACCATTGTGATAAATAGAGCATTTGCTCCTATGGAGCAAATGCTCTATTTATCACAATGGTTTCAATACTACACAATTCTAAAACTCTCCTTTTCTATAGTTAATGCTCTATTTCGGTAGATTTATTCAACTAGGTTGGATCTTGATGTGGGCGAGGAGAGAATGCGTTAATCTGCATTTTATATCAGGTAAATGGTTAAACGTGCTACCATAGTAGAAACTGGAGCCCATTTATGCAGGGAATGATGGAAGGGAAGTACAACATGAATACCAACAACTTAAGTATAATACCCATTCCTTTATTTTTGATATTTTTACAAAACGGATCTATATCTGATATATACAGTACAACCTTCTTAAAGCGAATACTTAACAGAGTATTATTTAAAAAATATACTCATACAGTTGAACTTCGTTATCTCGAACTCGGATAACTCGAATTTCGGGATAATGCGAACTAAAAGTTCGGTCCTTCCAAACTTTACAATACACAATTGTTCTTAAATGTATCACTACGCATATCTTGAAACACGTGTGACAGCTTAATGCAGATCGAAAGTAACACGTATTTACTACTCATTAATATATAAAGAGAGCACAGTGAGATGTAATATGATGGTGTGAAACGCTCCCATGACATCCTTAAGCTCAGTTCACCAAAGCTACTCCTGAAAGTAAAACAGATAGTAAGTTGAGTTAGAAAATATCCCTTCATAAAAATCACATTATAGATGAGATGCAGATAGTTACCAATACAATAAACCCCCTCTGACCAACAGGTTAATATTAGTATCAATATCGGTCTTTCAGGCAGGTGGCGGATTAACCTATTCCCTCATATTGATGCCTTATGTCGTCAACGTAAACGTCGCTTTTGAACGTCTATTTATCACAATGGTTTTAAAAACTGCTCAGTTAATTCTCCTTTTCAGTAGATTTATTCAAAGAGGCTGCGTCTAAAACAATCTGAATGGTTTAATGTAGGTTGAACGTCATACAAAAAGCTCTAAAGGAAGCTCACTGTGTGACTGTTATCCTGCATTAAGCAACCAACCATGTCTAAAGAGACTAAATCTATATAGATGTATTTAAAATCTAATTTAGAGACATGTTATTGTATTAGTTTACTATGTTGTCATGCCCGTGTCTATATTTGTAAACCGTTTGCGTCCAGATGGGTCGTCGAGTTACTCGGCGTGGTACTATGATCCACAACGTTTGTACGATGATATTTCATAGAAAAAGAAATGTCTTATAGTTTACAGTTTAACTTTTATCCCGCTTGGCAGAGATAATATATGCTCAACTTTTGACGTGTTGCAACTGTAACTAATTCCGACTCGATCAAGCGTTTGAGAAACCACGTGTCAAACAGCTTGGATCAAGGTGAGACAAAACCAAGTGTCAACAGATTGGACCCGATGTGTTTGCAAATGCCAGTCAAGTCGGGAGAAAGATAGAATAAAAAGACAGACACGCATTCTGAATATAATCGTGAAAAGTGATAAGATGAATCAATTCAATAAAATAGAGGTCTGGAAGTAAATTTGGATTTTTTTGCAAACATGGAAGACCCAGATCAGATGGCTCCTATAGGGTATAGGAGCCGTCTGATATGTTGCTTATGGAATAATATAGATCCACTTCTACAGTTTCCATGTTGGTAAAGACTTCATGAGTTAATATACCATTTGAAAACAATAATGTAATTAATATTCTTGTTGTCATTATTTCGTGCATGAATATTCATTGAGTAAAGAGTTAATTGATTGTAAAAGCTATAATAGAAAAATATCCCCGAGTAACAATACCATTTGCAGCAATATTGCTGTTTTCGATAACTACGCAGTCAAAACCATAATGCAGTAGAATGCTGTACAAGCGAGAAACCGGTGATGACGTAGCGATAATGCTATCTGGGGTGGCATAATCAAACTAACGACGTATTTGTGTTTTATGCAACAGGAGGGGCATAATTAGGTATCGTAAAAAGGGTTGTATATGATAACGCTGTAACATAACAATAATATACTCGCACTTTGCAACACATTGTTTACACAGAATCCTGCTATACGCGACCTGACTCGCATTTGCAATAAACTTGGGCCTAAATGAGATACCGTGTTACTATGCGTTTCATAAGGATCAAAACTGGTTTACACTGACATGGTTCTACTCTATTTGCCAATACATTAATTTTCCCTTCAATGCCGCATCGAATCGAAGGTAGTCAAACTCAAGAATATCAAAAAATAGTAGATGTGTATTTTACTGGGGATAATAGTTAAAGAACAGTATCCATATGCTAGTGGAAATAAGATTACCAGTTTGATAAGCCACCAGCGCCTGACTTACCATCATCACTAGAGTTACTGTCCTCATCGGAATCACTGTCCGAACTGTCCGTAGTGGCAGTCTCATTATTACTGTCGTCACTGGTTTGCTGTGGCTGAGCTTGCCTTCTATAAACATGACCAGAGTGTCTCTTTTTGCGATCTGCAAATCCACCATTAAGAAAATAGATAGTGTATGTTGCAAGGTCAGAGAAAACATGTGCTGCAGCTAGCATTTGGGTACCGCTATAGTGCTATCAAAACAGTATCATAGTCAACCATTGACGTATTGAACTATGGTCAGATTTATTCATGTACAAAAATATGTTTCGATAACAACGTAATCAAAATAATAATGCAATATGATATTGTACAATCGAGTAACCGCTGATGACGTGTAATCGACATATTCGGGTTTTGTGCAACAGGAGGGAGTGTAAAGATGTATCATGAAAATTGTTTTATATGATACCGAGGTAATAATAACAACAACCTAATGGGGTATTGTACCCATTTGACTCATAGTTCTTCCTTAAAACGGCTCGTTACTGGTTGTCCTTATGGAATTCAGTTATGATGACGGTTTATATATGAGCATGATATTTTGCATTGATGAGATACTTCTAAAACATATCGCACAATCAAAACTAATGAATTCATTGCATGCTTAAGCATTGTGTTCAGGAGAACAAAGTAATTCGCTCAGCCACTTCCTGACAATGTATATTGAAAATTATATTAATATTACATGAAGGCGGCACGCGCTGTATATGTTGATCAGGACAGAAGAAGAAGAAAGAAACAGAAAGAGAAAGGGTACATTTTAAACATCTTCATCCCAAAGCAAATCGATAATCTTTTCGGATGTAAGTGTGTACATCTTAAAAACTGGAATTGTTTAGATCTCCACAAGGTAGCACATTACGATCTACAACATCTACTCCGCCGGTCTGCTCCACAATACAAAACACAACTTTTACACAATCCGCGTCCTGCCTCGCATTTGCAAACATATACAATTAGTACACCGAGTCACTATGCGTCTCATCAGGATCCAAGCTGTGTGACACGCGGATAACAATTTTCCAAAAGCTTAATCGATCGGATATAATCACATTTGAACAGACCACATTTTATTAACAGTGAAGAGCTAGAGACAATAAGATTACCATTAGTATTGTCGGTGGTGTTATTACTAGAGTTCTGAGGATCAGTTTCATCACTGTCTTCCTCGCTGGGGCTATCATTATCGTCATTGGAGCTACTGTCTTCATTGCTAGAACTGTCTTCGTTGGATCTTTTTTTACGATCTGAAAAACCGACACTAAGACAATATAATAGTGTAGGGTGAAATGTCGGGGACAAAGCATGCGCTGCACCTTACTTCTGGGCACCGCTATGGAACTATCAAAACAGTTCCATAGTCAAACAATGACGTATTGAACTACAGTCAGTGTAATTAGGTATCAAACAAAAGTTAGTCAAACAAACGTTAGTTTTCGATAACTACTTAGTCAGGATATTGTATAGATGTACTCATCTGACTCTTCCTTAAAACGGCTCGTTACTGGTTGTCCTTATGAAATTCAGTTATGATGACGGTTTATATATGAGCATGATATTTTGCATTGATGAGATACTTCTAAAACATATCGCACAATCAAAACAAATGAATTCATTGCATGCTTAAGCATTGTGTTCAGGAGAACAAAGTAATTCGCTCAGCCACTTCCTGACAATGTATATTGAAAATTATATTAATATTACATGAAGGCGGCACGCGCTGTATATGTTGATCAGGACAGAAGAAGAGGAAAGAAACAGAAAGAGAAAGGGTACATTTTAAACATCTAATTATGTATCAAACAAAAGTTAGTCAAACAAACGTTTGTTTCCGATAACTACTTAGTCAAAACACAAACGCAATAGCACATGGTTCAAGCGAGTAAACGGTGCTATATAGGATGGTGTAATCGAAATAGCGAAGAAATTCGGGTTTGCGCAACAGGAGGGGCAAAATTAGGTGTCATAAAAATATTATTATATGATACAGATGCAACAATAACAACGACCTAATTGGATATTGTATAGATGTACTCATCTGACTCTTCCTTAAAACGGCTCGTTACTGGTTGTCCTTATGAAATTCAGTTATGATGACGGTTTATATATGAGCATGATATTTTGCATTGATGAGATACTTCTAAAACATATCGCACAATCAAAACAAATGAATTCATTGCATGCTTAAGCATTGTTTTCAGGAGAACAAAGTAATTCGCTCAGCCACTTCCTGACAATGCATATTGAAAATTATATTAATATTACATGAAGGCGGCACGCGCTGTATATGTTGATCAGGACAGAAGAAGAGGAAAGAAACAGAAAGAGAAAGGGTACATTTTAAACATCTTCATCCCAAAGCAAATCGATAATCTGTTCGGATGCAAGTGTGTACATCTTAAAAACTGGAATTGTTTAGATCTCCACAAGGTAGCACATTACGATCTACATCTACTCCGCCCGACTGCTCCACAATACAAAACACAACTTTTACACAATCCGCGTCCTGCCTCGCATTTGCAAACATATACAATTAGTACACCGAGTCACTATGCGTCTCATCAGGATCCAAGCTGTGTGACACGCGGATAACAATTTTCCAAAAGCTTAATCGATCGGATATAATCACATTTGAACAGACCACATTTTATTAACAGTGAAGAGATAGAGACAATAAGATTACCATTAGTATTGTCGGTGGTGTTACTACTAGAGTTCTGAGGATCAGTTTCATCACTGTCTTCCTCGCTGGAGCTATCATTATCGTCATTGGAGCTACTGTCTTCATTGCTAGAACTGTCTTCGTTGGATCTTTTTTTACGATCTGAAAAACCGACACTAAGACAATATAATAGTGTAGGGTGAAATGTCGGGGACAAAGCATGCGCTGCACCTTACTTCTGGGCACCGCTATGGAACTATCAAAACAGTTCCATAGTCAAACAATGACGTATTGAACTACAGTCAGTGTAATTAGGTATCAAACAAAAGTTAGTCAAACAAACGTTTGTTTCGATAACTACTTAGTCAAAACACAAACGCAATAGCATATGGTTCAAGCGAGTAAACGGTGCCATATAGGATGGTGTAATCGAAATAGCGAAGAAATTCGGGTTTGCGCAACAGGAGGGGCAAAATTAGGTGTCATAAAAATATTATTATATGATACAGATGCAACAATAACAACGACCTAATTGGATATTGTATAGATGTACTCATCTGACTCTTCCTTAAAACGGCTCGTTACTGGTTGTCCTTATGAAATTCAGTTATGATGACGGTTTATATATGAGCATGATATTTTGCATTGATGAGATACTTCTAAAACATATGGCACAATCAAAACAAATGAATTCATTGCATGCTTAAGCATTGTGTTCAGGAGAACAAAGTAATTCGCTCAGCCACTTCCTGACAATGTATATTGAAAATTATATTAATATTACATGAAGGCGGCACGCGCTGTATATGTTGATCAGGACAGAAGAAGAGGAAAGAAACAGAAAGAGAAAGGGTACATTTTAAACATCTTCATCCCAAAGCAAATCGATAATCTGTTCGGATGCAAGTGTGTACATCTTAAAAACTGGAATTGTTTAGATCTCCACAAGGTAGCACATTACGATCTACAACATCTACTCCGCCCGACTGCTCCACAATACAAAACACAACTTTTACACAATCCGCGTCCTGCCTCGCATTTGCAAACATATACAATTAGTACACCGAGTCACTATGCGTCTCATCAGGATCCAAGCTGTGTGACACGCGGATAACAATTTTCCAAAAGCTTAATCGATCGGATATAATCACATTTGAACAGAGCACATTTTATTAACAGTGAAGAGCTAGAGACAATAAGATTACCATTAGTATTGTCGGTGGTGTTATTACTAGAGTTCTGAGGATCAGTTTCATCACTGTCTTCCTCGCTGGAGCTATCATTATCGTCATTGGAGCTACTGTCTTCATTGCTAGAACTGTCTTCGTTGGATCTTTTTTTACGATCTGAAAAACCGACACTAAAACAATATAATAGTGTAGGGTGAAATGTCGGAGACAAAGCATGCGCTGCACCTTACTTCTGGGCACCGCTATGGAACTATCAAAACAGTACCATAGGTAAACAATGACGTATTGAACTACAGTCAGTGTTATTAGGTATCAAACAAAAGTTAGTCAAACAAACGTTTGTTTCCGATAACTACTTAGTCAAAACACAAACGCAATAGCACATGGTTCAAGCGAGTAAACGGTGCTATATAGGATGATGTAATCGAAATAGCGAAGAAATTCGGGTTTGCGCAACAGGAGGGGCAAAATTAGGTGTCATAAAAATATTATTATATGATACAGATGCAACAATAACAACGACCTAATTGGATATTGTATAGATGTACTCATCTGACTCTTCCTTAAAACGGCTCGTTACTGGTTGTCCTTATGAAATTCAGTTATGATGACGGTTTATATATGAGCATGATATTTTGCATTGATGAGATACTTCTAAAACATATCGCACAATCAAAACAAATGAATTCATTGCATGCTTAAGCATTGTGTTCAGGAGAACAAAGTAATTCGCTCAGCCACTTCCTGACAATGCATATTGAAAATTATATTAATATTACATGAAGGCGGCACGCGCTGTATATGTTGATCAGGACAGAAGAAGAGGAAAGAAACAGAAAGAGAAAGGGTACATTTTAAACATCTTCATCCCAAAGCAAATCGATAATCTGTTCGGATGCAAGTGTGTACATCTTAAAAACTGGAATTGTTTAGATCTCCACAAGGTAGCACATTACGATCTACAACATCTACTCCGCCCGACTGCTCCACAATACAAAACACAACTTTTACACAATCCGCGTCCTGCCTCGCATTTGCAAACATATACAATTAGTACACCGAGTCACTATGCGTCTCATCAGGATCCAAGCTGTGTGACACGCGGATAACAATTTTCCAAAAGCTTAATCGATCGGATATAATCACATTTGAACAGACCACATTTTATTAACAGTGAAGAGATAGAGACAATAAGATTACCATTAGTATTGTCGGTGGTGTTATTACTAGAGTTCTGAGGATCAGTTTCATCACTGTCTTCCTCGCTGGAGCTATCATTATCGTCATTGGAGCTACTGTCTTCATTGCTAGAACTGTCTTCGTTGGATCTTTTTTTACGATCTGAAAAACCGACACTAAAACAATATAATAGTGTAGGGTGAAATGTCGGAGACAAAGCATGCGCTGCACCTTACTTCTGGGCACCGCTATGGAACTATCAAAACAGTTCCATAGTCAAACAATGACGTATTGAACTACAGTCAGTGTAATTATGTATCAAACAAAAGTTAGTCAAACAAACGTTTGTTTCCGATAACTACTTAGTCAAAACACAAACGCAATAGCATATGGTTCAAGCGAGTAAACGGTGCTATATAGGATGGTGTAATCGAAATAGCGAAGAAATTCGGGTTTGCGCAACAGGAGGGGCAAAATTAGGTGTCATAAAAATATTATTATATGATACAGATGCAACAATAACAACGACCTAATTGGATATTGTATAGATGTACTCATCTGACTCTTCCTTAAAACGGCTCGTTACTGGTTGTCCTTATGAAATTCAGTTATGATGACGGTTTATATATGAGCATGATATTTTGCATTGATGAGATACTTCTAAAACATATCGCACAATCAAAACAAATGAATTCAGTGCATGCTTAAGCATTGTGTTCAGGAGAACAAAGTAATTCGCTCAGCCACTTCCTGACAATGCATATTGAAAATTATATTAATATTACATGAAGGCGGCACGCGCTGTATATGTTGATCAGGACAGAAGAAGAGGAAAGAAACAGAAAGAGAAAGGGTACATTTTAAACATCTTCATTCCAAAGCAAATCGATAATCTTTTCGGATGTAAGTGTGTACATCTTAAAAACTGGAATTGTTTAGATCTCCACAAGGTAGCACATTACGATCTACAACATCTACTCCGCCCGACTGCTCCACAATACAAAACACAACTTTTACACAATCCGCGTCCTGCCTCGCATTTGCAAACATATACAATTAGTACACCGAGTCACTATGCGTCTCATCAGGATCCAAGCTGTGTGACACGCGGATAACAATTTTCCAAAAGCTTAATCGATCGGATATAATCACATTTGAACAGACCACATTTTATTAACAGTGAAGAGATAGAGACAATAAGATTACCATTAGTATTGTCGGTGGTGTTATTACTAGAGTTCTGAGGATCAGTTTCATCACTGTCTTCCTCGCTGGAGTTATCATTATCGTCATTGGAGCTACTGTCTTCATTGCTAGAACTGTCTTCGTTGGATCTTTTTTTACGATCTGAAAAACCGACACTAAGACAGTATAATAGTGTAGGGTGAAATGTCGGGGACAAAGCATGCGCTGCACCTTACTTCTGGGCACCGCTATGGAACTATCAAAACAGTACCATAGGCAAACAATGACGTATTGAACTACAGTCAGTGTTATTAGGTATCAAACAAAAGTTAGTCAAACAGACGTTAGTTTCCGATAACTACTTAGTCAAAACACAAACGCAATAGCATATGGTTCAAGCGAGTAACCGGTGCTATATAGGATGGTGTAATCGAAATAGCGAAGAAATTCGGGGTTGTGCAACAGCAGGGACATAATTAGGTGTCATAAAAATATTATTATATGATACAGATGCAACAATAACAACGACCTAATTGGATATTGTATAGATGTACTCATCTGACTCTTCCTTAAAAACAGCTTGTTACTTGTTGTCCTTATAGCATAATGTTAATGAGTTACTGGTTTAATACTTTCACCGCCAATGTCGCAAAAGAAAGCAGTCCAATATCAGGGGCATAACTTTTTGTCTCAATAATTAGTTCTAGATCTGTGTTTTATTCCTTTGAATTCTGTATTTATTTATCCCATTTCCTTATTTTACCAATTAATTTAACAAAATTGGTTTGCAGACGACACTTAGAAATTTGGCGCCGAAAGGGTTAAACATATATTCATGCATTTAAGCTACATGTATGGGATTTGGCTACAACATTATTTGTATCACCTCTCCCGAAATAATCACAAGGCAGTGACATTCAGTTAAAAAGACCGTTTATATATAAGCGTGATATGTTGCATTGACGAGAGGCGGTCCAAAACATACATCACAGAAAACGGAACATAACTGATTTCGTTGAATGCTTTAACATTATGTTCAGGAGTACAAATTTATTTCGCTTAGCAACTATCTGACACATGTTGCAAATTCAACGACCATTACAGGAAGGCGTTATGTTGAAAAAGAAAACAGAAAAAAAAGAATGTTGCACGTCTTCTTTCGTAAGCACATTGATTGGTTGTTGGGATGTACCTGTGTTCAGCTCCAATGTTGCACATTGATTGGATGTTGGGATGTACCTGTGTTCAGCTCCAATGTTTTTTCAGGAAACAATATTAGATCTACATAAGCTATCACATTACGATATACACAATCTAGTTCATGAGCATTTATTACTCATATCTTTTTGTACCGGCTTAAGCGGTATCCTATTTTCATAACCAATCCTTCTCTTGCTGAATTTTCAAATACATTTCTCTTTCTTTACCAATGTCCTGTTGTATAATTACATATATATCCACTGCCTGTGCAATCACTGCTGTGGTGTGCACTGGTTGCACAATCAATTTGTAAATAGTGCAGACCCTGATGAAACAGCTCATGCAGGAGTTGTCTCATCAGGGTATTCACAATTACCGGTAGGTACATTGACATGAACAGCAAGTGAAGGGTTATATGCATTGAAATTTCTTATTCCTAAGTGATATTTGAGTTCGCTACGTTGACATATTATATTTAATACATGTATACAATACTTGATTTGCTAACACCTTAGTAATAGCAATACTATGAAATAAACCTATTTGAAAGTTATGGAATGACGCTATATCCGCTATATAGTTCAAGGGATTAATCTAAGGAAACATTCTATATCTCCTGACATGACTGGAGTAATGTTTAAACTAAATGTGTTCCTTCTTTTCTTTAATAAATAAACTAGTTTTCCCCATGAATTTGCGTAACGAAAACCGCTTTTAAAACAAAACTGAGAGATCAAGGGCAAATTCTAAAATACATTATATATCTTCTGACAAGACCAGAGTAGTGTTTAAATAACATTTTATAATTTCATATAGGAGGAATAATACTATGTAGCTGAATTATCCCATGCAATTATATAACGCAAACCTCTGTTTTAAAACAGAACAGTATGTCCCGATCCAAAACCACCATCACAAGGTCAAACATAAGCACTAATAAGCACCTTTTTAAAAAGAAACAGAAAATTGCTTACATCACATCAATCTAAACCTTATTTGCCGAATGCACGTTCCAAAACACGTACGAGTATTATGATGTGATCTACAACTAATTTGAAACGATGTTTCACAAGAATTGTTTTGCCAATGCGACATTTTGGAAATGTTGTATGAATCAAACTTACTATGATCAGAGGGTTCCTAATTGGCTTTCACTACTGAGTATTCACTATATGTACATATCCCGTTTTATGGGGACTAGGCACAGGTGTTTTGATTCAACTACGTTTACCTTTCAAGATCAGCGTCTGTAAATGTGTATTACGATGTTAAAGCACTGAGTTGTGACAAGGAAGGTGAATAGAAATATATTACAACGGTTCATATAATGGTATAAATCATTCATGTCTATTTGTATTCATACGACCGAATGCATCAGGTTTTGACAGTTGTGCACCATGTCATGTTTATGTCACTATATCTGGTCTATATACTTTGCAACACACTGTTGAACCATTATCCTTCTATCTGTGCCTTAACTCGCATTTGCACTAAACTTAGGCCCTGATGAGGCACATAATTACTCGGCGTCACATAAGGATCAAACTTGTTTTGAACTTGATCAATGGTTCCTTCAATGCCTCATCGGATTGGACGTAGTCAAAATCAAAAGATCAAAATATGAACTGAGTATTATTTTACTATGGGGTAAAGAGTAACCCATTCCCTTATATTGACTCCTTTTGACGGATTTGTAACAGTCACTTATTTGAAATCATTATGATAAATAGAGCATTTGCTCCAGATGAACAAATGCTCTATTTATCACAGTATTTCAAAAAACTACAAAGCTGTAAATGTACCTTTTTAAGTAAAAGCTGCTTTTCAGTTGATTTAACCAAATAGATTGCATTTTAAAATAACGTATTAGAGATTGGGTTAAGAAACTGTCCGTCTGTTAGTGTTAATAATATTACCAGCTACATTAGCATCAACGCCACTGGCAATACCACCTGTGCTGGACTCACCATCGTTATTAGAGCTATCATCTTCACTGTCGTCATTGGAACCACTGTCATCTTCGTCCGCACTGGCGGTTCCGTTATTACTGTCCTCATTGGATTGTTGAGATTGAGCTTCCCTTTTATAAACACGACCGGCTTTCTCATCATCACTATCATCACTATCACTAACACTAGAGGATGATCTCCTTTCACGATCTGCATTAAGACAAACAATAGCGTATGGTGCAACGTCGGGAAGAAAGCATTTGTTACACCTAACATCAGCGCATTTATTTGTTGCTATAAAACAGTATCATTGTCAAACAATGACGTATTGAAGTACATTCGGGCGTAATTTGGTATCAAACAATAAATTAATTTCGATAACAACGTAAAAATAAAATGCAATAGGATATATTAAAAGAAGTAAGTAACCGTTGACGACTTGGTGTGACTAGTACGAATCGGGCTCATAGTTCGTCCTTGTTTTTATGTGACATAATGATAAATAATAGCAGCATCGCTGCTGTGTTCATAAGTGTGAGGTTGGACGCCCTTAACTGGTTTAAACCTGTGGCATTTGTCCCTGACCGTTCCAAGGCGGTACTTCCATCTTACCCTTATTGTTTGTTTGTTATGTATTTGTGTATGTCTTTATGTCTTTTATATGCATGTACATTTATTGTTTTTACATGGTGCCGTTCGGGCGGTTGTATGCTTTGTATGTGGTTTTTCCTGTATGACTTATGCATTTTCTTTTTGTGCCATTTTAAAGTTCAGCTAATAAATACATTCATATGCGTCAGACGCCCTTAACTGGTTTAAACCTCAGTGGCATTTGTCCCTGACCGTTCCAAGGCGGTACTTCCATCTTCCCCTTATTGTTTGTTTGTTATGTATTTGTGTATGTATTTATGTCCTTTATATGCATGTACATTTACTGTTTTTACATGGTGCTGTTCGGGCGGTTGTATGTTTTGTATGTGGTTTTTCCTGTATGACTCATGCATTTTTTATGCCATTTTAAAGTTCAGCTAATAAATACATTCATATGCGATAGACGCCCTTAACTGGTTTAAACCTCAGTGGCATTTGTCCCTGACCGTTCCAAGGCGATACTTCCATCTTCCCCTTATTCTTTGTTTGTTATGTATTTGTGTATGTCTTTATGTCTTTTATATGCATGTACATTTACTGTTTTTACATGGTGCCGTTCGGGCGGTTGTATGTTTTGTATGTGGTTTTTCCTGTATGACTCGTGCATTTTCTTTTTATGCTATTTTAAAGTTCAGCTAATAAATACATTCATATGCGTCAGATCAACGGTAAAGCGCTTGACCAATCCACAGGGGTCTATACCGCTTCGTGACAGTCTATATATACTATACAATGAACAAGGGTTCTACCTGACAGAACGAACACCCATGTACCTCAAGTTCAAATAAGTCTGAAACTCTTACATTTTATATGATATTTTCATAAGTCTTTCGGCTACTGAAAGTAAATATATTTCACTACCAAGTAAGTATACTCTTCTGACGGTATCAAATACATTATTATAAATCCAACATTGATTCTCTCAAAATTGTACGTGTTTTCTGGGCTGTTAACAAACGTTCGTTCATCCCGGTCTCACTATATCACAGCTATAATCTGACCATATGCAGACGTGATTCAATAAAACGACTCGATTCTAATACCGATCTCCATCATTGTAGTCCTCAGCAACAAAAGAATGATGTAAAACTAGCGAGTTTTGACAGTTAGCTTCAAATCACCGCGGAAGGAGCCATTGTACGTCACGTTACGGATTTTCCAAGTTTTCCTTCACTCATCCAATGAAATGGCTCCATTCATATTTGTTGCAAAATGGCACCATCCGAAATAGAACATGTCGACAGACGGAAAGGCTGCTGTTGCTAGTTGCTTACTTATTTACAGGACAAAACAAATGGAGATTGGTGATATAATTTGGTTGTTTTATTGAACCATCTCCTCTTTTGAACTGCAAATCGTCAGGTTAGTGCTGTGATAAAATGAGACCGGGATGAACGAACGTTTGTCAATGACACGGAAAACACATGAAAGTTTTTGAAAATAAATGTTGGATTGATAAGTGTGCATAAGTTATCGTCAGAAGATTATATTTATATGATAGTAAAATATATTGACTTTCAATAGCAGAAAGAATTACGAAATTATCATTGAAATTGCAAGAGTTACATACATATGTGTACTTGTGGTACACGAATGTCCGTTCAGCTAGTTGGAACCCTTGCTATTATAATATAATAGTACATATAGACCCCCATGAAGCAGTACAGACCCCGGTGGGCCAATCAGCGCACCTTATACACCCAACACCGTTTCATCAGGAATTGTACAACGAATCAAACGGTTCAGTAGCGACGACTTTCTACCAGACCTAAAAAGGGTTATCTTACAAATAGTTACACATTGTTTGTGCGTATGCAATATAGTATACAATATCAGAGTAGCAAATTTGAGAATCCAGTTTGAGTTGCCAATCTGGGAAGTGAAACAGAGTGGCCAATTTGAGTAGCAAAAATCAAATAGGATTTGTAATACAGATTCAGATCATTATTATTATTATTATTATTATTATTATTATTATTATTATTATTATTATTATTATTATTATTATACTATATTAATATAGCACTCTTTTCATATCTAAATACGTTCAAAAGTGATTTACAATTAAAACATTTATACATACTAAAGCAGAAATTAAAGAAAATATAAGATATGAAATAGAAATAAAAACATAATAAACAAAACAAAAACAATTACAGTTTATTTCTAAGGTATAAATAAGCTGCAATACGTTCATAGGGTCTCAAAACGTGCAGGTGAATATGTTGTATGAACAGAGGTTTAGATAAGGTGCGTAAGTTAAAACATTGTCAATAATAACTCTTTAATTTCTCCATCAAACCATATGGTGTGACCACTATTTAAAATAATACTGAAGACGATTCTAAAGCGTGACCACAACTTAGGAATTGGTGGAGAAATGACGATTTGAGTATTTAAGAACGCACTTTTAAAGTATCTGTTGCTCTGTATGAACATGCATCTAGTTACATAGGAATCATATAATTTCCATTTTGTTTCAATCTAGCCTCAACTGAAAACCATGAGACCTAAAATAGTTAAAAATGTTTTTTTCTTTAACAACGTAACTAAATATCATCACGAAGTTTTGCTTTAATTGTTAAAAACAAACTTGGGCATATAACAGAACACGAATTAACCCTTCGCTTGCTATTCACGTCAATATACCTACCTGTAAATAGTGAAGACCCAGATGAGACAGCTCCTGCAGGAGCTGTCTCATCAGGGTCTGCACTATTTACAAATTGATTGTGCAACCAGTGCACTCCCCAGCAGTGATTGCATAGCGAAATACTTGTACACAGTGAAGATATATGTAATTATACAACAGGCAATGAGTAAAGAAGGAGACATGTATTTTAAAATTCAGCAAGCGAAGGGTTAAGTTGTGATATGTTTACCATAAGCTTGGTGAGCAGACTTTTTTTTATTTTATCCTAGTTTGATACTGTCCAAAAACACAGTCAGAGTACCAACCAGTTTGGATCCTGATGAGTCACACAGTTATTTAGTGTCTCCTTTGGATATAAACTGTTTACATAGGTAAGCACTCATCCTCCCATAGCAGGATACAGGTTAAACGATAAACGAATTAATATAAACGAAGTTTTCATACAATTTTGAAAATTATTTTACAAAACTGCACAAATTTGTCTGAGCAAAATGGATTTTTTTATGCTTTTTATAGTTTGCCACCATTCGAGTCTTATGGCTAAAAGAAACTGAACGGAGAAACAAAATTCAAATCAACAATAATATTATATTTTGTATTTTACTTCATAATTTTATGTATGTATCCCCCCCCCACACACACACACACATACACACCGCATCCACAAACAAATCACACAACGGTTTTTCATTCATATACGAGCTTCTGGTTAGATTATTAATATGTAAATGACAATTGTGATGTCAAGTTAATCGGCCCATCGCTAGCACGCTATAGACAAACAGTTTGAATACAGACAAGACGCCAAGCAACATAACACCTCAATACCACGCTATAGACGAGCGTTCATACAGTTTGGATATAGACGAAACGTCATGTAACTAAACATCTCATTGTCAAGCTATAGACGAGCGTGCATTCAGTTTGAATACAGACAAGACGCCAAGAAACTTAACACCTCAATACCACGCTATAGACGAGCGTGAATAAAGTTTGAATACAGACAAGACGCCGAGTGACTTAACACCTCAATACCACGCTATAGACACCCGTTCATGCAGTTTTGATATAGACGAGGCGTCATGAAATTCAGCACTTATTTTGCACGCCATAGGCGAGCGTTCATACAGTTTTAATATAGACGAGACGTCATGGAACTAAACACCTCATTATCTTGTTATAGGTGAAGTTTCAAATAGTTCGATACAGACAAGACGCCGAGTAATTCAACGTCAATTAAGATGCAAACAGCGTGATGCTGAAAATATTAATGCAAGAAAATCGAGTGCAAAATCTAAAGCAGGCGACATGTTCTACTAATGGTTTACTGTACACGCTAGTGGTTATAATACAGTCAAACTTATCTGAAGCGACCATAACAATGGGAATATTTCTGGAAACTTCAGGCAGTTTGTAGCTTAATGCATGACAACATTAACACTTAATGCTCACATTGGAGCTTTCTGCATTACTGTTGTTCGTACATTCAGCAGGAACCTTGTTCTAACCCTTTCCCCCATGAATAGCCATGTAAGAAATAATAACGCCATGGCTATTTCTTAGATTAATGTTTATAATGGCATAGGAGAATCCAAGATATTTTGACACAGGCAGAAACTGTAGAATCAGATATTATACCATAAGCAAACAGAGCAGACCCTGGTCAGATGGCTCCCATAGGAGCCACTTGATCTGGGTATACTTTGTTTGCCAAGGTTTAAGTCGATTAAAATAGAGTTGACTGTATTGTAGAAATATCATTACCTGTCGGTTTCCCGTCCACGAGCACGTGCAAACACAATGCAAACAAGGCGAGCGCGATCAACAACTTATACATTTTATATTTTTTCTCAAATAGCACGAAACAATTTCTTCCAGCGTCTGGGAGTGTGTGAAGAAATCGGATACACTCCTTCACTTAAATACCTATACCCCAGCTCGTAAACAGTATACGCCCATACACCTTTACCATGTTAATTGCGACACGCGCACCTTTATTTGAAATATCTGGGATTCAGATGAGACTCGGGGTAGAGTAACTCAATATATACATGTAATCGGCATTAAAACTATTCGTCTGTTGTTATTTACAATACAAGTATGATCCCCAAGTCCACTAACGGTGTCCTGATTTGTATTTGCAAACTGCCTGGATCCAGATGATACGCCGAGACTGCTGAACAAATTATTTTCTACACTATTTTACACTGACTACATTTTCGAAATTCAAGTTACAATCAGTATGTCTGCCACTATGTAACCAGGGTGTCAAACAGCTGTGACCATAAAGAGACGCCGACCATTTCGGCGTATAATCTTGATATAAACTGTTTACAAATGTAGTCACCCATCCGCCCCGCAGCAGGCTAATGATCAGCTCACGATTTGTCTGCAAATTGAATAGTCATCTAAACGGTATCATAAGTATGAAGTTGTTTGAATGACTTTAAGTTTACAAAAATAAATCACGTACACATGAGTCAGTTTGAAAATGTCGTTCAATGTTTACACGTTTGTTCGTGACAAGATTATCGGATCGATGCGCACTAATGGCAAATCTACCCAAAGGTTTAACTATGAACTGTTTATCAACATTGTCATGTAATTTGCCGATCGAGATCTGATCGTCATTTGCAAATAATGTAGATTCCGGTCAAACGCCGAGTAAGCGGGACCCATGCTGTGTAACACTGGATCAAAATTACAACGAACAGGAAATTAGTTAAAAGCAGATCTGGTATTTAGCATGCATAGATCTTAAAGGCAGGATAAGTGATACTATTTGAAAACAAACTATTTTTAGTTAATCGTGTCACGTAATGGGTGAAGTCGTCATTATATGTGCGAATACAGCATAATTATCCCTTCTAAAGCGATCACTTAGTAAACATACAGCAGAGCCTGTCCTAAGCGGCCATCAACCAGAGGTCTAATTATGGGTAGGTAAATATGGAAAAATAGTCAAACAGGGAGAGCCACATACGAACAGACACCGCACCAAACACCATCAAACAAGAAACGGCACAGCCACAAGACAAAACATAACGGGACGCATATCAAGACGAAAAACATTAAACATTAAGTATATTAAATAACAAAACTGACCATGGGTTGAAAGCAGGAGTACCGCCTTGGAACGGTCAGTAGCACAAATTGGGTACTGGGGGAGTAAGCCTGGTTTACGGGTACCCAACCTCGCTCTTATCCCACTTTCACCCAAGCTTCATGCATGCCAAAAGTAATGCAGAAAACGCCAAATTTTACTTTTGCCATGCATTAAGCAACCACATGCTTTTCAAGACTCTTATGTTCAATAAATGAATAGCCGCTTAAGACAGGTGTTACTTATATTGGTGTCTTTTTAGTAGCAGGTAGTTGATTAATTCTGGTCGAAAGTAAATCAGCTTTCAAGAAATACAGTAAAACCCCGCTAATGCGACCACCTAAAAGAGGTATAAGTCTAAGTGCTAGATGCAGGTGGTAGCTTAATTCAGGACAAAAGTAATGCAGAAAGCTCCTAGCATTACTTTAGTCCTGCATTAAACAGCCAACATATTTTCATTTGAGAACATAGTAAAATCCCTGTAATCCGGGCGTTCCAATTAGTATCAGTGTCGATCTGTAAGACAGGTGGCAGCTTAATGCGATGTAATAGTAATACAGAAAGCTGCTGGGTGAACTTTTTGTATGGCTTTTCACCCTGCATTAAGTAGCCACCTGCTTAGAATATTTAAATATTTCCTTACTACAATTCCGGCTTAGAAGGGGTTGACTTTAAACAGAAAAGTGAAGTAATTAAAAAGAAAATAATTAACTACAATCAACTTAGGAATGGGTTCTGATTGTACCCATTGATGAATTTGTCTTCGTTTTCATTGTTTCCGTCTTGGGGTGTGTGGGTTTTTTTTAAAAAAAAATCAATCGGATGAAACCTGTCTTGTCTTAACACTTCGTCCGTCCGCTTGGCTCGATTTCACTATCATTTGTAATTATAAGTTGATTTTAGATGAGACCCAAACATTCATTCTGATTTACACTCGGTTTCTTAACCCTTACAGTGCTGGACACGAGTCACTGATTTCTATTGCAAACAGTGTAAACCCAGATGAGAAATCTCCTATAAGAGCTCTCTCATCAGGGTATACACTATTTGTCATGTTACATTGTTTTAGAAAAATCCCTAACATTCAACATAAGCTTGACCTGTTTGAATTTTGGAATAGTCTATTTGTAAATTCAGCGTTGCAATGGTTAAATGTTTTAACAAATCGAAAGTAACCAAAATGGAGCATGGTTAATGCGTTGTGCGGTCAAGTGTAATATCTGTTCATTTGTATTTTAACCCTTTTGACGCCCAAAACATGCGTCTGCTAAATTTCGGGTTGCAAAGTGGCATTTTCATGAACTTCTTTACAAAAGTATTATCAGTGTCAAGAAGTTTAGATCCCAATGAGACGCATAGTTACTCAGCGTATTGTCTGGATCTAGACTGTTTCGAGGGCTTGGTGCAAAAGTATTGTAACTCAGTTACAATAGTTTTGTACCAAGCCACCAGTTTGCAAAAGTTCTCACTGATTCGCCTCTATCCAACCATTAGGATTGGGTTATAATGAATACATGAACAACTCAAAGTGCCCACAGAACATACATGTATAATTATGAATAAAGTACCATCTTCTCTAAGGTGACCACCAAGGACAGATATCTCTATGTTAGGCTGACTTAAAGGCAGGTGACAGCTTGATATAAAATGACATTTATATAGAAAACTCCTTGGAGAACTTCTGGTATGTTTGCATATGAAATACTATGAATATTATTGTCAAGTTTCTTTTATTACAAACAACTCCCTATTCGTTATGCCATTATAAGATTCGTCTCATCGATATTCTTAACCCTTTCGCTGCCAATGCCGGATATGTGATTACCTTTGCAAACAATTTGGATCCAGATGAGATACCGAGTAACTCGACGTCTCATCAGGATCCAAGCTGTTTGTTACTGTTACTATGTTTTTGAAACAAAAATGAAGAAATGTGTAGCAGACGACAAAGTTAACAGATGACAGATTTTGGCAGCGAAAGGGTTAATGAACTAATTTCTTACATAGATATTCATAAGGTAAAGAGTTAAACCTAACTAATGTCTCTATAGTCGAGATTGTTGCCTACACTACGTTTGTTTAACCTTTTACTTCATGAATATTCATATTCATATCCGCTGAATTTTATAGTGACATAACACAAAGTGTTGCCATGGCGAAAAAAAAACTATAGAACTCCATATTTTTATGCAAACAGAGCTGATCTTGATCAGACGGCTCCAACAGGGTCTGTCTGATTAGTGTCCAATAAGTTTGCAAATATGTTAGCCCTTTACTCCGAAAATGCGCCTTTCTACACCACTGCAAACAGGGTAGGTCGAGATCAGACGGCTCCTGTAAGAACCGGCTGATCAGAGTCTGCTATGTTTGCTTATGACATTTGATAGATCTGTCTCTTTAGTTTTTAAAATAAATAAAATGTTGATCCTTCCATATTTCATTATAATTATTTTTTCCATTAATATTCAGTAAGTATTGAAATTTGGAATAAAAATAAAACGGGTTAAGGGTTAAAATGCGTCTCTATTAGGTAAAGCGTTGTGGAAAATGCACTAAAATAACTTGGTGTCTCTATAAGGTAAAGTGTTATGGAAACATGCACTGAAAAAACTTGGCGTCTCTATAAGGTAAAGTGTTATGGGAAAATGTACTAAAATAACTTGGCGTCTCTATTAGGTAAAGTGTTGTGGAAAATGCACTAAAATAACTTGGCGTCTCTATAAGGTAAAGTGTTATATGGAAAATGCACTAAAATAACTTGGCGTCTCTATAAGGTAAAGTGTTCTATGGAAAATACACTAAAGTGTTATGGAAATATGTACTGAAGTAACTTGGCGTCTCTATAATGTAAAGTGTTATATGGAAAAATGCACTAAAATAACTTGACGTCTCTATTAGGTAAATTATTATATGGAAAATGCACTAGAATAACTCGGCGTCTCTATAAGGTAAAGTGTTATATGGGGAAATGCACTAAAACAAGTCGGCGTCTCACCGGGATACAATCGGTTTGACACTCGGCCAATAGTATCTGAAGTAGTCAAACTTGGACTATATCCACATTTGAGCAGACACTATGTTTATAGCGTAGTAAGGCCTGGCCTATTAATCGTATATTGTTTAAGGTAACCCCGTCCAGGTTTTATTTTGTAACACACCCACTTTTCATGTTGAGATGGCACAGCATGTACATATTTGCTGGAATATATACTGAATCAGAAAACAGTGCAGATTCTGATCAGAGGGCTGGTGAAATAGCCCTTTGATACGGATCTACACTGTTTGATAATGTCCTTGTCCCATTCCCTCATACTGATGTGTTTTCACGCATCTGCAAACAGAGTAGACCCAGATCAGACGGTTCCTATATACTCTGTTAGCTAGTGGAATTGGAAGATATGCTTCTTTACTTTCTAAAATGGCTACAATATTCCATCTTCCATATTTCATTATAACTATTTTAACCTTGAATATTCAGTAGGTATTGGAATTTATAATAAACATGGAACAGGTAATGGGTTAAGATACACAGGGTACAAATGGGTTAAAGGTATGGTTATATTTGCCTCTGATCGATTAAAATACCGAAAATAGTCACGCGTTATATACTATGTAAGGCATGTTACTCATCGTCATACATATCAGGATGAGAAATCTATACTTTACCTAGTGTAAAACGCCTGACAAACTTCACGGTCTTAATTGTTCAGAGGCAAATATGTCTTAATGTCCTTGGCACAATTTCACGAAGCAAGCTGATTTGATTGTTGTTTATCAGACGGCTTAACCCTTTCCTCCATGATTACGCCTTGCAAATTACGCCTTGTTTTTGCAAATAGAGAAGACCCAGATCAGACGGCTTCTATAAGACTTTGATCAGAGTCTGTTCTGTTTGCTTATGAAAATATAACACATATGATTCTCCAGTTTCTATCACTACCAAACTATCGTGCCCTTAAAATAAATATCTGGTTAATTTTGTAATGTTCTCGCGTTACGTGTCTACCTTAAAACCCTACTCTGATATTTTTGTACAGATTGCATAGACCAACATCTTGCAGGTGTGATTTAAGTGTCATATTAGCAGCCCTTAAAGATTGGATTACAGTGAGCAACTCCGCTAAATTTACTGTACGCTCGTCACGTTCTAGATTTCTATCTATTCGCTCACGCGCGAAGTCTGTGTCATTTAATTGAGTTTGAGTATTAACTCTAGAAAAAGAGGGGTTACGGAGCTGGACCAGGCCACTCGGCGTGGCATCAAGAGTGCAATAAGAATCCGCGGGGAAGGACGGGAAATTGGTTCCGGTCGGTACAGTATGACTGTTACGACATTCCCTATATATTGGCTGGACACTCTTCTGTGGTAGAATCATTATCATGGTTCCAATTATTTGAAGTCATTTTTATGTAGGATGAAAATAAACAACACGCACACACACTTAGCGAAATTTACAAAATGTTTTCTTCTGATTTCTTTACACATGTAATACGATTACAAAAAGAGATAGACAGAAGAGATAATAGATAAGGCCGCTGCAAGTTATTGTGAGCGCACGTGCTTTTCTGGGTCCACATTCCGTATAATAATTTCAGAGCGTACTTAAAGATCTAGCTTTGAGGCGTAGGTGAAATATAATTAAAAGAACGGACGCCTAAGTAATTGCAGGTACATTTTACTTCTAAAAGAATTCTCGTGAGTCTTCCTTCAACAGTCTCAGGAATACATTTTCTCAATTTTTATTTGAGAAAAATCTACACCGCTGCCACCAAATGTAACATCCACGGGTTACGGGTCTACCTTAAACCCCTATTCTGTTTCGACCTGGCTTTCCGTCCAGATCCGCCGAGCACATGACTTAAACTTAAATAACAAAATTAGGCTAAACAAACATGGGACAAAATTATTTTGAGGGCATGATAAAAATGTGTTCTGGAGAACCCAACGAACAATTTGGTATCCATGAGAAAACGTCTAAGGAGGATGCTACAGTAACAATGTTTAGGACCCAGCCTTTTAACACTTATGCAATAGCACAGAACAATCCCGGTGTCGTATCCATATATGTGTCCAGTTTTCCCTACCGGATAACAGTGTTCAGTCGACTAAACAGTTGATGTTTTCATTGCAAATGAGACTTGAGTTTCGGTTTGTACAATTCTTTTGGGATTCCTTTAAATGTGTTTTGATTTGATGTCAATATTTCATTTCGATATTTCGTTAATGGAGTTTGTGTATTGTACTTTCGTTAAGATGGGAAATTCCCTTATGAATCACACAGAAAATGTTATCAATATCATTGTGAATTAAGAGCGTATAAATATCTTCATGTGAAATTGCGATGTTCTGAAATAATGTTTTAGTCAATAGTTGTGTTTGATCTTCTGATATTACCCTAAACATAAAGCTTTATAAGACTATGGCAGAGTTTTACAAAAAAGAATTTACCATGACAACTTAAATCAGTGTATCTTGTTTTGAGCGATTTGACTGGTATTTGCAAATAGTATCTCGGCGCTTCTCATAACGACCGACGCTGTTTGACATTCGGTCAATAGTTTCTGAAAAGCTCGATTGAATAGCAAGAAGTCTTGACAGCGTGAGTACATGTCTGCATCAGTTGAGTGTATCTCTGAAACAGTTGAGTGCATCTCTGTATCAGTTGAGTGCATCTGTGTATCAGTTGGGTACGCGTCTTTATCAGTTGAGTGCATCTATGTATCAGTTGAGTGCATCTCTGTATCAGTTGGGTAGATGTCTGTATCAGTTGAGTGCATCTCTGTATCAGTTGATTATATCTCTGTATCAGTTGAGTACATCTCTGTATCAGTTGAGTGCATCTCTGTATCAGTTGAGTGCATCTCTGTATCAGTTGAGTGCATCTGTGTATCAGTTGATTATATCTCTGTATCAGTTGAGTACATGTCTGTATCAGTTGAGTGCATCTGTGTATCAGTTGGGCACATATCTGTATCAGTTGAGTACATATGTGTATCAGTTGAATACACATGTGTATCAGTTGGGAACATATCTGTATCAGTTAAGTGCATCTCTGTATCAGCTGGGTGCATCGGTGTATCAATTAGGTACACGTCTGTATCATTTTAATACATTGCTGCATTTTTCTGTATGTCTAATGATTCCCATTTGTAACGTTACTTGACAACTTACTATATGGCTAATGAGTCGATTTGAGTCATAGATTTTGCTCAGGTATCTGATTGTCCAAATTCTGGCAAGTCAGATGCTTGATCTTAATATCAGACTCAATTAAATTTCATAAACTCGGTGCCTATCTTATGCCACGCCTCAAATGCGATCTATGTCTACAGTATGTGTAAGAATTATATTGCCCACCACTTCCATTTTGTTTCCAAAATGTTCACGTGTATTCACACAAGTTGTCACTAATTGTCTTCATGTAGTTCTTCGAAACCCGTTTCCCGTTTGACATGAAAGACATGAATAGTAATACGTATCGGTGGTTCCATCATCCAGACTAATTCGTTCAGGGCTCTAATCCTGCTAAAGCTGGCTTTTGATAAGTTTGGCCTTGTATAATGAAGAAGACTATACTTCTGAATGACAAATCCAATTAATATTGATAATAAAAACCACCAGATTGTGCCCGAAAACCTAGACTAGTCATGCAACATCACATATTTAATTGAAATGAAAATATGTAAATCCATTGGTATTCGGAACCTGTTCGCGGTTATCCCTTTACCTGATGAATGTGAATGTACGAAATAATGACAAAAGGGTTTATATAAGAGCTGAGGTTTTATAACGATGCGTGAACATGGCACATTTTGGCCATGGTAGAAACTGTAGAATTAGATATACTGTTGAACCTCGATTTCTCGAACTCGGATAATTCCAACTTCGAGATAACTCGATGTAAAAGTTCGGTCCTATCAAACTTTACAATACAGAATTGTTCTTAAATATATCACTACGCATTTCTAGAAACATATCCAACAGCTTAATGTACGTCGAAAGTAATGGTGAAAGCTCATACATGGGCGTTCAGCATTATTTTAGACTTGCATCAAGCTGTGTACTTGAGAAATTGTCCAGATTAGAAATCGGACTACTAGACCTTCTGTTATCTCAAAGTACATGTAATGTGTATAACCCCTTGGAGTTCCGCTGTGTATAATGCCATAAATAAACAGTGATCAGACCATGATCAGACGGCGTATATATAGTAATTAATTAATAACTTAATAACTCATCTATTAACTGAAATCAAGGAGAAATGTGCCTTCGGGAATGTCAAAGTCTGCATTGTATGTAAAACCCATATTTTCTGTCACTTTATTTCTAAAATGTTCACGTATATCCCACGCACAATGTCACTTATTGTCAGTTCCCTATTATTTAACAACTATCGACATGAACAGTAACGCTTACAACGTTTACCAATCGCTGGTTCCATCATTCAGACTGGTTTACCCTTAACCCTTTCCCTGTTCTGTGTTTATTTCAAAGTTCAGTATCTACTGAAGATTCATAGACAACATAGTTATAATGAAATATAGAAGGTGGAACGTTGTAGCCATTTCGAGACAGAACAGAACTATCCGTATTTCATTAGCAAAAGAGCAGACCCTGATCAGACGGCTCCTATTGGAGCCGTCTGATCTGGGTCTACTCTGTTTGCAGATGAATGAAATCACGTTCATGTGAGGGAAATGATCAAACCATCCAGACTGGTTTACCCTTAGAAATGTTCCACAATCTCTACCTTGATATATTTACATTGCATATGTATATCCTAATATGTTAGCATTTAGCCAGCTGTATATCCCAGTAGTTCAGCATTTAGTATGCTGTATATCCCAGTAGTTTAACCTTTAGTCTGCTATGGCCGGATAAGCAACTACCTTTGCAAACAGTCCTTCTGCAGTACATTAGGGTCGTAACTGTTTGGTATTATAATTAACTCTTTTAAACAAAAATGTAGAAAACCGAAAGGTAAAAAATAGCAGAGTACAAATTGTGTAGGTGACATAGAGTTAAAATGGTATGGAGGGGGCATTTAAAATGTTCAACAATCTTCAATCCGTTTTTGTGAGAGATACGATTTGTGAAGAAGTAGTTCGTATATATGCTACAGATACATGACAAACTGTTGACATATATACAGACAGACAGATAGATAGACAGACAGACATACATAAAGACAGACAGAGACAGACAGACAGACAGACAGACAGACGATCAGACAGACAGACAGACAGAGACATACATACATACAGACAGACAGACAGACAGAGACAGACAGACAGACAGACAAACAGACAGAGACAGACAGACAGACAGGCATACATACTAGGTAATCCTACATACTATTATTGCTGTGTGTAACCCTTACCCCGCTGTAGAAATAAACAATAAGTCCAATTAAGAACTGGTGCAAGTATGACTACTTCCGATTCGATCAAGCTTTTGGGAACTTGTTACTGAGTGTCAAACAGCTTGGATCTTACTGAGACACCGTGTAACTCTGTATCTCATCTGGATCCAAGATGGTTACAAATGACCGAATGAGAGGAAGATGGCAGAGAGCGGGATACTGGGTAAACTGCTATAAATATGGCCGTACAGTAAGACCATCACAACGAGGTCTAATTGGGACTTTCAAAGGCAGGTGGTACCTAAAACCATTCCCTCATACTGACGCCTTTTGACGCCTCTATAAAAGTTACTTTTTGAAACCATTGTGATAAATAGAGTCTTTGCTCCTAATAGAACACATGCTCTATTTATCACAATGGTTTTAAAACTACATAATTCTAAACATGTCATTCTCTGTAGTAAATGTTTCTTTTTAGTAGATTTATTCAAAGATATTGGGTCTATAGCCTATGAGATAATGGGTTAGTGCCGGACAAAAGTTATGAAGAAAGTTCTTACAAAAAAACCCCTAAAATTTTCAGTACAGAAGAATTTAGACTAGTTTAGGCAGGTGTCTGCTTAATGCAGGATGAATGCTCCCATAGAAGCTTTCTGCATGACTTTCACCCTGCATTAAGCTGCCACCTGTCTTTAAAGATCGATAATGATATGTATTTGAGTGTTTGAATAAGCGAGGGTTTACTGTACTTTCGTCCTGCATTAACCCTTCCGCTGCCAATTTCTGTCGTCTGCTAACTTTGTCGTCTGCTACAAATTTTCACTTTTTTCGATTTTCTACATTTTTGTTTCAAAAACATAGTAACAGTAACAAACAGTTTGGATCCTGATGAGACGCCGAGTTACTCGGCGTCTCATCTGGATCCAAACTGTTTGCTTAGGTAATCACAGATCCGGCATTGGCAGCGAAAGAGTTAACACATTCCCTCCTAATGACGCATTTTGTCACCTCAGTAAAAATCACATTTTGAAACCATTTTGATAAATATAGCATTAATTTTGCTCCATAGGAGCAAATGCTATATTTACCACAATGGTTTCAAGACTACACAAATATAAAATTTCCTTATCTCAAGTAAATGCTCCTTTTCGGTAGATTTATTCAAAGAGATTGGGTAAATAAACAGTCTATGAGGGAATGGGTTAAGCAACCACCTGCTTTTAAAGGCATCTATGATCATTCATAAAGTGGTCACCTTAGAGGTTGGTTACTCTTACTGGATTTGTATTTTCAATATAAATCAGTAAATACATCACACTTCTTTTTTCTTTATCTGCAAGCATCTATGTGGAATTAAAAACACGATGCAATAAAACTGATACACCAACGTTTCCTTCGGCGGTGCGAACTTCACGTTACAAAATAGTATTTGAATATTCCACCGTTCTGTCAACCCCTCTCACACCAAGCACGACCAGTTTAGCATTTGCAATCTGTTAGGAGTAAATCTGCGTATCATAAGATTCGAGCTGTTTGACACTCGGTCAGTTGTTTCTCAAAGGCTTAACCCATTACGCCATACACTATTTTTAGAACCAACCTCTTTCAATAAATCTACCAAAATGGAGCAGTCATTAGAGAAAATAATTTTATACAAAATGTAGTTGTGTTGTTTATAAACCATCGTGATAAATAGAGCATTTGATCCATAGGAGCAAATGCTCTATTTATCACAATGGTTCCAGTGAGTGACTTTTACAGAGTTGTCAAAAGCCGTCAATGTGAGTGAATGGGTTAAACGAAATCATATCAGAAAACAATAAAAAGTTCAGCATAAAAAGGGGGAAATAAAAATATAGCATGGCAGTAAGCAATGCATTTTCACTCTTTCGATGCCATAGGCGAAACCGTGATACGTTTTGCAATCGGTTTGGATGCAGATGAGACACCGGGTAAGTCGTCGTCTCATCAGGATCCAAACAATTTGACACTCCCAGAGCTCCAGATAAGATTCGCAAATCCAAACATTTTGAAGAATAACTTCTTTATTTCTCCACCAAACCCTATACTGTGGCCACTCTCTATAATCGTCTCTTCGAGAGTGGTCACAGTATGGGTTTGATGGAGAAATAAAGAGTTTAGTATGTGGGTACGCACCTTTATCTGAAGCTCTGCACTCTATATGTGGTTTTTGAATGAAATTGAAGACATTTCCAATAAATAAATTGAAGCAGACGGTAATCGTACCACGTTCTTACAGATCCATACTTAGAACTCTTTTATGATGGCCGCTTAATACAGGTTCTACTGTATCATGATAGGTCGACGAGTTACCCGACATTTTCATTTGGGCCAGACCTATCTATAAAGGTTAAGTCCATACAATCTGTCATTCCATATTCTCACATGATATAAATTCATAAAATTGTAAACTTTTTCTCCATCATTTTACTGTCTGGTATGCTGATTGTATTCGATCATTTCCGTCATTCTCTCACAATTTAACCCACTGATAATCCGCTGTCTAGCCATTTTCATTACATATATAACCAATGATCGTTAATGAGGTTACCCCTTACATAGTAGCTTAGATTTTGATCTGGGCAATTTTGACTACTTTTTTTCGACAAACCTTTTGAGAACGTATTAACCCTTCACTTGCTATTCGCGTCAATATACCTACCAGTAAATAGTGAAGACCCAGATGAGACAGCTCCTGCAGGAGCTGTCTCAGGGTCTGCACTATTTACAAGTTGATTGTGCAACCAATGCACTCCACAGCAGTGATTGCACTGCGAAATACTTGTACACAGTGAAGATATTTGTAATTATACAACTGGGCATGGGTAAAGAAGGAGAAATGTATTTTAAAATTCAGCAAAAGAAGGGTTAACTGAATGCCAAACAGCTTTAGTCTAGTGGGTCCAGGTCCAAGCTGTTTAGAAAGGGGAGTACTTTTGAATTAGTAGGATAAAGGTTAAACATGACGAGTGTCACATGATCAGAATCAATCACTTTAATATGCAACCATCATATTACTATGCTTTGTGAAAGCGCCCCAGACAAATTCAATGAACATTTCATGCAGCAGGCCAAGTGGCATATGGCTGATGAACTGACAAATAAAGGGAGAAATTGAGGATACTCGGTGATTTCAACATTGATATAATTATAAATAATGTGTGACACGTGTTTCAGGAGTCGACAATCGATGATCTATAGTGATATGATAAGCAAACGGTGAATACCCACATACATGAACCGTCTTGTCTGGGAAAAGTCATTTTTTAAACAATAGTGATAAATAGAGCATTTGCTCCGTATTTATCACATTGGTTTCAAAACTATACATTTCTAAACAAAATCCTTTTCTCTGGTAAATGCTCCTTTTCAGTCGATTTATTCAAAGAGGTTTGGTCTAAAAGTAGTCTAGGATGAAATTGGTTAAACTCTGTATATATGGGATAAAGGGTCAGTTATTGGCCAAAACGCCAAAGTATGTCATACTCATGACGAGGTTGCCAAGTACAAACTACGGGAAAGCGGACTGTTGCATTAGTGTCATTGCCGGTATTTAACGCTTTAACTGTTCTATTTTTATTACAATTTTCATTACATACTAAATATTCATTGACAAATTAGTTCTAATGAAATATAGAAGGTGGAACATTGCTGCCATTTTAGAAAGTAAAGAAACAGATCTATCAAATCTATTAACAAACAGAGCAAACCCTGATCAGACGGCTCCTATAGGAGCCGTCTGATCTGGGTCTACTCTGTTTGCAAACGTGTGAAAACACGTTTATATTAGGGAAAGGGTTAACTCTGTTGCACCATAAGTATTTTTCCGTCTGCAACAATTGTCGTCTGTTTCAATTATTAAAATAAAATGTCTCTCATTTCTTTGCAAAAATTAGGTCAAAGTGGCAAACAGTTTGGATCTTGATGAGACGCCGCATTATGAGTCGTCTCATTTGGATCCAAACTGTTTGCATAGGTAATCATGATTGCGCCGATAGCGTTGAAGGAGTTAAGACTGGTAGAAGTTTAAAAAGTACAGAAAGCTCTCGATGGAGATTTCTGCATGATTTTCACCCCCGCATCAAAAACTACCTGCAAACTCAGAGCTCAGTTTAGAGGGGTTCTACTGTATAAGGATTTAACGTTAGAAGGGGGGTACTTAAATAGGAGTTTTAGTAAAGAAGACTTTAAATCCTTATACAGCAAAACCCCTCTAAACCGGACGTTTAACTTAGCATGCATATCGGTCGTGGAGACAGGTGGCAGCTGTAATCCACCCTGCCTAAGCAACCACCTACCTAAAAGTATATAATTTCTTCTCTACTCGAATTCCGGTGTTTCTGGATCTAAATTGCTGATAATGCCAATCGAGTCGTGCTTGCCTGGATTAGGGGATGAAATCAATTGACGTATCTAACAATATATATGGCATGCGCTAATTAGTTCTCGACCGTATCGGGGTATACATTTCCAATACACTATATATTGACTATCAAAGTAAATCCGAGTCTGGGACCGCTCTAACGGATTTACTAATTGAGATTGCATGTCATTGAAAATAATAGTATTCTTTCCAGCTCGACGTGACCCTTTGAGTACGAGAAACGACTGCTTTGATATTGGCAAACAGTGTAGACCAATAGCAGAGGAGCCGTTCGGAAAACGATATGAGTGCCAGCTGTTTGCAAACATATGTGTTTCGACGGTAGTTCACTTGGAATTATTACTCTGTGAGGTACATGCTAATCATTACAGAACACGGACTACTAGCAATGCAAGTCCTTTACATAGGTCCTGAACGCGTCAAGAAACCCGGAGATGCTACACAATCAATGGTCGCTCTGTGAGTTGAATAAAGAATATCATGAAGACCTAAGAGTGTTGACGGATATACAATAAAACCCTGCTAAACTGGACGCTCAATATAATATAGATATCGGTCTTGGAGACAGGTGGCAAGTTTCTGCATGAATTCCTCCCTGCAATAAGCAGTCACCTGCCTAAAAGTATCTAAATTATTCTCTGCTAGACTTCCGGTTAAGAGGGGTTTTACTGTACAATAAAAACTATATAATTCGATGTTTTAGTAATTAAGAAGTTGGAGCACTTTTAGACAATTGGCTGTCTGGTGTAGAATGAAAGTCATGCAGAAAGCTCCTAGAGGACGTTCACTCTACATTAAGCTGCCACGTGTCTTAAAGACCGATAATGAGACTTGTTTTAGTATTCGGGGATTTTCATGTATTACATCTTCGATATATTGTGCGTGAGCTATTCAACTATACCGTCTATCGGAGTTGTCTATCGGAGTTGTCTTTGTCGATAACCTATAATAAGACCCAATATTGAGAGTTAATGACAATATGTGCACGATGTGTTTGTTGACTTTTACGAGGCTGTTGCTCTGAATAGGTCTTAAACTGCCGTCTGTGTATGTGTGCTATCGTGTATCCCTGCGTGCGTGCGCGAGTGTGTGTTGTCCGTATGTTTGAGTTTATCGGGAAAACGACACTAAATATGTCCTATACTGCCTAATTGTATGTGAGTGTGCGCGCATACATGTGTAGTTTGTGTATTTTGAGTATTAAGGCGCTACGACACTGTATAGGTTATATACAGCAGATAACTATTTATTAACCCATTTGCTCCCACCATTCCATATATGGGACGTAGGCAAACAGTGTAGACTCTGGTCAGACGCCGCATAATGCGGCGTCTGATCAGAGTCTACACTGTTTGCTGATAGGAATTTCAATATAAAACAAAACGAAATTAAAGACTAAGGCACCCCTTAGATAAAAAATGGACTAATCCAATATATAAACATGGAATAATCCACTGATAGCAAATGGGTTATATAAAGCGCTTGGAGACTTGGCCAAATCTTGCGTCCATCATGTTTCCAAATATGTATTCAATCTGAATTGATATATTATTTTTTGATATTATTAACTTCGATTCAGTTCAATGAACTGAGTATATTATGAGTCATCATTATTCTGAAAATGTGTCATTCGTGCGACTGATTCTCCTCTTGTTGATAAAAAAGACAAAGTAACAAAAGACCGATAACGTTTGTTATATCAGTAATCCTTTTCGAATGTTCGAAGTGAACGTGAAATTCCAATCAGGATACGAGTACAGTAAAACCTCTCTATAACGGCCACTAAATTGAGTTAATTAGTTGGTATATTAGGGCTGGTGGCTGCTTAAAGCAAAATGAAAGTAAAACAGAACGCTCCTATAGGAGTGTTATGTTTTACTTTCATCTTGCTATAAGCAACCACCTGCCTTTAACACAAAATACTTTATGTAATTTAATGGCCGTTTTAGAGAGGTTTTACTGTATTACAATAAGTGATGATACTGCAACAAAATAACTGTGTGTGGCATTTGGCTAATTGATTTATATATTGTGCAATCACACAGAAAATATTACAGTCTATTGTAACAGGATTTCTATTTCTACAAGAGCCGCCTCAGAATAGACTGTATGGCACTAACTTTCACTTCAATTCCATTCCGCTTTGCCTTTGTGATTAGGTTTATGGTAAATGTAACGTGTTATACTGGTAGTATTTCGATCTGAAATGGTTTTGAAATTATTTCCTCAGTAGCAGCACATATTATGTCCCAGTTTCTTTCGCCTTTATCCACGTACGTATTGTATGCGAACAGTGCTTAACCCATTACCTCATAGGCTATTTTAGATACAACCTCTTTGAATAAATCTACCGAAAAGGAGCATTAACTAGGGAAAAGGAAAATTTTTAGAACTGTGTAGTTTGAAACCATTGTGATAAATAGAGCATTTGCTCCTATAGGAGCAAATGCTCTATTTATCACAATGGTTTCACAAAGTGACTTATACAGAGTCGTCAAAAGTCGTCAATATGAGGGAATGGGTTAACCGTTATCGTGCTGAAAAACGTTATATCTTAGATCTGTCGTATTTTACTTAGTACGAAACAAGCGCTTGAGAAAGTGTTACATGTAGCGGAGTGTCAAACAGCTTGGATCCTAATGAGACGCCAAGTTACTCTGCGCAAGCATATATTTTAATATGCCATTGTGAATACTACCGATCAAGCATTTGAAAGGCTATCAACTGATCGTTAAACAGCTTGGATCCTTATAAGACACCGAGTTAATCCACGTCTCATCTGGGTCCAACCTGTTTACAAGTGCGATTCAAGCCGAGAATAGAGAGATAAGGGTTAAATTTTAATGAAGGTTATTCGTTCATTGCGGTTTTTTTAAAAGAAAATACCCCCTAAACACATTGTTTTGACATTTGAAAGAGGGGATGTGGTCATTACTGGTCTAGAGCATATGTTCTTGGGTATTGTTTTAACTCGTATGTAAGATATTACACGTGCTCTCATGTTTATTTTGCACCGATACTGATGTGTCGCAAGTTCTTTCCGTCACAAAACAGTGTGGGTTTTTGTAATATTTGCTTGTGAACATGTGCGCGTAATACTTATTGACAAAATGTCTGACTGAAATTGAAACAGCCATATAGCTTAAGGCAGTAATCGCAGAGAGACGTTTTTGTAGTACTATGTTTAATGTTCTTTTTATCATTTAAATCTATTTATCAAATACAGACAGTGATTTGTAGGATATTGATTATGTTGATGATACTATTGTCTGCTTGAAGTAAACATACTCTACAGAAAATACAGTTCATTAACATCAGTAATACCATGAATGCATTATGGTCAAATGTGTCACGAATTAAACGGCGTCGGTGCATTATGGTCAAATGTGTCACGAACTAAACGGTGCCGGGTGCAATATGGTCAAATGTGTTATAAAATGCATGAACTAAGCAATGCCGGTTAATCACTAATGTAAGTGATAACATGAATACATTATGGTCAAATATGTCACAAACTAAACAGTGCCGGATGGTTACTAACAGTCAATGACATCATGAATTCATTATGGTCCAAATATTTCATGAATTAAACGGTGATCATCAAATACTGAATATGTGCTTATATGGATTACATCATGAAACGTAAATTAGAAGAACCCATTTGCTCCCACGATCCCATATATACGTAGGCAAACAGTGTAGACTCTGATCAGACGCCGCATAATGCGGTGTCTGATCAGAGTCTACACTGTTTGCTGATAGGAATTTCAATATAAAACAAAACGAAAAAATGGACTAATCCAATATAAAAACATGGAAGAATTCACTGGGAGCAAATGGGTTAAATACATATTTTTATACATTTATACAATGTGTTATATACATTACAGCATAGACTGTCCTAAGCGGCCATTCATTTATTGCACATATGAGTCTTAAAACAGGCGGTTGCTTAATGCATGCTAAAACTAATGCAAAAATCTCCTATAGGAGCTTTCTGCATTACTATTTACCTCCATTTAACTACCACCTGCCTTATAGACCCATAGTTAGACATATTTTGATGGCGGCTTAAGACAGGTACTACTGTAGTGTCCATTACATTTTCACTCTTTACCTCATAAATATTCATGTAAGAAATAATTAGGTCATGCATAATTACCAGCTGAATTGTTTAATGATGGTATATGATGCACAGAATTGTCCGTCCATGGCAAAACTGAATAATTATACAGTAAAACCTCTCTATAACGGCCACTAAATTACATCAAGTATTTTTTTGTTAAAAGCAGGTGGCTGCTTAGAGCAAGGTGAAAGTAAAACAGAACGCTCTTATAGGAGCGTTCTGTTTTACTTTCACCTTGCTTTAAGCAGCCACCTGCCCTAAATACCAACTAATTAACACAATTTAGTGGCTGTTATAGAGAGGTTTTACTGTATATAGTTCCATTAACAAACTGGACATACTCGGGTCAGATAGCCCCTTCAAGAACAGTCTGATATGTTTCTACTCTGGTTGCAAGGCGTCAAATGGCGTCTGTATTAGTTGAATGGTTACGATCCATTCAAAAGGCTAGAGGTTGACGAATATGAACAATAATGGATTTGGCAATTTTATACGCCTTTCGATGCCTTTACAAACAGAGTAGATCCAGATTAATATTCATATAATCTACATTTTACATGAATATTTATGAAGTAACAGTTAACCATTAAACAGAATATACTCGTATATTCAAAATTTTCTGATAAATATCCTATGGAGTACAGTACTGAACTGTATAACTCCCTAGCTACCAGTATCAAATCGTTGCTTACTCTAGATTGATCTAAATCGCTCGCTACCATTGGCGATTATGTGATTTATTATGCGAATAATGTAGATCCAGATGGGGTACCGATTTTATTGGCGTTTCATCTTGATCCAAATTGCTTGATACTGTGGTTATGTTTTTAACAAAAGTATTTAAAAAATACAATTGAAAAAGACGACACATGCTTCATGCGACACTAGGTGTCGGTGAATGAGTTAACCCTTACAACGCTGAATTTTCAAATGGACTATTTCAAACTGGTCGAGCTTATGGTGAATATTTAGGGATTTTTCTAAAGAAAAGTCTAACATGATAAACAGGGCAGGCCCTTAGCGAGAGGATTCCTCTAGGAGCCCTCTCATCTGGGTCTACACTGTTTGCAAATGACATTAGTGAATCGTGTCCCGCATTGTAAGGGTTAAAGAAACCAGATATTGATTCCCCAGTGTGAGAAATAGTTCTGGCTGTAATAGTTGTATTGATATTGTATACGTATCTGATATACAGATATTTACAGCGCGACAACGCATGGCTTCTCCAAGCGATTGAGATAGACCTCCTTGGCTTACATTGATATTGTTCTATATAATAAATGGCTTCTTTGTATTTGAACTATTGACCTGATAGAAACACTTATATTACGCATATGCAAAAGTTAACCTAGAGCACACAGCTCCTGCAGAAACCGTCTGATCAGGTTCTGCTCTGTGCGGTTATGATAGATTATCGACCTGATTCTACAATTTCAGCCATGGCTAAACGTCCGTGTATTCATGTTCCATTATACTTAACTGAGCTCAACTTTTATTGGTAAGAGCAGTATATACAAAACTTTTGGCAAGGGAAATAATGGAATGTAAAGATGGCCAAAACATAATATCAAAGTCAATTAATATTTTGCAAGAATTTCAAATACAAACTGGTATGTAAATATAAACCTCACAAACAACAGCATCTATGTATTCTGAACGTTTTAACATAGTACGGTAAATAAAATTCGATATATTTCTGATAATATCTACTTTTTACTGGACATAAGATTGCCAACTTTAAACAGTGGGACCAATATCTAGTAGTTGTGTATTTCTTTCGTAAATATCTACAAATATATTACTCTATTCAATTAATATTCATGATATTATTCATGATACTATTATTTCTTACATTTATATGTATGAGGTAAACTGTTTAATTGACGATTATATGAAACCATGAATACCATGTTTCTTGGCAAGGGAGGTTATGTTTATACCATGCTGAAAACAAACATTATATCATAACCGATGTAACATGACATACACGTGTAGATAATTACACATAGCTAAAGGAGGACTTCACTTCATTATAATATGCGATATACAGAGATCCAGGTAAGATGTGTAAATTAAAACATTTTCAAGAATAACTTCTTTATTTCCCCACTAAACCTTATGCTTCGAGACGATTCTAAAGAGTGGTCGCAACACATGGTTAAGTGGAGAAATGACGAATTTAGTGCTTGATTACACATCTTTATCTGTTGGTCTTCATATAGATCAATAACATGAGCAACACAAAACATCGCCTAATGAACAAAGGTGCCAAAGACTTGACCTTGGCAGGTGATCATTAAAACAAAATTCGTGCTTATAAGGATAACCATAAACCATTGATAGATTACAAATAAATAGCTCACGGGTTTTAATTTTTCGATGGATATGGTAAGTGTCATGTTACCTTTTCAACAGTGCTCTGGTTGTAAACTAAGTGAAACGTCCGACGAAATTTCGGCTTGCAATTAAGAAATACATTTATCATGCGGCTTGTATTATAAGGTTTGCAATCATTTCAATCAAAGTTTTATCAATTGTGAAAATGTTTGATGTTATGATGAAGTTATGTTTATCTATATAATAATTGGTATTATCCAGCAGATCTATATGTCAATGTTTCGTTAATGTAATTCATTAATGTAATGTGACAAATGTTAATTAAATCAGTGTTTTATGACAAATTTCAATTAACCCGCAATGTAATGTAATAAATTTCAGTTAACTCGCAGTGTTATATGATTGTATTTCATTCTCAGCGTTATATGATAATTTTCATTATTCTCGCGGTGTTAGATGATAAATTGTCATTAACTCACACTGTTATTTGATAAATTGTTATTAATCGCAGTGGTGTATGGTAAATTTGCATTAACTAGCAATGTTGGTGCATGTAATAGTTTACACGAAGCGCACGTGAATGTCAGGCAAAATCTGAATTTACGACAAAGCATCCCACGATACATGCAATATGCAGAATCGGTAAAATACCCAGTAGTAACGACTATAAAAAGAATAATCACTTGGAATACATTATTCACCGTATATCAAGATAAACTGACTAACAGTAGCTATCAACGCGTATGTAATATATCAAAGTGTCATTCAAAATGGTAACAAAATTGAAATTATATTGGATGAAACAGGATTTAAATGTAATCACTTAAAGCCTCTAATTAATCAGTAATTGCTTGAACAAAACACACGCAATTACAAGAATAAAATATAGGTAATATTACTCAATATCAGAGGATCATCACAAATTAAAACAATGGGTAAACTAATTTTTTGAATTAAAGAACTGGTAATCAGTTTCTTTCCAGTTGAAACAGTGTGGGCGCTAATGTTTTAATGCCAAGAATAGAAATCAGCAGTGTGCGGTAATAATGACAATTGCACCGAGATGCATTGCTGTCTACCTTAATATGTAGTCGTCTCATCATCTGTTTGACACAATCCAATGGTTTCTCAAACACATTTATCCCTTTCCCTGTTCTATGTCTATTCCGAATTGCCATACCTACTGACTATTCATGGACACAAAAGTTACAATAAAATATGGAAGGTGGAATATTGTAGCAGTTATAGAAAGTAAAGAAACATATCTATCGAATTCCTGTAGGAGCCGTCTGATCTGGGTCTACTCTGTTTGCAAATGCGTGAACACACGTCTATATGAAGGAAAGGCTTAATTAATCAAACGCCAGTTTGACGAACGAGCTTACGTTTAAGCTCGATAAAGTGCTCAACTTGTATTGTATAAATTTGTTGAACAATCCTTAATATAAATAGCGGTTTAAATCAATATCCTCCTATCTCTTATGTTTAAAAGGGATAATTGACACTTTTTGCAGAAAATAATGTTATAAAACAAGAAATGTCTTTGAGCAAATTCTCAAAATCGTTGAGTGGACTCAAATCAAATTTTCATTAATACTGATTTAAATTGAGTAATATTAAGTATTGAATAAAATTGCTGGCAAAACTGACGCCTGCAGATCAGCTTTTGAGTAGATAATGTATTCATCGTGAAAAGAATATGATAAAGATATACAGTTGAATTTCGATATATCGAACTTCGATATAACACGAAATAAATGTTCGGTCCTTCAAAAATTTACAATACATATTTTTTCTAAAATGTATCACTACGCATATGTGACCGATTCGTGTGGTTCAAAAGTAATGCTGAAATCTCCTACAGGAGTTTTCAGCATTACTTTAGACCAACATTAAGCTGCGAAACTGAGGAATTGTTCACATTAGAAATTGGATGTCTCGAACCTGTGTTATACCGAAGTGCTTTTTACGGTCACTTCAAGTTCGAGATATCAAAGTTCAACTGTATATGTATACAACACTGAAACACTACAGCTGGGTCCATGCTTATAAAGCTTTTAGTTGAGTCTGAGTTTCGTTCTCAAGCTTTTGATTGGTCAGATTTGAGTTCTCAAGCTTTTGATTGGTCAGATTTGAGCCAGAGGCTCAAATCCGACCAATCAAAAGCTTGAGAACGTACTCAGACTCAACTAAAAGTTTTATAAGCAGTGACCCTGATTGTTAGTCTTATGAATCAAAACTATATCAAGCTCGACAAATGCGTTTCCTGCGTGACCTCACTGACAGTAAATGAATCAGCGGTTTCCTGGAATCGAATTAGCCCTTACCCTGCTGAGAAAACAAATAGCTGATCTAATTTGAATCTGGTGCAAGTTTGCTTACGTCCGATTTGATCAAGGTTTTTAAGAAACTATCGACCAAGTGTCAAACAGCTTGGCTCCTGTTGCGACGCCCAGTTACTCGGTGTCTCATCTGGATCCAACATGTTTGACAGAACGAGTCCGGTCGCGGATCACTGGATAAGAAGTAAGTATTGGCATTCAATAGAATGACACTCAAAGAGCTTTTAGATGGTGTTGTAAAACGCAGTCTTTTAAGACCGAATAATGTCCTTTCAAGCACAACCAATGCAATTAATATAGCATTATATTGATAAAAAGGTCAGAAATAAATTCAGAAAAAGCTATAGCTAGTTTAGCATTACAGAAATAAACGCATTCCATTTATACGGTGTATCCAGTCAGTCACTTTGGAAAATAGAAATTTTGTTTGACCCCTTTACTTCATGAATATTCATGTAAGAAATAATGACATCATGAATATTAATTGGAGGGAGTTTTATGCTTGCATGTGAACGCTGGGCATTTTGGCAATGGCATATATTGTATACAGTAAAACCTCTCTATAACAGCCACTAAATTGTGTTAATTAGTTGTATTTAGGGCAGGTGTCTGCTTAAAGCAAGGTGAAAGTAAAACAGAACGCTCCTATAAGAGCGTTCTGTTTTACTTTCACCTTGCTTTAAGCAGCATCCTGCCTTCAATACAAAATGTTTGGTGTAATTTAGTGGCCGTGATAGAGAGGTTTTAATGTATCTAGATCATTATAATGTAATAGGAAACAGGACAGTCTCTGCTCTGGAATCATCTGATCTTGGTTTACTCTGTTTGCAAAGGCGTTTATATACGTATCCATATACTTGTATATACATGTAGAGAGAAATATGACACAAAATTCCACTCAAAGCACATAGCTGATGGGGAAGTTTTACTTAATGTGTGTAGGGAACAAATGAACCACGGTTAATGGCAATTCCAAACTGATATGGTACAAAACGTTTGACATCTAGACAATTTAAAATTACCTTTGAAATCTAACTAAGTTTCATGGTCCTTCGGGACCATTAGTTATGACGTCATTAGTTTTGAAAATTGAATACTGCTTAACCCTTTCCCTCATATAAACGTGTTTTCACGCATTTGCAAACAGAGTAGACCCAGATCAGATGGCTCCTAGAGGAGCCATCTGATCAGGGTCTGCTCTGTTTGCTTATAGACTTTGATAGATATGTTTCTTTACTTTCTAAAATGGCTACAATGTTCTACCTTCCATATTTCATTATAGCAATTTTGTCCATGAATATTCAGTAGGTATTCAAATTTGAAATAAACATAGAACAGGGAAAGGGTTAACCCATTCCCTCATATTGACGTCTTTTGACGCCTCTGTAAAAGCCACTTTTTGAAACCATTGTGATAAATAGAGCATTTGCTCCTATGGAGCAAATGCTAGAGGTATTTATCATAATGGTTTCAAAACTACACAATTCTAAAATTTTCCTTTTCTCTAATAACTGCTCCTTTTCGGTAGATTTATTCAGAGAGGTTTGGTCTAAACATAGCCTATGAGGTAATGGGTTAAGCCGGTATTAGGGGTGTGAGTAGTGTGACACTGTTAATTACTCAACAGACTCAATAAAACCGAGTCTGCAATGTTCTCATTTCGCATTGCGACTTTTACTTTCAAAGGATCTCCCACTTTCAGATTAAATCTAAGTCTGACTAATGGAAATATTTTACTCGAGTGTGTTCGTCTGCAATATCGAGGGCAAACCATGTCATCTGATTTAACTTTCAAAGTAGATGTTCCTTCAATTGCTTCTCAGAAATGCAAGCAGTGTGTCAAACAGCTTAGATCCTAATCAGATGTTGAGTTAATCGGAATCTCATCCAGATCCAAACTGTTTGCAAAGATAAATACTGATTCGCCCATTGCATGAAGCCCTTTAAGTAAGGTGCGTTCAGGCTACTTCGAACGGTGCGATCCAGCAACTAATGTTTCTTACCTCTTTCCCTGTTCTATGTTTAATCCAAATTTCAACACCTACTGAATATTCATGGACAAAATATGGAAGGTAGAAAATTTTAACCATTTTAGAAAGTAAAGAAACAAATAGTTTTTCCAAATTCCATTAGCAAACAGAGCAGACCCTGGCAAAAGTAATACAGAAAGCTCCTACAGGAGCTTTTTTGCATTAGTTTTGACCTGTATTACACTACCTCCTACCTTACTGACCTATAATTAGGCCGCCTTTTGATGATCGCATAAGACAGGTGCTACTGTATATGTAGTTTTTCAAGATGTAGTGGCTTTAGAGAGTTAACCCCTTTCCTTATACAAACGCATTTTCAAGCATTGGCAAACAGAATATACAGTAAAACCTCCCTATAACGACCACTAAATCACATCAAGTATTTCGTGTTAAAGGCAGGTGGCTGCCTAAAGCAAGGTGAAAGTAAAACAGAACGCTCCTATAGGAGCGTTCTGTTTTACTTTCACATTGCTTTAAGCAGCCACCTGCCCTAAATACCAACTAAATAACACAATTTAGTGACTGTTATAGAGAGGTTTTACTCCTGTAGGAACCGTCTGATCAGATTCTGCCCTGTTTGTTTATGACATGACATAAATCTGATGCCACAGTTTTTATTAAAGCAAACAATTTCCTTTGTATGTTTTACATTGTAGAGATCCAGCTAAAAGATATACATGATGGCATTATTAACACGAATACTCAACAGGTAAAGGGTTACATGTATACGTATAGACACATTCGTTAGCGATTAAAACGCCAAGATATATCTCTATTGTAACATAGTGTATTGCTCACAGTAACATATCATTCAAAGACAGCTTATTATTCTATCTAAATTGGATTTCATTTTATCAACGATTTTGTCCGTGGTTATCTTATTTTAAATTCGTAGATTCGTATATCAAGATAGACATTTTATCAGTCATGGTTTGTTTGATGTCTATATTTTGTTTGTTTTACTTTGAAATAAATGACACTTCAAGAATTGCCGTTTATATTTGAGATTCGCCCTATTAAATGTCTCGGGTTTGAATAACGACTATAGCTAAAATCAATTCTGCTTAACTGCATCCCACGAGCCTCGGGAATTTTGTGTCTCCGTTCTAATTGTTTAACCAAGTTGGTTGGTATATATAAGGAAGATCAGAAGAATCTAAAATTTCAGACCATACATATCAGTAAACAGTGAGAATACTCAAAGCAAAAAAATAACATTGTTTTTTGGAACTCAGAGACACTAATGAAAACAAATATGGGTTTTAGAGTCATATCTAGTTTCTTTCAATTTGTGTGTAAAAACATACGTTTGAAAGCATTGTTAATTTGTAAATCCAGCCCTTAACCGCTATCTGACAACAGCTTGGGTTCAGATGAGACGCCGAGTAACTCGGCATCTCATCAGAACTGCAGCAGTTTGACACTCGGTCAAAAGCTTGATCGAATTTGAAGATTGCGCCTGATCTAAATAAAAAGGTTAAAGCGCATTGCTTAGGAAAATGAACATGTACAGTAAAAACCTCTCTATAACGGCCACTTAATTGTGTTAATTAGTTGACATTTAGGGCAGGTGGCTGCTTAAAGCAAGGTGAAAGTAAAACAGAACGCTCCAATAGGAGTGTTCTGTTTTACTTTCACCTTGCTTTTTAGGAGCCACCTGTCTTTAACACAAACTATTTGGTGTAATTTAGTAGCCGTTATAGAGAGGTTTTACTGTCTGTCACAGATGAAAACGCTTCGAAGAAAAAATCCCAAAGAAATTCACCTAAAAGTATTGATCTATTATGAAACAGTTTTAATCTTTAATTCGCTGTGAAAAACACAATGACAGCTCAAATGTGGACCTGGTGCAGTTGTGTATGATTTGAATTCGATTTAGGTTAGGAGAAAATGTAGACCGTGTGTCAAACAGCTATGATGCTGATGAGACGCCAACTCACTCGGCTGTCAAGAAATGTGTACCAAAGTGTTTGCCAGTGCACACCAGGTGAAACTGTGAGAACTGTGTACCAAAGTGTTTGCCAGTGCACACCAGGTGAGACTGTGAGAACTGTGTACCAAAGTGTTTGCCAGTGCACACCAGGTGAAACTGTGAGAACTGTGTACCAAAGTGTTTGCCAGTGCACGCCAGGTGAGACTGTGAGAATTGTGTACCAAAGTGTTTGCCAGTGCACACCAGGTGAGACTGTGAGAATTGTGTACCAGAGTGTTTGCCAGTGCATACCAGGTCGCGAATACAGTAAAGGCCTTCTAAACCGGACTTTAAATTTAGAATAAATATCAATTTTCAAGACAGGTGGCAGCTAAATGCAGGGTGAAAGTCATGCAGAAAGCTCCTAAAGGAACTTTCTGCATAACTTTCACACTGCATTAAGCAGCCACTTGCATAAAAGAGCCTAAATTCTTCTGTACTAGAATTCTGGTTTAGACCAGTTTTGTTGTATAGTAGGATAACGTTTTATACAAACAAAACAGTTTTGTTTGGCGTGTAACTGCTTGCTCCCAATATTTAACATCAGTCGCGGTATCGGTACGGTAACAATCCAATAGTCTGCACTAACCGTTAGACTTTTTGTACAACCAATCCTCATCCTATCCTCAATTAACTCTCATCTAGTTCTCAATTAACCCCTATTCCGACCTCAAATAACCCTCCTCCCGTCCTCAGTTAGCCATAATCAGGCCCTCAAATAACCCTCATCCCGTCCTCAATTAACCCTCATCACGTCCTCCGCAAACCGCCTTGACCCAGATGCGTGACTGGAGGTCTCATCAAAATCCAAGCTATTTGATCCCTGGTCAATAGTTTCTCAACAGCTTAAATGTTTACTCCATAGAACGCTCTCTACGCCTTTGCAGAGTAGAACCAGATCAGACAGCTTTATAGGGAGCGTCTGATCTGGATCTCCTCTGCTGACTAAAGGAATAATATAGATCGGATTCTACAGATTTTACTTTGGCTAAAACTTCATGTGTTAATATGCCATTTTAAGAATTGATCTAATTAATATCCATGATGTCATCATTTCTTACATGAATATTCGTTCAATAAAGGTTTTATCAAATTATTTGAACTCAAATTGCACCAGAGAAAACACGTTAGTTGATCCTATCAGGAAATGCACCCATATCATCCGGCCTTGCATCTTAACTTCAACTAATTCATCTATTGAAAAGAAAAGATAATCCATGTATGCCCTCTAATACTTTAATCTAGTTTCCATGTATGTGTGTAGGGGGAGGGGTAGCAAACAATATATTAGCTGGAATAAGCAACAGACAGTGATGGAGCCGTACACACCCAGGTCTACTCTGTTTAACTATGCCCTCTGTACACTGAGCAATACTGGGTTAATGATACATTTTTAGGTCTGCATAAATCCGCTCGGGTTTATCATAAGGGATGAGTAATATATGCATAAGAATGTATCTTTATCAATGCTAAGATTTGGATCTGGTTATTCATGATGTCATTATTTCTTTAAGAAATACCCACGGGGTAACGGATTAACCTACCACTTAGTACTCTTAGTACGGGTGCTCGCTATAGACAGACCTTTCTGTATCAACAGTTACTAAAGTCACACGCAATGGGAGTGTCGGTGATAAGGATCTATAATGCACCAACAGTTGTCATATCGATTTCCCTTTCAACCTTTCTCATGCTGAAAACTTAATGTCTGCTTAATCCCTGATATACGACTTTTCAAGCCTTTACTGACGAAGTGTCAAAGAATGTTTGGATTTGGTGAAACGCCGAGTTACTTGGAGTATCGTCTGGATTTTTGCAAAGAGCAGTGGTAATATTGAAGACTAAACTCAATGACACCTTATATTAGACTTCTGGTGCAAAGCTGATAATAAAGTTGACTGTACCAAACTAAGTCCATAATAAAACCATTAACCCATTAATTCACTCGTGTTATTTAACACATTCCCTCCTAGTGACGCATTTTGGCGCCTCTGTAAAATTTACAGTTTGAAACCAATGTGATAAGTAGAGCATATGCTTCATAGGAGCAAATGCTCCATTTATCACAATGGTTTCAAAACTACATAATTCTAAACTTTTCCTTTCCTCTAGTAAATGCTCTTTTTTGGTAGATGTATTCAAAGAGGTTGGTTCTAAAAATAGCCTATGAGGTAATGGGTTAAGGAAAATCCATACCGGTCTTATTTTGGAGCACATCCATTGTCCATGTTGAGAGGGAATAGCAAACGAAATAGTTTCTGGTTAAAGATATGATGGCGATGGTCTCACAAAGAGTGCATACCATGATCTGGGTCATGAAGAAGTCCCTGATCTGGGTCTACACTGTTTGCCTTTGTCTTCATAACTGTGTACCAATGGGTTAATGGTAGGACTTATTCGATGAGATTTGATCGATGTCCATGGCAATTAGCTCGAGCGTTAATATCAAAATAGAAAAACTACAAACCAGACTACATCAGCAGTGAAAATCGAAAACTAAAGTGATAAATGGTTCTCACTGAAGTGAAATTTCAGGAGCGTTCCTGCAGTTTTATCTCCGGTCGGAAGACGTTCTCTTCGTACGAGTATTGATGTTTGTATCAGACAAAACAAGTTCATTCTTCAATCTTAATTATATCGTACATTTCCCTTTATACCATGAATAGTCATGTAAGAAATATTGTTTTTATGAATATCATTAAGATTAATTTTCTAAACGGCACATGGTTAAGAAAAGGTTTTGCTCTAGAAAACAAAATGTATAATCAGATATGTATAATTCTATAACAAACAGAGCAGACCCTGGTCAGACGGCTCCTGATCTGGGTCTACTCTGCCAGCAAATGCGTTAAACCTTGTATCTATGAAGTAAAGGGATACACAGAAACCCATCGTTGTCATTTCTATAGATCATATGTATTCGTGTAGCTCATGTGGAGGGTGTGCTCGGTTTGCTAATGAAATTACAATAGATCGGACTTTAAGGCTATATTACTGCCAATACCAAACGAACATGTGTGAATATGCCATCATAAGAGATGAGTTAATAAATACTCGTATGTATAATATCTTATACCTTACATGAATATTCAACAGGGAAAGGTTTAACCCTTTCATCGCCAATGTCGCAAAAATGCACCACGACAAATATTGCAGCCCTAGATCAGACGCCGCCTTTTCAAGGCGGCGTCTGATCAGGGACGTCCCTTTTTTGTCTCAAACTCTATTTCTATATCTGTGATTTATTCCTTGAACTTAATTCATTATTTTACAGAATGTTTGACAAAAAATGGATTACAGCTGCCAATTAAAAATTGGCACCGAAAGGGTTAAACAAGTATGTGTACATGGACAGATATTCACATGTTTCATTCAACATTTGTGTTTTGTATTCGTTAGTGGGAAAGTCGCATCAGAATTATTGCTCTTTTTCACCCTTTCCTTCGTTTAAACGCGTTTTCACGCCTTTACAAACAGACTAGACCCAGATCAGATCAGGTTAGATCAGATCCTTTAGGAGCCATCTGATAAGGGTCTGCTCTGTTTGCCTATGGAATAATGTAGGCTTTATTTTACATTTTTTACCATTAACAAAAACACCTTGTGCACATATGCATGCTGCCATTTGCTACAATTTGTTTTTAAAACATTTCTCGGTTTTCTTTCACGAAACATATTTACAGTTTCAAACTGCCCCCGAGTTATTCAATATTTATTTACATGTCGGTACAGAAACAACAGATAACATTAGCTCGACAGAACACCGACATTTCATATACATGCACAATACAGCACAGACATACGCTCGTATAATCACATTAGCATAAGAGCAAGGTCAAGGTCATGTCAGGTGAATGGTGGATTGTGAATTGTTGTGAAAAAAATATATAATTTTGGATATTTTATCGGACTTATGAACCTCATACTTGTTCCATGTTGGAGTTAAATGACTCGATCAAATAGCGGTATGTGTTTTTGAATGTTACATATCGTATTTTTTATGAGACTTTGAGAAAGATAATTATTTGTGGAGGGTGGGGTATATTAAACAAGATATTTCAAATTTCCCACCTCCCCGCCGCAAGGACATTCGTCACGCTTGGCTGATTGTGGAACACCGCTGACTGGACACTTTTAACGCAACCCAATGTTGGTGCATAACCCCGTTGCTGTACTTTGACTTGTACCGTTATACGTGAGAGTATACGTAATTATCTGCAATTCACTGGATATAATTTATGTTGTTTGTACTCTAAATGGAGTCTATAAAGGATCTGGAGCCAGTCTGTATTGGCGATAGTACAGACGACAATCTACCCGCTTACGATGACCATGACCAAGGGTCTCAATATCCCACTCGGCCATTTACACCGGACCAACCGTTAAATGAATGGCCGGATATACATGTAGTCAGTAAGGATGTACTCGAGTACCAGAGACTTCTTTCGCTACTGAGAGACCTTCCCTGTGATATGTTTGTTGATCGTATTTTGATCGACTACGGGCAATGTGAATCGAAACTGGAACAGGCGAGATACATGTTGTATGAAACACTGCGAGAGTCTGGAGATTTCCCGTTTGATACAGACTCTGAACTGAAAAGGAGGCTTAACACAAGACAAGGGGATTCCGCAGCTACCAAACTGGCCTACCCTGTCTGTAGCAGACGGTGCCGACTTTTCAGCATTGAAGAATCTTTTGAGCTCATCGAAACGTGCGTACAAGCTTAGCTCCGTAACGAGAGATTCAGCAAGGCAGACGTTTACTAACGAACAGTGTGCCTGCCGCGCTGAGGTCCAACAGCTTAAGGATTCGATGACGTCACTGCAAGCAGATTTGTTATTGGTGAAACAACGCTATGTTGCCAGTGAAAATCTGAGGAACTCTGACATGCAAGCAATGACAAACCGGGTGACAAACATGGAGAAAAGTCAAACGGACTTGAGAAATGAATGCATGACATATATTGACGAAGTTAGAAATAGTGTTGGTAACATAGACTCAGCACTGCAGACTAGGGTAACCTCGCTCGAGGAAAAATACTCGTCTACCTCAATGCAGTTAAAGGAAAACTTGTTTACTCTAAACGTTGCCGTCAAACGTCTTCAAGAAGTTGTCCAGTGTTTCCACTCTGGCAACAGTGATACACCTCACGAGTCAGAATCGGTTGTCAATAGTCACGTGGCTCCTTGCGCGCCTGATCCGGAATATACCCCCAGTAGTGAACTATTACAACCCGTTTTGAGTTGTGAGGTTAGAAAACGAGCTGACCCTCATCCTAACCGGGATACACCTCCCTTATATTCGGAAGTCCTGGTATCACCTCAAAGTAGCACTGCCAAAGAAAAAGAAAAAGATACGCATTTTGGTAACATGCGTATCCCTACGATTGTGACAAATCGCGATGCGCGTGGACAGAAACGCGGGCACGACACGCGGCGTGTGAATTTCGGAATAATCCGCCGAGAAATCGAGGAATCGCACGGTACCTGCAACGACGATGAAGGTGAATTTGAAACGTATGTGAAACGGCGTACAAAGAGCGTTTATGTAGGCGGGTTTAAACCGTCCATAACTGAACCCAAAATAGCGAACTACGTTTACCGGCGAGGCCCGAATGTCACAAACGTTTCGATTTTCAGAAACCGCCGCTTCGGTAACGTCGTTGTCCGTATAAACGTGGAAGATGACGAATATGTCAAATGCATGACAGACGATCCGAATTTTTGGCCCCGTGGTGTTAGCTGCCGACCATGGGTTCCATATCGCAAACGAAATGGCGCAAGACAGACCGGCCCGCATACTGAAAAAAGTCGCTCATCCCAAACTGGTCACGGTCGCGCTTACGGGTATGAGCATGGGAATAGGTACGGGGCCCTAGACACAGACACACAGGTAGACTAATGATGGCTGAAAGAAATCATTTGAACATTGCCAGCTGGAATGTTACTGGAATTATGTCCAGCGCAAGCTTTTTAAGTGACTTTTTAGTGAATTACTCTGTTGATATAATTGGTATTTCGGAGCATTGGTTATGCAGTCACCAACTCCCATTTCTGGATCTTATAAATAGTAAATTTACAAGTCATTCATTTGCAGATCCAGATCTCGTTGTTCCTGGCAATAGGCGTGTAGGTAAAGGCGGTCTCGCCATATTGTGAGACAAGCAACTCGATACTGTTATTTCGCCATTGGATATCCAAAGCCGCTATGTAATTGGGATTGAAATTGCGCTAAGCCCCGGAAATGTAAGCTATTTGTTCCAGGTATACTTACCGTGCAAAAACCACTCTTCAAGTAAGTTTGTGGAAAGTATCGAAGAGGTAGAGAATATAATTTGCCATTACAATGATAGAGGAACGCTTTTAGTTATGGGAGATTTTAATACGGAACTTCCGTCAAGGTTCCAATCTGTATTTAATTTCGATCATAGGGGGTTAACCTTAACTCAGCTCATGTATCGGCACAACCTTGTAGCCTTAGACACGTTGCCGTTGTGCAAGGGTGCCGAATTTAGCAACATGCCTTACAATAGTAATAGGGAAACTCTTATAGACCATGTAATTATAAATGAATGTGACTTAAACTTAGTAAAGCAATGCCTTATAGTAGATCAAGATTCAACTGAAGTCTCAACACATCGCCCTATATTTTGTGAACTTGTCATACAAGGCCAACATGTGTTTGACATTAGTAACTGTGTCTATGCTTTAAACTGGAGGAACGTAAAACAGAACAAAATAGATAGATACAGGGACTGTTTAAATAATGACAGTAGTCTTTTGACAGAGCTTGAATTCAGAAACCGAATTACGTCTGAATCTGGTATAGACAATTTATATAGAACTGTTGTTGACGCTATTCGAAATGCAACAGTTAAGAACATTCCGAAATCAAAGTATAAACCATATATAAAACCGTATTGGAATTCAGAGCTTACACGTTTGCATTCTGAAATGAAAGTTAAGCGCTATAAGTGGATGAAAGAAAATCGCCCTAGAGGTAACAATTCCTTAGAATATCGCGAATATAAAACTGCTAAAAGTTGCTTTCGGAAAGCTCATAGGAAAACGGTTGAACTTTATATAAAGTCACTGGAACAAGAATTAGATACAGCCGCCGAAATAGATAAAAATGAATTTTGGAAATTGATTAAAAAACGAAGGAAAAAGACAAAGGCAAATATAATGTCGGAAATCAATTTTAATGGAGTTGCCTGTAAAGACCCTGAAGAGATTAACAAAGGTTGGGAAAAGCATTTTTCAGATTTGTATTCTCTTTCTGACGACCGAACTTTTTATTCAAATGTCAATTCTAAAGCAGAAAAGGAATTGGATGACATAAAAACCCAGATTGGGAGCTGTATAACTGACGTCATTCATATCGATGAAAACTTGGTCTGTAACGCTCTTAAATTATGTAAGAAAAATAAAGCTTGTGGTTTTGATGGGGTTTATTACGAACATATTATACACGGCGGCCCAACACTTCTTTCAGTCATAACCCTATTTTTTCAGAAAATCACTGATCATGCTTATTTGCCGACTGATTTAAAACGGGGGATTATAACAGTTTTGTACAAAGGTGGTAATAAACCGAAACACGACCCGAACAGTTACAGAGCTATTTCGTTATGCTCCACAATTCTGAAACTATATGAAAAAGTTTTGCTCCAGTTTATCGAGAAAGGTGATAGTCTGACAGTCAACCGACTACAAGGCGGCTTTCAGAAACAGATAAGTTGTACAATGACGTCTTTTCTTTTACGTGAAAGTATATATTTTGCTAGAGAAAACAAATCGAAATTGTATACATGTTTCCTGGACGTCCGCCAGGCTTTTGACAGAGTGTCTCATACGCTACTTCTCACGAAATTATATAAAAGTGGTATAAATAAACGCATATTTAAAGTAATAATAAACATGCTTCGTAATACATACAGCTGCGTAAAATGTTCAGGTTACACGTCAGACTGGTTTCCAATTCTACAGGGAACGAGAGAGGGTCAGGTTTTGAGTCCAAGGTTATATCTCGTTTTCATTAATGATCTAATGGATAAACTATGCGCCTCAAGTTGTTGTTTTAAAATAAGAGATTGTAGCTTCGGATGTCCAACTTCTGCAGACGACATGGTTCTGATCTCACTAACTAAACATGGGTTAGATGAACTAATGGACATATGCCATGAAAATTCTATATCTGAAAGATACTTTTATAATGCAAGTAAATGTAAAGTGGTTGTATTTAATGAATGTAAAAAGGATTATGAAAATCGCGAAAGAACTTGGTACTTAGGACCCGCAAAAGTTGAAGAGGATATCAAATATACTCATTTAGGTATTGAATGTAATAAAAACATGGATCTCACGAATGTAATATATGAAGCGAGTACGAAAATACGAAAGACCTATTTTGGAATGACTGACTTTAGCTTACGTAATGACGGATTCCATCCCCTGACATGCAGGCATTTATACAACACAGTGGTATTACCGACGGGTTTATATGGTTGTGAGCAATGGAATAGGTTGACAAATGATCATATTTCTATTGTAGAACGTGCTCACAAACAGTGTGTAAAACATATGCAAGCGCTTCCTCCGTCGACGAGATCTGATATAGCTTTAAGTTTGTTAGGTATTTTCCCCCTTGAATTTGAAATTGATAAACGAAAACTTCTCTTCTTCGGTCAATTATGCAATGTTGACGAAGCGAAAGGAATAAAGACTATGTTTATTTACCGCCTGGTTAGATATTTCAGTTATCCTAGACAGTCGCTAGGTTTCATAGCAGACGTCTATAGAATCTTTTCGAAATATGGACTCTTGCAATTCTTAAACAATTATGTTGAAAACGCGGATTTCCCATCCCTGATTGCTTGGAAAGATACCGTCAAAAAATGCATTCTTAATAAGGCAACACTTGAATACAGAAAAAGAATTTTTAGCGAGGGAAGTATCGTTAATTTTTTGTCTATTAAGCCGAATAGTGTATGGAGGTTTGCCCAATTATATTGTAATTACCTCCCTTTTTGCAGAACTACTATAGTGTTCATTGGACGGTTGTTCTCACGGAGATATTATACAGAGTGTCCGGAATGCCGATCAGTTATCGATGACATCGCCGTTCACCTTATACTGTACTGCAGTAACACTGATAAACACCGTCAGAAACTGTGGAGCCGACTACACCAAATTCTCGGCTCTGCAAATTTTGATATTTTCTGCCGTTTATCTCCGAAAGAGCAAATAGTTGAGATGATATCAGGGTTCCCCTGCTTATTAATTAGTGATGTTGAGAGGGTCAGATGTTTCAAAATAGTTTTGATACAAATACATAATATATCTTATAATTTGAAATTACGGTGCACTTTTAATTAAGAAATCCTGACTGTATGAACTTGTATTTGCCCGGACTGGAGTCAGTATTAAGATTTGATCATCGTATTGATTGTGTAAATCACATGATACATACCGATATATTGATACTTTCATCAATATTACCGTCCCTAAGACCGGGAGCGTTATCATGCCAAATGAAAAACACATATATATTTCCTAGGGTTCTCCTCTTTGTTTCGTTTTCGAAAGAGGTGAACCGACTTGGGAAATATATATATATCTATATATTTGCTAGGATATATAATTTTCCATTATGTATTGGCTTGTACATTCGACGGGCTTAGGCACCTTATTTGCATACAGCCAAACGTGAATCTTGTATGTATATATACATACATACATAACATACAGTTAGTAGAAATACTTATTGTATGTATATATATGTAAATAGTTTGTAGATAACGTTATCATCACTGTTTTCATTTCATTCATAACTGTATTGTATTATATTGCTTGTGATGCTCTCCATAAGTGGAGGAAATAAAGAATATCTATCTATCTATCTATCTCTAATACTTTAGTCTAGTTTCCATGTATGTGTGTAGGGGGAGGGGTAGCAAACAATATATTAGCTGGAATAAGCAACAGACAGTGATGGAGCCGTACACACCCATGTCTACTCTGTTTAACTATGCCCTCTGTACACTGAGCAATACTGGGTTAATGATACATTTTAGGTCTGCATAAATCCGCTCGGGTTTATCATAAGGGATGAGTAATATATGCATAAGAATGTATCTTTATCAATGCTAAGATTTGGATCTGGTTATTCATGATGTCATTATTTCTTTAAGAAATACCCACGGGGTAACGGATTAACCTACCACTTAGTACTCTTAGTACGGGTGCTCGCTATAGACAGACCTTTCTGTATCAACAGTTACTAAAGTCACACGCAATGGGAGTGTCGGTGATAAGGATCTATAATGCACCAACAGTTGTCATATCGATTTCCCTTTCAACCTTTCTCATGCTGAAAACTTAATGTCTGCTTAATCCCTGATATACGACTTTTCAAGCCTTTACTGACGAAGTGTCAAAGAATGTTTGGATTTGGTGAAACGCCGAGTTACTTGGAGTATCGTCTGGATTTTTGCAAAGAGCAGTGGTAATATTGAAGACTAAACTCAATGACACCTTATATTAGACTTCTGGTGCAAAGCTGATAATAAAGTTGACTGTACCAAACTAAGTACATAATAAAACCATTAACCCATTAATTCACTCGTGTTATTTAACACATTCCCTCCTAGTGACGCATTTTGGCGCCTCTGTAAAATTTACAGTTTGAAACCAATGTGATAAGTAGAGCATATGCTTCATAGGAGCAAATGCTCCATTTATCACAATGGTTTCAAAACTACATAATTCTAAACTTTTCCTTTCCTCTAGTAAATGCTCTTTTTTGGTAGATGTATTCAAAGAGGTTGGTTCTAAAAATAGCCTATGAGGTAATGGGTTAAGGAAAATCCATACCGGTCTTATTTTGGAGCACATCCATTGTCCATGTTGAGGGGGAATAGCAAACGAAATAGTTTCTGGTTAAAGATATGATGGCGATGGTCTCACAAAGAGTGCATACCATGATCTGGGTCATGAAGAAGTCCCTGATCTGGGTCTACACTGTTTGCCTTTGTCTTCATAACTGTGTACCAATGGGTTAATGGTAGGACTTATTCGATGAGATTTGATCGATGTCCATGGCAATTAGCTCGAGCGTTAATATCAAAATAGAAAAACTACAAACCAGACTACATCAGCAGTGAAAATCGAAAACTAAAGTGATAAATGGTTCTCACTGAAGTGAAATTTCAGGAGCGTTCCTGCAGTTTTATCTCCGGTCGGAAGACGTTCTCTTCGTAATGTACGAGTATTGATGTTTGTATCAGACAAAACAAGTTCATTCTTCAATCTTAATTATATCGTACATTTCCCTTTATACCATGAATAGTCATGTAAGAAATATTGTTTTTATGAATATCATTAAGATTAATTTTCTAAACGGCACATGGTTAAGAAAAGGTTTTGCTCTAGAAAACAAAATGTATAATCAGATATGTATAATTCTATAACAAACAGAGTAGACCCTGGTCAGACGGCTCCTGATCTGGGTCTACTCTGCCAGCAAATGCGTTAAACCTTGTATCTATGAAGTAAAGGGATACACAGAAACCCATCGTTGTCATTTCTATAGATCATATGTATTCGTGTAGCTCATGTGGAGGGTGTGCTCGGTTTGCTAATGAAATTACAATAGATCGGACTTTAAGGCTATATTACTGCCAATACCAAACGAACATGTGTGAATATGCCATCATAAGAGATGAGTTAATAAATACTCGTATGTATAATATCTTATACCTTACATGAATATTCAACAGGGAAAGGTTTAACCCTTTCATCGCCAATGTCGCAAAAATGCACCACGACAAATATTGCAGCCCTAGATCAGACGCCGCCTTTTCAAGGCGGCGTCTGATCAGGGACGTCCCTTTTTTGTCTCAAACTCTATTTCTATATCTGTGATTTATTCCTTGAACTTAATTCATTATTTTACAGAATGTTTGACAAAAAATGGATTACAGCTGCCAATTAAAAATTGGCACCGAAAGGGTTAAACAAGTATGTGTACATGGACAGATATTCACATGTTTCATTCAACATTTGTGTTTTGTATTCGTTAGTGGGAAAGTCGCATCAGAATTATTGCTCTTTTTCACCCTTTCCTTCGTTTAAACGCGTTTTCACGCCTTTACAAACAGACTAGACCCAGATCAGATCAGGTTAGATCAGATCCTTTAGGAGCCATCTGATAAGGGTCTGCTCTGTTTGCCTATGGAATAATGTAGGCTTTATTTTACATTTTTTACCATTAACAAAAACACCTTGTGCACATATGCATGCTGCCATTTGCTACAATTTGTTTTTAAAACATTTCTCGGTTTTCTTTCACGAAACATATTTACAGTTTCAAACTGCCCCCGAGTTATTCAATATTTATTTACATGTCGGTACAGAAACAACAGATAACATTAGCTCGACAGAACACCGACATTTCATATACATGCACAATACAGCACAGACATACTCTCGTATAATCACATTAGCATAAGAGCAACATTAAACCCTCACAGATAGCATAATAAGCATAAAATCGCATAAAAAGAAGATCAAGCAAGCATATTAAAGCATAGTATAAGGCATAAAACAATCACATAATGTATAGCTTACACATACATTTAAGCATAAGATAGCACAGAAAAAAGGCACGGGTCTCATCTGGGTCCAAACGGTTTGCATAGATAATCACAGGAGTTAACCCCCTTACTTTATAGAGACACGTGTTTATATGTATATTGGCGAACTGCATAATTATGTCGATAAAAAAAATCTGTTGTTTTTTTATTATTATTATTTTTGTTCCAATAAAAAATTCTCTGAGAATGGCATCATATCGTGTTAGTTTCTCATTATTGACACCATCTTTGGTGAAAGAGAGAAAAGTTGAAAATCAATTTTGATTAATTGCACTCCGTAAGCGGGCTGGAGTTCGGTCCCGTTTCACAGTTTTTTAGATATTTTCCGAGCATTTTTGCGGTATTCAAAATTCAAAATGTCACCAGTAGCTGAGACAGTAACATAGAAAAACTGATATCGTTATATCATAGGATTGTCTAAAACCTTAAATGGCAGCAAACCAGATATTATAAACTCGTTAATGAGGGATAATAAGTTTATTACCTGTAAATGGTCTTCCTTGGCAGAAAAACACAAAGGTATAGCAAATGAGAAGTAGGTCTATTTAGTTGGATTAAACTATTGTTTCCCTCCCTCGTATTTCAGTGATATGATGTGGTTAATTGATTTGCTATTTATAGAATAATATTCTCCTTGAAACTGTAAACATTACATATTTCAAATTAGTTATAGTCAAAGATTTTACGTCAAAACTTCATAATCGTTTGATAATTCTTATACGATAAATTTACAGTCAAATTGGGTTTTGCAGTGTCAAGAGCTCAACGATAAAATCAAAGGAACCCAGTTGTTAGGGCCTACAGTTTTCGAAAAGGGGCTCAAGGGAGAGTCTTAACCCTTTCGCTGCCAATGCCGGGTCTGTGTTTACCTATGCAAACAGTTTGGATCCAGATGAGACGCCGAGTAACTCGGCGTCTCATCAGGATCTAAACTGTTTGTTACTGTTACTATGTTTTTGAAATAAAAATGAAGAAAATAAAAAAAATGAAAATTTGTAGCAGACGACAAAGTTAGCAGACGACAGAGTTTGGCAGCGAAATGGTTAACAAGATCACTCATTGCAGGCTTAACCTTTAGCCAGCTGCGGGCAGATGAGTGATTACCTTTGCAAACAGTTTGGATCCAGATGAGACGTCGAGTAACTCGGCATCTCATCAGGATCAAAACTGTTTGATACTCTGTCCATGCTGTTGAAAAGAAATGCCAGACAGTAACAACTGAAATCGATGATATTTTCTACAAACAAAATTGGCTTACCAGGCTAAAAGGTTAGTTCATTCTCAAGCAATTGACTGGTCTGAATTGGAGCTGAACCGAAACTCTGACCATTCATATGTTTTTCAGGCTCGAGTAAAACGTTTTATAACATTGGGACATTGGGACTGCTGAATGCTACATATCTCTTATACAAAATGAAACAAAATGGCATGAAAATGGTTTCGCACTCTTTGATAGAGTATAAAAAGTAAAACCTTATCTTTATGGTACAAATTACAATTTTCGCGGACGCCAAATCATCGCGAAAAACACAGAAAACTCTCTGAATGGCTTTTATTCAATATGGTTACTGAAAAACACGAAGTCATTACTACGTGCTTCTTGAAAGATATAAGCAAAACATGAGATACAGTAAAAACGCAATACTACTTATAGCAATGAAAACTGTATGTCTTTGTAGGCAGGTGACTGCTAAATGCAGGGTGAACGTCATGCAGAAAGTTCCTCTGGGGGCTTTCTGTATGAATTTCACATTGCATTAAGCTGCCACCTGTGTTAAAGAACAATAATTGAACGTATTTGAGTGTTTGAATAATCAAGTTTTTCACTGTATTTGCAACATTGAAATACTTGTCGTGTACAACAACAGCTTGTCCACAGAGCACCGAATGTTTCTGTATAATCCAACCCTCTACCCCATATAAAGGCATTTGTGGTTTTGAGCACTGAATGTTTCTGTATAATCCAGCCCTCTACTCCATATAAAGACATGTGTGGTTTTGCAAACAGAGTAGACTTACATCAGACGGATCCAGCAGCTTTATTCCATGCCAATGGTGTAGATGAAAATCGGCAGTTCAGAAGGATGCCACTTATTAACCCATTTGCTCCCAGTGGATTCTTCCATGTTTATATTTTGGATTAGTCTATCTTTTATCTTAGGGATGTCTGGTCTAAATTTTCACTTTGTTTTATATTGAATTTCCTATCAGCAAACAGTGTATACTCTGATCGGACGCCGAATTATGCGGCGTCTGATCAGAGTCTACACTGTTTGCCTACGTCTCATATATGGGATCGTGGGAGCAAATGGGTTAATAAATTTATGAAGTATGTGCCATGTAGCTCGTGCTTAACCCTTTACATGTTCAGTATTCATGTAAGAAAAAATGACGTCATGAATGTTTATAGGCTGAATCTTTATACGTTATTTTTTTTCAAAAAGACGTTTTGCTCTCACAAAAACTGTTAAATCAGAACTGATCTATTTAAGAAATGAATGACGTGCTCCCGGTGTTCATGAGGTTATGCAACGCATAGCTTTACGAGCAAAGTTAGTGAAGCCCGGTTGCAGGGCGAATGTAAATATATCATCATGTCAACGGAATTAAGAGCATACCCTCATTAGACGGCTCTTATAGGAGTATATGATCTGGGACTACTCTGTTTGCAACTGCGCGAAAGGGCGTCTATACGAGGGGAAGCGTTAACAAACACCTTGAATTTGATGCATCTGAATAATGCGTGCTCGTTTTGGAGTTTAGACATATCCATTATGGCAACCATCATTAACCCTTTGAGTATGAGAAACGAGTAAAGCGGTATTTACAAACAGTGTAGACTCAGATCAGATGGCTCCTGTAGGAACTTTTTGGTAGGGGTTTACACTATATGTTATTCAAAATCCTCTCGCAAATTATACCCCTTCATGCGCAATTGACTTTATTGTCAACACTCAAAATACTATACCATATTGTAATTTCAGCATTTAACTTTTTCTCTGTCAATGTCGCATCTGTGATTACCTATGCAAACAGTTTGGATCCAGATGAGACGCCGAGTCGTCTCATCAGGATCCAAACTGTTTGTTACTGTGATGTTTTTGAAACAAAAATGAAGAAAAATATTACAGAAATGACAATTGTAGCAAACGACAAAGTTTGCAAACGACAAAATTTGGCAGCGAAAGAGTTAAAGGAGGTTTAATCCTCGCCGGATTTACATTCAGCGGCCAATACGAGACGGTGGATTACATCTTTGTCATTGTGTCGGAAGGTGACGGATATTGCCATGTTAAATCATTCTCGCAGACAGCCAAATGAATGGAAAAGTCTTAACAATTACGGTATCCATATTAGAAGATTATGTCAAATGCAGTGAGAATGGTTGACCGACTGGGTTTGACTGGACCAAACTTATCATGCAGCACCTATTCCCTGATATTACTTGTGGGAATTTTAGCAAGTCTGATGGAACTTTCACCAAATGATCATATCAATAATTGTGATTGTGAACATGTTTTGTACCTGAGTGAGTATGTCACACAATCTGAAATTTATTGTTGACAACATTTTTTTTAAAAACGACTACTTGTGAGCTTGAACATCTCTTAACAATATATATGTTCAACTGCCAGCTTCAGTTGGTAATCTATGAATCTTACCAGAGATACAGCTAAGTGACGGACTGGGTTGGCTTACTTGATTCAAAATAATTCTTAATTGAGATCTATATATAGGCGAGTGCAGTACGGAAACGGAAATTGTCCGAGATACCAAACAGAATTTTTGATGTTTGTTTTTGTTTTACTATTTTTTACTTTTGTGAACCGATAAGAAACAAATTCAAAGGGGACGATTCTGACAAACATTTACATGAAATACTTTAACATTAGTAAAGTCATTAGAACAATCATGTTACATTATGAGCTCCATATTTATACAGTAGAACCTGCACTAAATGGTAATTCATTTAAAAAGCAGGTGGTTGCTTAATGCAGGGCAAGAGTAATTCAGAAAGCTCATATAGCAGCTTTCTGCATTACTTTTGACCTGCATTAAGCTACCACATGCCTTACAGACCAATAATTAGACATTCGCTTAAGACAGGTTCTACAATATCTTAAATGCCAACGCTGAAACAATGTGTGTGTATTTTACTCTATTATATAATGCATAGGGATTAGCAATAGCATTGGACTGTACTGTAAAAGGTTATTATAGATCTGCTGATTCGAAAATGTAGTATGTAAAGATAAACTGAAAACAAATACAATGGCTAAGTGTGAAATACTTGTCTTGACAATCACTTAACCCATTTCTTCATAAAGACGCCTTTTAACGTCGATGACCTGAGGGTTTAGTCGATGTCCTCGATAGTTAGCAGAGTCCATTCTTGAGAGTAACGTGCTTAATTTAGCATATATTTCATCCTTTTCACAAGTATGTTTTGGTCGTACAATTCATTTTGGCTGTCATTTCATGTACTGTATGAAGTAAATATAAATTTGAATAGCGGAATTTGAATTTCATGTATACAGTAAAAGTCCACTAAACCGGACGCTCCATTTAGTATAAATATCGGTCTTGGAGACAGGTGGTAGTTTAATGCAGGCGGCAGTCAAGCAGAAAGCTCCTCTGTGTGTTTTCTGTATGACTTTCACCTTGCATTAATCAGTTTCCTGCATAAAAGTATCTCAATTCTGTTATACTAAACTTCCGGTTAAGAGAGGTTTACGGTACATGTGCATCAGCTTGCTTAACCATTCACTGTATTGCGTGGCTTCTTGTCTCCCGATTGACATTTGTCAATGGCAATTACAGTAAAACCCCTCTAAACAGGACTTTCGAATTTTCATCGATGCCGGTTATCAGACAGAAAGTAGCTTAATGCAGGATGGAAGAATCTTCTGCATGACCTTCATCCTGCATTAAGCAGTCACCTGCCACTCTTATTCTTTACTAAATGATCGGTGCTGTACCCATGTTCCTGCAGATGATGTGTGAACAGATTGATATATACATGGATAATAAAAAAGGTAAAAGTAAAGTAGAAAAACTTATTTACAAAGATGATTTATCTGATCAGTGTTCCCTTTAATATTTCTGTAGTGTAGCGAAAGTTAATACAAAGCGTCTGCTATGGGCATTCATGTCTGAAGACCGGTCGTAACCGTTGACCCGCCTTACCCGCTGTAGACACGCCTTTTCTGTGTATACCCGCCGCACCCGTTGTATACCCGCAATACTCTCTGTATACTCTCCGCATCCATTGTATACCCATCGTACCTTCTGCAGACCCGTCGTACCAGCCGTAGACTCGCAGTGTGTGTTGTAGACCCATTGCATCCGCTAAACCGGTATGCTGGCCCTATCCGCTGTAGACCCGCCGTACCTGCTGCAGACAAGCCGTACCCACCGTAGAACCGCTGTACTGCGACCACATCTCGTTTGTGACTGGATGGTAGGCAGATTTGATTTATTCTGTATAGATGTTCTGATGAAAATGATCACCAGCCGACACGGCAAACGTGTATACGTTATTTCATTTCATTTATAAAGTATGTCTAGACGACTGAAATAAAAGAAACACGTTAATATCCGATACTGAGATTGATCCCCGAGAGGTGTGGTAAGCATAAGTTATTACATTATACATAACCATGATACCCTGAATATACACAGGGGTCTGGACCGCTTCATGGGGGTCTATATGTACTATATAATAGGGGGTCTAGATCCCCATGAAGCGGTCCAGACCCCTGGGACATTCATTATTTCTACAAGATATTGTGATGACATTATAAAATTGCACCTTCAGATATATTATAAATCGTCCATTTGTCATGCGGGTTGGGGTGGGAGTGGGTTGCATCGCGAACAAATACCATACTGGTATAAACCATGGACATCCGTGGGTTAAGCAAACAGCACGGTCGCTGATCAGAGGGCTTCTCTGGGAGTCATCTGTGTGCGTTGCCCGGTATCAATGTGGTAATCAAGACAATACCAATAGGTTGGTGCAGAACGAAACTTATACAGGAAGTACTCCAATGGGAGTTTTATTCATTATTGTCATTTTGCAATATGCAGTAACTTGAGTTAACCATTTCCCTTTTGCATATTAATACTAGAAATAACGATATCCTGAATAATACAGTAAAACCTCTCTATAACGGCCACTAAATTACATAAAGTATTTTGTGTTAAAGACAGGTGGCAGCTTAAAGCAAGGTGAAAGTAAAACAGAACGCTCCTATAGGAGCGTTCTGTTTTACTTTCACCTTGCTTTAAGCAGCCACCTGTCCTAAATACCAACTAGTTAACACAATTTAGTGGCCATTATAGAGAGGTTTTACTGTAGTTAAAATTCTACAATGGCATACGTACACAGGATGTTTGGTATTGGTAGAACTTATAAATAGGCTAAAAGCCAGGTCTATTATAATTTCATGAGCAAACAGAGGAGACCCTGATCAGACGATTCCTACAGGAGCCGTCGGATCTCCATCTACTCGGTTTGCAAAGACATGAAATGAGGGAAAGGGTTTAAAGATATTTATATTTACTTGCTAACAATCTAAAGGCAGTATTTCACTTACTACAGGATAATATTCTAGATTATCGTGGGCGAGTCGAGTAGAAATACGTATCTAACTATTTTGTTGGTAAAAAGCGACTAGGTCGCGGCAGTTCAGGAAGGTCTAAACGATAATATTATGTAATACATTTAGGTATGACATGGGAATAGGGTGGTGTAAGTTTCATTACAGAATTTTTATTCTGAATATATTAGTCTCTCTCGTCGGTCATTTAAATGTAACCATACTCGTCTAGGATCCAAACAGTATAATGCAGGACCATAGATATACAAAACTCTCCAAAAGGGAACATTTTGTATTACAGTAGAACGTGTCCTAATCGGTCATCAAGAAGAGGTCTAAGTATGGTTCTGTAATGCATGTAGTAACTTAATGCAAGTGAAATATTATGCAGAAAACTCCTATTGGAGCCGTCTGCATTGCCATTGCCTTGCATTAAGCAATCACCTGCTTTTAACACTCCTATGTTCAATGAATTTTATGGACGCTTCTGTATTGTTGTTCTGAAATGAGCGGTCACGTGCTTCAAATGACCCCAGTGGTTATGTAGTACATGTACATTGTATATAAGTAGCCATTATTCTGCTGTCCGTTTTTTATCCAAGATTGTCAAGATCCAGGCCATTCGACATCTGGTCAATAGTTTCCAAAAAGCATGATAGAATCGGAAATAGTCATAAATACACCATGTCTATGTTTCAGTAGGTGTTATTTTTCACAGTGGTGTATATGTCACAGTAGAAATTGCGATTCAGGACAATCGCCGATTTTCCTAGGACGGATCGGGATCTCAATCTCTCCTAGGACAGACTCCAGATCCTAATCTATTCTAGGATAATTGGCAATTCTACTAGTTAAAACTAATATGCTTTAATAAGCCAGATCAATATTCTTACAAACCACCTTTTTACTGAGAATTTAACAAATGCAAATGATCGGGGATCCAAATTAGTTTAATAAGTTCATTGTGTATGAATTCACATATTAACCCGTTCCCTGATAGATAATCATGAACTAATCTATAAAATTGTTAATATTCACTGATGGAAGACAAATGCAGCAAAACGCAGGATACATAGAAAACATTCAAGCAAATGAGCCTAAACATTCTGGATCCAAACTACTTAATTTGATCGGAGTCTGCCCTAACAGAGATTGCAATCGCAATTTATCCTAGGAGAATCGACGATTGTCCTGAATCGCAATTTCTACTGTGACATATATACCGCTACTTTGTGGTCTATGTTCTGCTGTATGTCCAGAACAACATCTGGTTCCAGCATTGATGAGACTAGTACATGTAGTACCTGTTCTATGATTTAACATTCATGTTATTGATGGTACAACAACCATTTAACTCTTTCGGCGCCAATGTCCCCTGTTGACACCATTCAAGGCGGCATCTGACCTGGGACTTCACTGTTTTCTGTATTATTTTAGCCCAAGCATACAGGTTTTTAAAAACAAATGTTTTACTAATATACCTGTATTATTTAGTTTAGAATTATATTTAATATGAAATTATTATTGCAGACGACACTTTTAAATTTGGCGCCAAAAGAGTTAATCCTGTCAGCGCTTAATATTGAAATGGACTACATTAGAACCTGTCTTAAGAAGTCATCAAAAAGGGGTCTACTTATGGGTCTGTAAGGCAGGTGGCTGCTTAATGCATGTCTTGCATCAAACAGTCGTCTGCTTTTTTGAGATTCCTGTGTTCAATAAAGTAATGGCCGGTTAAGACAGGTTCTACTGTATTCTAAAATCAGCCAGGCCAACCTTACTGTGAATCACGAAAAAATGTATTTACATGTACTTCGTGTGTGAATCTACTAGACTAAGAATGCATTAAAAGCATAATTATTCAACTGTAGTTTAAGACATGTACATAGTCAATAAACGTATATGAGTAGTAAATAAGCAGCACATGCATATAAACAGAAGTAAAACAAAAAAGGTAAGAAGCAGACAAACATAGAAATTACATGGGCTGACATGAAACATGAATAATTGTTCAACATGCCTGCCGCCAAAACGACTTAATTTAGCGTAGACCTTAAGTGACCCCAAATAATGAGCAAGAGCATCTCCATGTTCATTATTGTTTATGAGATAATATCATATTCTGCTATGATAAACAGTTCCCTTGTTTATAATTATTTTATAAAAGTTCGACTTATTAATATTCATGTTCATTATTTTTTACATGAATATTCATTTGATAAATGGTAAAATAAACAATACATAAATATTACATAGTTGGTTAAAAAGCTCTTCAGAGTTTATGTTATTTGTAAATGTCTCACCGACTCAAAATAAATCTTATCTTAAATAACAAGACTTTCTTCTCAGGCGCTAACCCTCTCCTTCATATAAACGCATTTTCACGCATTTGCAAACAGGAGCCGTTTGATTAGGATCTGCTCTGTTTGCTAGTGGAATTTGAAAGATCCGTTTCTTTAGTATCTAAAAAGGCTGCCATGTTCCACTTTCCATATTTCATTATAACTATTTTGTCTATGAATATTCAGTAGGTATTGAACTTTGGAATAAACATAGAACAGGGAAAGGGACTATCGTATCCAGGCCTAGACGACATTTACAATCGCCGCGTTTTATATCGACCCATGTTTTGTTGTAGATTTTTATATGCAGTTGTCCCCCTTGATACAATTGCGCCATTATCATTACTGATCGGTGAAAATAGAGTGGCTGGAAAGTAAGTTTCTGTTATTGAAGAACAGCGTGATGTTATAGTCTTTTACTATTCAAGGTAAACCATTTAAGATATTTTTGTATATATGTGCTCATGAATGTAACTGTAATATTAAATAGGACCCCTTACTATTTTACTAATAGCATTAGCCATCACACAATTTACATCTAACTCGTTCATTTGCCCAGAGATATTTTGTATGTATACGTCTCTGATTTGCCAGTGTCGCATCTGTGATTACCTATATTAACAGATATATGCCTAATTCTTATGGATTCGTGGTTTCCAACTAATTCATGCATTGTGTAAGATTTCACATATTAAATCTAATTATCTTCTCAACTAAGAGTGTATTTATGTGACCAAACTGTGTCAAGTCTTTATAAATGAAAAGGGCTTGTTAATATGTGGACCATTCTGCAGACCCTTTCATAGACCTTTATGGGACCATTTATCAAAACATCAAATTGGGCGCTTATTTATCTGCTATTTCGGAAAAAGACATTACGTTATACTTGGTTTTCTTCAATTTCATTGATTATTTATTTGTCACAAATTACTCATTGACAGAATTTAGTCCTGCAAAAAATCCTGCAACATGAATCTTATTTCCCGGAAATGTTATTTTGATACTGACCTAATTATATTTCTCGAATCAATAGGATATATCTCATGACGCCATACTCGCAGCCGTAGTACTCAGCTGACTCTATCTCTTTAGCAAGTAAAATTAAATCTTTCGATGATATTTCTTCTGAAAATTAATTATTTCAAGATAAATAAATCAACTTCAGCATAGGACTTTGAAACTTCTTTACAGTGAAGTTGAAACTTTGTAATTGTAGTCTTTAGTACAACCTGAAACTCTCAGCATCTATTTTTTTCAGAGCTTAAATACACATGAGGTATGTTAAAATTACGGACACTACATGAGGTATATAACAATAAAAAAACAACATATTAAATAGCTTGTACTTTTTAATTATTTCTGCTTAAACATTTAAAACAGAATGTATACAAATATTTCAAACATCACTTTCTTTTAGCTGAATGTCAAAACTTTAACTACATGTATCACACAAATATGTAGAAAGGGGTTCAACTCTGATTGTAAGATAATTTAAAATATACATGTAACCCTTTCCTCCATAAATACATATGCCTCTGTAATAGTCACTTCTTGAAAGCATTGTGATAAATAGGGCATTTCCTCCTATGGAGCAAATGCTCTTTTTATCACAATGGTTTCAGTACTACACAATTCTAACATTTTCCATTTCTCTCGTAAATGCTCCTTTTGGGTAGATTCATTCAAAGAGGATGGGTCTAAAAATAGCCTATGGAGGAAAGGGTTAACTTAAGGCACACAAATAACCAGGAATATAGAATAATTTTTCCTGTCATGATAAAAGTATATGTACGCACAATGTTTTAATGTGGTAGAAAATGTAGAGTCAGATCTGTTATAATTTCATAAGCAAACAGATCGGACCCTGATAAGACAGCTCCTACAGGAGCTGTCTGACCTGGGTCTTCTCTGTTTATAAGGCATAGAAAGGTGTAATGATTGGGTAAAGAGTTAAACACATGAACATTAAAGCTAACTTCCATAATAAGTCTTCCAATGTCATTAACCCATTACCTGTTCCATATTTGTGGTAGAAATAATAGCATCATGAATATCTATTAGCTGTATTTTTATAGTGTAAAGTTTTCAAGGGAAACTTTTGCATGGACAAAAATTGTAAAGTCAGATCTATATCATGTCATAAGCAAACAGAGCAGACCCTAATCAGACATGTCTTACATGAGTTGTCTGATCTGGGTCTACTCTGTTTGCAAATGTGTGAAAAAGTGTTTATGTGAAGGAAGGAATCAAGGTGTTTAAATCAGATGTTGTGACTGTTGAAGTAAAAACATAACTTTGTATTGAAATACAGTAGATCCCCTCTAACGTGACCACTTAATAATTAAGCATTTCTGTCTTTATAAACAGATAGTTGCTTAATGCAGGATGAAAGTTATGCAGAAAGCTCCTACAGGAGCTTTCTGCATAACTTTCATCCTGCATTAAGCTACCACCTGCCTCTGCCTCCCATAATTATGCCCATTTTTGGTGGTCCCATTAGAGGGGTTTTACTGTACATGTAATGCAATCATGTACATTGAACACAATGACATATAGTACATGTACATGGAAAATTATATGCAAAATTATTCTTTAGATTTGAGTATGGATTTTTTTTAAGCTCAAACAAAAGCACTAAATTCTGACACTGTTGTGTGGTTTTGTTTATAACAGATGGATGAAACTTGCTTGGTTGTGTCTGTAGAATGTTGTACCTTTGTACCTTCAGCCATGAAAACCATTTAATATTGGGACAGTAAAAAGTATGGCTGAGTACATACCAACAGAAATCAACATGAAAGCAGAGTATGAGAGAAGAGAGCTACAACAGAAGAGACATTACTTCTATTTCTCACAGCTACAGACTATGGCCAGGGGGCTACCCTCGTAAGTACATTATTTCTACCACACCCAGTTACGGACCATGGCCAGGGAGTTACCCGGGTAGGTACATTATTTCCACTTCACTGAACTACGGAATATGGCTAGGGACCTACCCAGGTACTGGTAGGTATATTATTTCTACCTCCCCCAGGTACAGAACATGAAGAGAAAGACAGCTACTTGGGTAGAGTCATTATTTCCACCTCACCCAAATACAGAACATGACCAGGGAACTACTTAGGTAGGTATATTATTTCTACACAGCATGGAGAGAGGGCTACCGGGGTAGGTTCATTATATCTACCTCACCCAGCCACAGAACATGGGGAGAGCGCTTTCTGGGTAGATATTATAGATACATTATTTCTTCCTCACCCAGGAACAGAACTTGGCCATGGAACTGCCTGGGTAGGTAGTTTATTTCTACCTTGCCCAGCTACAGAACATGGAGATGGAGATACCTGGGTAATTACATTATTTCTACCTCACCCAGCCACTGAAAATAGAGAGGGATCTACCAGGTAAGGTACATTTTTTTCCTATGGTGAGGCTCACCAAATTACAGAACATGGAGAGGGAGCTACTGGGGTAGATATACTACTTCTAACTCACCCAGCTACACAACAAGACCAGGGTATGTACATTACTTCTACTTCACATTATTGGCACATTATTTACGATTATTCATTGATTAATGTGTTAAGCGTTCAAAGGCCTAACCCTGTTGAATATTCATATAAGAACATCATGAATATTATTCACTAATTTTTTATAATGGCATATGTATACAGGTTATCTCCTGGTATTGGCATAAACGGTAGATAGATAGATAGATAGATTTATTATAGATAGATTTATTTCGGCAAACAGAAAACATAATATGGTTCACAAACATGTATCACATCATAATAAATAATAATTCGTAAAATGATGCATAGTGAAAAACCGTGGCATGCTTTCTATACCAAGGATAACACAATAAAGAGCATGCTGTTATTTCCATTGTGGTTCTTAATTTCAGAATCATATATCATTTCTCAAGCAAACCAAACAGACCATAATCAGATGGCTCCTACATGATTCGTCTGATCTGGGTCTTCTCTGTTTGCCAAGTCATGAAAAGATGTTTATATGAAGGATAGCAGATTACACCCCTTTATACTGAAAGGAAGGATAAGTCATTCTAGTGTGAATACAGTAAAACCCAGCTAATCTGACCACCTGAAAGAGGTATAATTCTGGGTGCTAGATGCAGGTGGTAGACTAATGAAGGACACAAGTAATGTAGAAAGCTCCTCTAGGAGCTTTCTGCATTACTTTTGGCCTGCATTAAGCAACCACCTGCTTACAAAGGCCCATGTTTATTCATGGTCGCATGAGAGGGGTTCCACTGTAATTAGCATTCAAAGACTATGTGTCTGTGACTGCATTGCTTAGCTGGGTTTTATGAGCGATTTTGTTTTTTGTATATAATATATAGAGAGAGTGAAACATTGTAAACTTGGTTGTTTTTGTTTGCTTCATGTTGAATATGATCAATTCAATAGAAAGAAAATGGAAGATTTTTTTTTAAAAAAAAATTGAAAATGTAGTTTCGACATTTAGCTATTTGATATTAGTTTGAAACAATTTGCTGAAATTGAACAAAACTTTCTTTGTCTTTCCTCTTTCATTCTGTGTTGTTTTTCCACTTGCCTGTACATTGTGTACTTGTGAACTAAAATATCTTATTTTCACCAACGTAATTTGCAGACTTGTATATGCATATTTTCTGGTCAATGTTTAATATATCCAGCATCCACTAGAGTTATGCCCCTTGATGTTTTTTTTAAAAAATTCACTAACTGCATATGTCTTATCGCATACTTTCAAAACAGTGCCAAAATGGCTTAACCCTTTCCTTGTTGTTTGTTTATTCCAAGTTTCAATACCTACTGAATGTTCATGAACAAAATAGTTATAATGAAATATGGGACATTGTAGAAATTAAAGAAATAGAACAATGGAATTCCATTAATAAACAGAGCAGACCCTGATCAGATGCCTCCTATAGGAGCCATCTGATCTGGGTCTACTCTGCAAATACGTGAAAAAGTGTTTATATGAAGGAAGTGGGGGGGGGGGGGGGACGGGTGTTTTAGTTTAACCCTTTACTTCATGAATATTCATGTTAGAAAGACTGACTTAATGAATTTTAATATTAATTTTTATAATGGCTAAGGGAATTATTTGGCCATTTCAGAAACTGTAGAATCTGATTTTTGAATATTCCATAAGCAAACAGAGTAGACCCAGATCAGACCAGTCCTACAGGAGCTGTTTGATCTGGGTCTGTTCTTTTTGCAATACATGTACTTTAAATGGGATATCTTTGAAGTTAAGAGTTACCCCTTTGTTCTATATACATGTATATGCCTTTATGTGCCTTTGCAAACAGATTAGACCCTGATCAGATGGTCCATGTAGGAGACAATTGATCAGGGTCTGCTCTATTTGCTTGTGGACTTATTTTGACATGATTCTACAGTTTTAACCAGGGTCAAAACTTTTTTTGTTCATATGCCATATTAAATATAAAGCTAATTCATATTCATGATCATTGATGTCATTATTTCTTACATGAATATTCATTTAGTAAAGGGTTAAGGGTAATACGGTGTATACATTAAAGAATCATTATTTCATGACAGACTCATTTGTTGTACAGGAAATACGAGCAGCGTATGCAGTATGACCTTCTGTCTGGCCTGGCCAATGCTCTGATAGATGGGACGGTGATAAAGATTGTTCAGGGTCTGAGGGAGGTGCAAGAGTATGAAGAGAACCGAATGTATCAACATCGCAAAAAACTCGCATCAGATCATAAAGGTAATTCATTAATCCATTTGTCCAGCTCACCAGCATGTGGTCAGCTCTACATGGTCATCACAATGGCAATTAAGTGTACAATCTTCTGTCCAGGCACACCTCTGTCTGTTCATCTGATTATGTCCAAGTTTTTATCCCTTTACTGCATAAATTCACTTTTCTACACCTTTGCAAGCAGAGTAGACCCAGATCAGATGACTCCCGGGTCTGCTCTGTTTGCTGATGACATTACATAGATATGGTTCTACAGTTCTTCCTTGGTAAAATATTCTCTTGTTTATAAATACCATTATAGAATTGCAGTAAAGTCATTAATTTTTACACAACTATTCATGGAGTAAAGGGTTAGCTTGATCTTTCATGGACAGATTTCAGGAGAATTTACTGTTGGTTATGTACAAAATATAATGAAAATTATGTACAGCCACCATAACTCTAATTTAGCTTGATTTTGAATTATCTCCCCTTTGTTTTGTTTTTGTAGAGATTATTATGTATGGACTGTAAACATTTCATAGATCAAATGATTTCAGTGTAATTTGACAGATATATTGATCATGAGTAGATAGTATGTTGAGTACAAGAAGCATAACTCTAGTACCTTGTTATTTTTAGTTATAACCATTTTTCTGACTATTCTTACAGAGAATGCTTCTGCGCTAGGGCTCAACATCCTGCCAATGGGTGTCTAGTATTAATGTAAACGTTGTTTTCAGCTTATATGCTGCATTGTTAACCCTTTTCGATGTTCATGTAAGAAATAATGACATCATGAATATTTATTAGCTGATTTAAAATTTCATGGGAGCTGTGCTTTGACAGCAACAGTTGAATTAGATCTATATCACGTCATAAGCAAACAGAGCAGACCCTGATCAGATGGCTTCTACAGGAAAGGTGTTTCTATGAAAGAAAGTGTTAAACATTATTCAATTGGATTAGCTTGCTAGTCTCCCACCGGTTGCCAGTTGGGGGACTATAGGTTTGCGAGAGTTTGAGACAAAAAGTGAAGACCCTGATCAGAAGCTGCCTTGAAAAGGTAGCGTATGATCTGGGACTGCACTATTTGTCGTGGTGCATTTTTGGGACATTGGCGTTGAAAGGGTTATTCATTCACCAGTGACCTGCCTTTACAGACTTTTCCGTTAATAAATTATGTGGTCGCATGATCAGGGTCTACTCTGTTTGCTCTTGATTCATTATATTATACATGTAGATCTGATTCTACAGTTTCTGCCTGAGCCAAAATATCCTGTGCTCATATGGCATTGTAAAAAATAATCTTTAAATATGCATGATGTCATTATTTCTTGCATGAATATTCAACAGAGAAAGGGTTAACCGTTTGAATGCTGAATTTTCAAAGTGGAATGGCCCATCATTGTTGGGTATACATGTAAGAAATAATGACATCATCAATATTAATTAGATGGTGTGTTGTAATGGCATAAGCACACGGGAGTATTTTTTCACATCAAAGGCAATAGAATATGAGCTATTAATTTTCCAGGTGTTAAATGGTCTCTCAGAGGTCCATATAAGATGCATATATTTCAACATTTTCAAGAATAGCTCCTTTGTTTGTCCACCAAACCCTATACTGTTTCCACTCTCTATGGAGTGAAGGGTTATGTAAGGGTTTCAGTATGAAAGGGTATAATTTGCTGGAGAGTTTTAGTGATAAATAGTGTAGGCCATGATAAGAGGGCTCCTCTCGGAACTGTCTGATTTGGGTCTACACTGTTTGCAAATGCCAGTATGCTCTTTGCCCCACATTCAAAGTGTTAACTTCCTAAAGTTAATGTCTAAGGTTGCTTACTTTTGCAATCAACATCTATCTAAACAACCTGCAAACAACCTGCAAATTAACTCTGTGTATCATCAGGATGCAAACTAATTAACTTTTTGAACGCTATGTAATTTTTCTTTGCAACAATTGTCATCTGCTTCAATTCATAAAATAACTTTTCCCTAATTTCTTTGCAAAAATATGATTAAGATGACAAACATTTGGATCCTGATGAGGGCCACATTATGCAGTGTCTCATCTGGATCCAAACTATTTGCATAGGTAATCACAGTTTAGCCACTAGCATGCAAAGAGTTAAACACTGCTGAAAATTTAATAAGAAATAAAAGAAAACTTTGAAAAGCACACAATTTTTTTCTGCAGTTGAAAGGAACTTTTAATTATTTTTTTGCAGCTCAGAAACATGAGTTACAGAAGAAACACAAGCAGATGCTACAGGAATGCCAGAGCAAACCACACAACCTGCCACTGGTCAAATCTCAGATAGACAGGGAAGTTGAGGTACTATATCTTATATGATATACATACAAGCTACCATTTATAAAATCAGACAGAAAAGTTGAGGTACTAAATCTTATATAATATACCCACATATTGCCTCTGGTAAATTATCAGATAGATAGAGAAGTGGAGGAACTAAAACTCATAAAACATACACACAAACTTTCAATTATAAAATATCAGATTGAAAAGTGGAGGAACTAAATCTTACATAATATACACACAAACTGCCAATTGTAAAATATCAGACAGAAAAGTGGAAGAACTAAATCTTATATAATATACATTTTCATGATGTCCTTATTTCTGAAAAAAATATTCATCAGGTAAAGAGTTGAGAACATTATCAGGAATAAACACAATGAAGATGTCATTTATACCACACAAACTTCATCGGCAGCAAGGTCAAGAGGTCATCGAAGGTTAGGCACAAAACAAGCTATGAGGTTACCCCTGTACCTAATACAGTATAACCCCTGTACTAATACAGTAGAACCCCTGTACCTAATACAGTATAATACCTGTACCTAATACAGTATAACCACTGTACCTAATACAGTATAACCCCTGTACTAATACAGTAGAACCCCTGTACCTAATACAGTATAACCCCTGTACCTAATTCAGTATAACCCCTGTACCTAATACAGTATAACCACTGTACCTAATACAGTAGAACCCCTGTACCTAATACAGTAGAACCCCTCAAATGAGACAACTTAATGAATACACATGGGTGTCGTTATAAGTAGGTGATTGCTTAATGCAGGACAAAAGTAATGCAGAAAGTTCCCAGAGGAGCTTTCTGCATTACTTTGTCCTGCATTAAGCTACCACCTGCCTCTACCACCCAGAATTATACCTCTTTTAGGTGGTCGGATTAGAGTTGTTTATCTATACCAACACTGATTCACCCCTTTGCAAACAGAGTAGACCGAGATCAGATGGCTCCTGTATGAGCAGTCTGATAAGGCTCTGCTTATGGGGATAATCATACAGACACCCAATACCCTCTCTCCACCAGTTAGAATTATACAGACACCCAAATGCCCTCTCTCCTCCAGTTAGAATTATACAGACACCCAAATACCCTCTCTCCACCAGTTAGAATAATACAGACACCCAAATACTCTCTCTCCACCAGTTAGAATTATACAGACACCCAAATGCCCTCTCTCCTCCAGTTAGAATTATACAGACACCCAAATACTCTCTCTCCACCAGTTAGAATAATACAGACACCCAAATACTCTCTCTCCTCCAGTTAGAATAATACAGACACCCAAATACCCTCTCTTCACCAGTTAGAATTATACAGACACCCAAATACCCTCTCTCCTCCAGTTAGAATTATACAGACACCCAAATACTCTCTCTCCACCAGTTAGAATAATACAGACACCCAAATACTCTCTCTCTCCACCAGTTAGAATTATACAGACACCCAAATACTCTCTCTCCACCAGTTAGAATAATACAGACACCCAAATACTCTCTCTCTCCACCAGTTAGAATTATACAGACACCCAAATACCCTCTCTCCACCAGTTAGAATAACACAGACACCCAATGCCCTATTTCCATCAGTTAGAATTATACAGATACCCATGAATGCCATTTCTCCTCAAGTTAGAATAATACAGACACCCAATGCCCTATTTCCATCTGTTAGAATTATACAGACACCCAATGCCCTTTCTGCACAAGTTTAATAAGCTGAATGAGTCAGATCTTCACATTTGATTACTTTAAATGAAATTAAGGAGTTGCAAACAGTGTAGACCCTGATCAAACTGCTCCTCCAGGAGCAATTTGATTTCAGTTTGCACTATTTACCAAAACCATCTGGCAGAATATGTAGAGTAATTAAGGTACACATGTTTGTTTGTTTGTTTGTTATTGTATTGTTTTTTCAGACAACCACAAAGAGATGTGATGAGGAGATTAAGAAAAAGGATCAAAAAATTGTGATGGAACTTGACCAAAAGGTGATGGACCAGCAGTCCACCCTGGAGAAGGCTGGGGTGCCTGGGTTCTTTGTTACCAATAACCCGATGGACATACGCCTGCAGATGTACCTCTTAGACTTTATACTTCGACTGTCTGATGTGGATCTGCCTTCTTGAAGCTTAGTTACTGTAATAACTAGTGTTAATAAAATTGTTTCAGTTGGCAAGATACCAAAGTTGAGATACAAGAAAGAATCAAGGTTAAAAAGTCCTGCCGAGGTTTTAAAACTTTTCGCCCGAGTCTGTGACCGTTCTGAAGTATCTGATTGGTCAGATTCTGAGCTTGCTCAGAATCAGACCAACCAGATATTTTAGAATGATCTCAAACTCAGAAGATTTATAACCTTCGACACTGGACATTTCAAGTTGGTTCAGATGGTGTTATGGAAGTGGAGTTGTACATTTTTATACCTTCTACAAATGTAGGTAGTAAGTTAGTAACAGAAGACTCCTTATTGCCCAGAGTATTTGGACACCCTTAGGATTTTGAGAACGAATCTTTCACCTCCAGCATTTTGTAAGGCAGAATAATTCAATATGGCACCATTTGAATTTGACTGACTTAAAGATAAATAGTGTAGACTGATTAAACAGCTCCTATAAGAAACCAAAGCCTTTTCTTCACTGATTAAACGGCTCCTTCAAGAAGCCTTTTTCTGGATCTGCACTATTTTCCTATTTCAAGTTTGTCTGTCCTTATACATGGGCTTTTGAGGGTAATTGCAGTGTTTTTTCTGATGAAAGAAAAGGCAGCATGTTCATCATTCATCTTGGAGTTTGTTATTCATTTTCATAAAGAGTTTGGAAGGTTTTTTACTGTATGAGCATATACTGATGCATTATTTCATGCTAAGACCAGAGCCATATACATGTACATACAGTATGGTGTATATGTCTCTGCTAAGACCATCAACGATAAAACACATATTGTGGTGTTTCAAAATATCATACATTTTGTTTAATAAATGATTTCTTAATTGTAGAATAAGTATTGTTGTTATTTTTCCCTTTTGGAAGAAGATTGCACTAACCCTTTCCTTGACAGAGATGTTTTATGATGCTGTTGCAAACAGACTATACCCAGGTCTGATGGCTCTGGTTTGCTTATGCAGTTTCATATATATTATCTAAGTTTGTACAATGGTCAATCATGCTTATGTTCAAATTCCATTATAAGAATTCACCTAATTGATATTCATGGTGTCATTATTTCTTATATGAATAATCATCAGATAAACGGCTGAACCTTTCTTTGTATCTGCGAATATATTGGAGTGTGTGTCTGAAAATTAGGTTGCGATCAATAACTTTGGAAAGGATTGTTGGCATTCAGTCAAATATTTCTATTGAATATCACAATGTACATGTACAGTAAACCCTCTCTGAAGTCACCACTTAAAAGAGTCATAATTCTATTGGTAGCTTAACCCTTTACCCCATGAATATTCATATAAGAAATAATTATGTCATGAATATTAATATTAATTAGATTTATTTGTTATAATAGCACACTGACACAGAAAGTTTAGTCATGGCAGAAACTGTAGAATCAGATCTATAATAAATCAAAAGCAAACAGAGCAGACCCTGATCAGACAGCTCCTATAGGAGGTTTTCTAAACCTCTGTTTTCAAAGGTTTAGAAAAGCGTTTTTATGGATTAAATGGTTAATGCAGGACGAAGTTATGTAGAGAGCTCCTACAGAAGTGTTCTGTGTTACTTTTGTCCTGCATTTAGCTACGAAACTAAAATCACCTATGTCTATTCATTAGGTGGTTGCTTTTACAGAAATTTTGCTATACATGTAGTTCAAGGTAGATTTTCAATAAAATGCCTTTGAATGAGACACAACCCTGATTGGACTTATCATTTGGTTCTGGACTGGTCAGGATTGCATGTTGTAAATCTACTTTATCTGCAGACTCAATCCATCCTTAACCCATTCCCTCATATGCTATTTTAAGACCCAACATCTGAATAAATGTACTTAAAAGGAGGATTTGATAGAGAAAGGGGATTTCTTAGAATTATGCAGTTTTGAAACTGTGATAAATAGACTTTTACAGAGGCATCAAAAGGCGTCAATATGTCAATAAGAGGGAATGGACATACAAATTTATTATAACGCAAAGTAAAATCCTCGATTTTGATTGGTCAGTTAGCAATGTATAAAAGCCGTGTATCCCTCTAAATTCTGATGTATATGTCTCTGGTTAAAGTCTTTGTTATAACCTTTATAAGATAACCGCATACATGATATTAATAATTCATACTTTAATGTGAAGATCAGATATCAGACGCCATGATAAGAAGATAAATAACCATGTATTGACACTTTTATGGGATTGTAAGAGTTGCTTCCCTTGACATGGCGCAAAGGCAAAAGGTTAATGTTCAAATATTAACACTTTCCTTCATATTGACGACTTTTGACGACTATAAAAGTCACTTTGTGAAACCATTGTGATAAATAGAGCATTTGCTCCTACAGGAGCAAATGCTCTATTTATCACAATGGTTTCAAACTACACAATTCTAAATTTGTCCTTTTCTCTATTAATGCTCCTTTTCGGTAGATTAATTCAAAGAGGATGTATCTAAAAATAGCCTATGAGGTAATGGGTTAAGATAATCACACCCATTTTACAAAAGTCATAGGCAGGATCCCTAACCCCTTTACGCCATGAATATTTATGAAAGAAATAATGACACCATTAAAAAAGGTAAAGGTAAAGGTGAGGTTTATAGTCTGGAACTATATACAGTGTTCATATTCTCCCGACTTCACAATTTACCCCCCGATCACTGGGTTATAAGTCGGCCATTAACACTTGGCGACCAAGGCAGCCATGGCACATTGGCTTATTTCCCTCACAGGTACCCATTTATACACCTGGGTGGAGAGGAGCAAACGTGGGATGCATTTTTTGCTCAGAAAAATTCTGATAGTCCGATGGCAGGATTCGAACCGGGGACCCTTCGATCCCAAGTCCAACGTCCTACCACTGGACCACCACTAAAATTAACTAGATAATTAATTATATTAGCACATGGACAAAGGAATTTTTGACCTCGACAGAAGCTGAATAATCATATTTTATTTACATGTATATCATAAGCAAACAGAGCAGACCCTGATCAGACGGTGTATATTCGACATGCAAATGGAGCATGCCCTTATCTGACAGTCCCTGCATGACTGCTTGGTTGTGAACTAAAGTTTATCCCGCAGTGAATATTAGATGATGCCTGATCAATTTTTATCTGGTGCAAATTTGACTACATATAAAAACCATCTAATGCGACCACCAACAAGATGTATAATTATCGGTCTTAAATGCAGGTGGTAGCATAATACAGGTCGGAAGTTATGCAGAAAGCCCCTGCAGGAGCTTTCTGCATAATTTTCGACCTGTATTAAGCATTTCGACCTGCATTAAGCAACCACCTGCTTTTAAATACATTTATTTTCATTCATAAAGTGGTCGCATTAGAGGGGTTTTACATGTTCTTGAATTTGACCAGTTCTTATCCAATCCCCTCTTAGGCTATTTTTAGACACAATCTCTGTGAATAAAACTTCTGAAAAGGAGCATTTAGATCTACTAGAGAAAAAAAGGAATATTATAGAACTGTGTAGTTTTTGAAATTATTGAGATAAATAGAGCATTTGCTCATATATATATAAAATATTTTGAAAAACAATGGCAAACCCCTTTTGCACACGACACTTGTTCAGTCGGTGAAGAGTGTATGAGAACTATTCCGCTGTCGATGGCGAATATTTGATCCCAATTACAAACTGTTTGGATCCAGATAAGACGCCGTGATACTCGGTTTCTCGTCAGAATCCTAACTTGTTGATGGTAATGATTATGGTTTGTAAAACAAAAAGGGAGACCTTTCAATAATAAATTCAGAAGTAGGCCTATACGGCAATTTTTGCAGACGACAATGCTTGACAGCAAAATAGTTAAATAACTGAGTAGAATCAACCCACACGATGAAGATAGGTCCATTTGCATATTGGAAATGTGTAACTTCATGGTTGTGTAAAAGTGCAAACATGCGAATCTGGCGTCTGTTCAGAAGGTACGTTGTAATGTTCTCTAAAGCCTCGAGGGGGTGGGGTCATTTGTTTTTCTCAGGACTGCAGTTATGATTGCACCAACGTTATTTTGCAGACTGTGCTGTTCTGAACAACACAGTGACGCTGGAACCTGTCTAGAGCGAGTATATTATGAGCCAGCATTTGGATCTATAGGAGTAGGTGCTTGCTTAGTGCAGGACGAAAATACAGAAAAACTTTTCTATAACGGCCACTAAATTGTGTTAATTAGTTGGTGTTTCGGGCAGGTGGCTGCTTAAAACAAGGTGGAAGTAAAACAGAACGCTCCTATAGGAGCGTTCTGTTTTACGTTCAGCTTGCTTGAAGCAGCCACCTGCCTTTAACACAAAATACTTGATCTAATTTAGTGGCCGTTATAGAGTGGTTTTACTGTAAAACAGAAAACTCCTATAGGAGCTTTCTGCGTAGCGTTTGTCCTGTATTATGTTACCACATGTCCTAAAAGCCCAGTCTTAGACATGTTTTTGGTAGTCGCTGTAGACATGTTCCACTGTAGATAAATATCCATAATCATTTAGATAAATTTCATTGTTTTATCTTGTCATTCCAAAAGTGCATACTTTCACATTTTGCCTACTTAGGGTGCATATGTGTGAAAACCTATGCAAACAGTTTGGATCCAGATGAGACGCCGAGTAACTCTTCAGGATTCAAACTTTTTGACACTCCGATTGCATTTTGGTAGACAAACTGAGTATTACTTGATTTTTTTTGAAATTGTAATGAATGAAAAAGTGTGTAATAATAATTATCCTCAGCAAACTAAATGTTAAAGGCGTTTGTACTTTTAGTTTACCATAAATAGACACAGTTTTCATGTTTTATTGTCTGCTATATGTTTGACGGAACATTAAATTTGACATTCATAATTTTGGAACTTACAATAAAACTGCACGTATGCGACCACCAACACTGGGTTCTGGGGGCGGAGGTAGCTTAATACAGGCGTAAAAGTTATGCAGAAAGCTCCCATAGCAAGGTCCTATATTGTCGTCCTGCTTTAATCTATTCCCTCATATTGACGCCTTTTTACGCCTCTGTAAAAGTCCCTTCGTGAAACCATTTGTGATAAATTTGCTATGGAGCAAATGCTCTATGTATCACAATGGTTTCAAAACTACACAATTCTATGTTTCCATTTCTCTAGTTAATGCTCCTTTTCGGTAGACTAATTCAAACACCTTGGGTCTAAAACTAACATATGATGTAATGGGTTAAACAGCCATTTGCGAACCAGATCAGAAGAATTGTAGGAGCGTCTGAGCAGGGTCTGCTCTGTTTGCGCATGGAATAGTATAGATATGATTCTACGGTTTTGCCATGGTCAAAAAAATCATTTTCATATGCTTTTAAAAATTAATCTGATCAAGATTCATTATAATTATTTTACTTGAATAAGTCTATCACGTGTACCATTAATTACAAAAAGCGGAAAGAGGAAAATGTTACGATACCAGACCAGGACACGAACACACAACCTGACGAACCAGAATTGTAATAACAACACAACCCATGGCACAGTGACCGAGATGTTTTCATTGCAATATCGGTGAGGAATTCATTTTTAATTACATTTTTATACTTTTATTCTGTCATAAAGTCGTTTTTATTTAACTTTAGCTCAATACCTCCCTGTCAAAGTGTAATATTACGAGCGTGTCGACCGCTGAGATACGATGTATGTCCTAGTATGACTCGAGAACAAGATTAGTGAGAGATATGCGTGTTTGATATGCGTGTATCTACTGGTAGGGTTTTGAAAAAAAGAAACCAGTAAAATCTGGATAATTCCAACTTTCAACCAAGTATTATTACTGGTCTTTAAGAGCTTTTTTCTTCACGACTTTCACCCTGCATTAAGCAGCCACCTGCATAAAACGTTATCAGTACGTCGAGTTAACATGGTTTAACTCAGAGGTCCAGATTAATAGAATCAAGCATGGGTTTTGTTAAAGACGGGGGTTTCTATACCCGAGGTTGGTCTGTTCCAGTCGGAAACGAGCTTTAGCGAGTTTCCGATAGGAACAGACCAACAGAGGGTATAGAACCCCCGGCTTTAACAAAACCCATGCTTGATTATTTTTCTCGCTGAAATACGCCCTAAAACCAAGTAAATTAACGAATTTTGTGAAGTACTACTTTACATTGCGTAATACGACTTCCATATCTAATAGCAACATACTACAGCATAACTTTAGGCGTGCCACCAAATGACGTCATTTGTTATGACAACCACAAACGTTACGTTTTGGCGTAAAATATAAATGACTGGGTGACTGGGTGACAAAACAACGTCTTCGGTAAATTAAATAGGCTTTTAAAGTGTTTATATGATAAATAGAATTTCATATTCGTGCTAATTACTTATATTAATTTCAATCCATAAGGCTGTTGCCTATAGAAATGTTGGTATAATTCTGTAAGAATTCCGTCCCTTGTATTGATTTTACCCAATCGCGCGTATGAATACACAAGTCACGGGTGTTCCATATAAGGATTTCTAGTACGGCTATTTTTAGTAACTCAGCTTATCTAGCACGGCTGAGAAGCGAGAAAAGATGCGTAAAATAAAACATTTTCAAGAATTTCTACCAATGTTTAGACCATTCTTTAGAATCGTCTCGAACCACCAAACCCTATGTTGTGACCACCCTTTAGAATCGTTTTGAAGAGACAATTCTAAAGAGTGGTCACAGTACAGGGTTTGATGGAGAAATGACGATCTTAGTATCTGAGTACACACATTTGTCTGTTGCTCTGTTAAACTGTACCCGAAACACCCTTTGTACTCCCCTCTCCATGGGTTTGTTGACGTGAATAAGCCAATTTAACATTATTATGATAATTTTAAATTAGATAGGCATAGTAGCAAATAGCGACAATCCTGATAAAACTGCTCCTTCAGGAACAATTTTGAAAGTGGTCGGCAATATCTAAAGTTTGTCTGTCTGCAAATCTAAGTTTGTCTGTCTGCAATATTAATCTAAGTTTATCTGTCTGCAGTATTTATTTAAGTATGTGTGTCTACAATATTTACTTAAAATTGTCTGTCTACAATATCTGCTTAATTTTATGTATCTGCAATATTTACCCAAGTTTGTCTGTCTGCAATATTTGTTTAAGTTTGTCTGTCTGTAATATTTACCTAAGTTTGTCTGTCTACAATATTTACCTAAGCATGTGTATATGCATTATTTACTTAAGTTTGTGTGTCTGCATTATTAACCTACGTTTTTCTGTCTCCAATATTTACATAAGTTTGTCTGTATACAATATTTACATAAGTTTGTCTCCAACATTTACATACGTTTGTCTGTCTGCAATATTTACCTAAGTTTGTCTGTCTACAATATTTACATAAGTTTGTGTATCTGCAATATGTGTCTAAGTTTGTCTTTCTGAATTCTAAGTGTATTTAGTGTAACCTCTCTCATTCGAAACAAATGGGAGTTCTTAGTGGTTTGTTCTGCCTTGTACAGGTGTTATTGTTACCTGTGTTAACACTTACCTGGTGAGTTTTCAAGTAACAAACTGACATCGGGAATATCAACCCCTTCGACCCTGAGTTTTTATAATGGAATAGCCAACCAGTGTTTAACTATAGAGTCCACTCAGTAGGAAATGCTTAAACGTACTAGAGAATTTTGAATGACAAAGAGTGTTTCCTGGGTTGAAAGAGTTAATTTATTTAAACACTATATATATGGCATATGGACACAGGAGTTTTGATTATGGCAGGACATGCAGCATCAGATATATAAAATGCCATCAACAAACAGAGCAGAGCCGTCGGAACTGAGTCTATTCTGTGTGCAAAGATAATTGATTAACACTTTGGGTCCTGATGAAGGGCCCACTTACTCGCCGCTAAACTAATTGACTGTCTACGTATGTTCTGAAAAGATATACAAAGAAATACAACTTTTGCGTAGTAAAATTGTGTGTTAATCCTTTCCCTGTTCTATAATAAGAATTTTCATTACTTACTGAATAGTCATGGCCAAAATGGTTATAATGACATATGGAAGATGGAGGCATTTTAGAAACTAAAGTAACCGATCTATCAATTTCTCTCAGCAACCAGAGCAGACCCTGATCCGACGTATGACCAGGGTCTACTATGTTTGCAAATGCGTGAAAAGGCGTTTATATGAAGGAGTGGATTAAAGTACGGAACATCTATTGTTGAAATATTCATTAGACTTCCCAATCCCTTCCAAAAGGAATAAAAAAAGAATGAAACATAACGTATTGTCCACCTGTGGTGATAATAAACGGAGATCGAGATTAACGACCTTTTCATTGAGTTTTATCAGTTTTGTATGTAAGGTCAATGTGACATTTTTATTGGTTATCAACATATCACCGTGACATTAACTCTGTATTTATTGCTGAATAAATTTAAATTCTTTCTCAGGACATACATTTTCCTATGCTTTGTTTACATTTTTGGATGCCTATTGTCAAGTAATTAAATTGACATTTATAGACACTGTAGCTTCTCGATAACACAACCACTCAAAATAAGTATAATTCTGGATTTCTATAAAAACAGGGCAATCGTTATAAAGAAAACTCCTATAAAACCTCTCTATAACGGCCACTAAATTACATCATTTTTTTGTGTTAAAACAAGGTGAAAGGAAAACAGAACGCTCCTATTGGAGCGTTCTGTTTTACTTTCACCTTGCTTTAAGCAGCCACCTGTCCTAAATACAAACTAATTAACACAATTTAGTGGCTGTGATAGAGAGGTTTTACTGTATAACGTTTTCCCTGCATCAAGCACCCAACTTCTCTTACAGACTCCTATGATAATAAATGATTTGATCGTCACTGTATATACAATTACAAGGGGGCTTATATCTTTTTGCGACTGTATGATAAATGTAACCTTTGTGACCCTTGTGCACAGTTTGGAATTAGATAAGTCGCCTAGTAGCTCGGTGGTCACCAGGATGGAGACTTACGGACATTCTGATTGTGTTTATGAAATGGCTCTGGAGATATTATAAGAACCGAAGACAAACAAACTTCTGGGGAAACGCTTTCTTGGTGTTTGCCAAGCAATGATATATGTCGCCGAGTAACCAGAGGCGTAGCTTCCTATAGGTCATGCAGGCACCGGCCTACAGTTTACCACATAAATTTGAAAAAAGACAAATGCCAAAATGCAATATTCAGAAATTATTATTTTAATACTTGTGTGTGTTTGGGCTGCAAGATCCGCCTTAACCCATAACTCTATCGGTATGCCTTTCTAGGCTTTGCTTTCGAAAAGTGACTTTTACAGAGGCGTCAAAAGGCGTCAATATGAGGGAATGGGTTAATCCTGCATTAAATTTCCATCTGTCTCAATCCATATATTCCCACATTAATTGAAGAAAGCGCAAACTTCACTGTGGAAGGCTCAATGTTTCATGTTGAGGGAGCACAGCTAAATAAATATTTGTTAGAACAAGCCATTGTCATCGGTGGCTTCAGTAAAAAAAAAAGTATAGACCCTGATCAGTGGGCTCGTTTAGGAGCCCTCTTATCTGGATCTACACTTTTTGCCTACGTCCCTTTTAGGGACACTGGGCACAAATGGGTAAAAGATGGGCGTTGATACTGATGTAAAAGCCCAGTTTAGAGAGGGTTCACTACACGTACATATATTAGCATGCCATTTTAATTTGGGAGTATTTCTTTTACTCGGAGATATATTAACCGAAATACCTAGATAAAAATCTAATATATACTCAGGTAACGTAAATGTATGTAAGTATGGTCTATGTCCGCTTAATGAATTTACTGAAAATAAATAAGCATTCACTTCAAAGACTCACCAGAATATTTATTCGCGACTGTCAGGGACTTGGCTGTTTTTTATCGTTTAACAGACTTCCGGCAATTAGCTAGATAAAAGAGCAGCCAATGAAAGATGCCAAAGGCGGGTTACCTTCGATCGGGAGTGGCTTTGTTAGTAAGTGTACTCTGCATGATTTATAGCTCTTGAGAAACAACGTTACGAAATGAAGTTGCTTCATTCATCCATTGTAAACGACTCGAAAGAAAAATTGACCAAATACACGAAACGAAACGCTAATACAAATGTGCCCTAGTTACCCTAAGTATTCAAACTAGGGTAAATAGAGTAGACCCAGATCAAACGGCTCCTGGTATAGCAGTCGTCAGTTGAATCTAAAGTTGGTCAAATTGGTGCTGTAGGAACCGTCGGATCAGGCTCTGCTCTATTCGCTTATGACATTATACAATCTAATTCTACAGTTTCAGCTATGCGTTCATATACCGTTATAAAACGTCAGCTAGTGAATATTCATGGTATGAATTATTGTGTCAATATTCATAAGTTTAAGGGTGAAATCATTACTTCATGAATATTCATGTTAGAAATTATGACGTCATGAAAATAAATAAATTAATTTTTATGAATATATGAAACTCATGAATATTTTGCGAAATTAGAAATTATAGAATCAGCTCTATATTATTCCAGAAGCAAACAGAGCATACCCTGAATAGGCGGCTTCTACAAGAGCCGTCTGACCTGGGTCTACTCTGTTTGCAAAAGCGTATTTATGGAGGAAAGGATTAAAGCCTTTAAACATAGTGTCACTTTTGTCCAGAAATCATGTTGTTTTCTTTAATAATTCAGCCGGCAAATAGCTGGAGATTATTGCTTGAGGTTGTGGATTTCGATCTCCAGTCCGGTGCCGGTCAACTTGATAACGATGGTAACTATTACACATCTTCTCTCTTGTCTGTAACGTGTGTGCATGTGTACATGTGTCCATTTTTCGGAAATACCTGCTTTTACAATGAAAATCCTCGTGCTTAACTCTTTCGGTGCCAATGTCGCCTGTTGGCACCGTTGAAAACAGTGTAGTCCCAGGTCAGATGCCGCCTTTTCAAGGCGGCATCTGACCTGGGACTTCACTGTTTTCTGTATATTATTTTAGCCCAAACATACAGGCTTTTAAAAACAAATGTTTTACTAATATACCTTTATTATATAGTTTAGAATAATATTTAATATGAACTTATTATTGCAGACGACACTTTTAAATTTGGCGCTAGAAGAGTTAAGTTCATCGGTATACTTGGCATTGTGTCGCTTTGAAGAAAGGTCTACTGACGTTACAAGAGAAAAGAAACATATTAAGTTGAAACATGACATTTATTTAGTTAAAACATTCCAATTATTCATTAACTTTGCCTAGCAAATATCGTCTGCAAAATGTTTTGTCTTCAGAAATGTCGTCTGCAAAATTCTTTGCCTCCAGAAATGTCTGCAAAATGCTTTGTCTGCAAAAACATTCTCTTTAGAAATGTCTGTAAAATACTTTGTCTTTAGAAAAGTCTGCAAAATGCTTTTTCTTCTGAAATTCCGTCTGCAAAATGCTATGTCTTCACAAATGTCTGCAAAATGCTTTATATGCGTTCAAGGCGAATCTATGGAGTGAAGGCTAAATACGTAATATGTCTATGGTATGAAATAACCCTCAATGTAAGTATGTCACTGGTATGGCAACACTACTGGGGTCTATAATTCCACCATTGTACCTAAGTTTTCTGGAAACTTAACCTTTTTCTCCATGAATTACATTTATGCAGAGCTATACAGATAAAGTCGTACTCAAATGCTTAAATCGTCATTTACCCTCCAAACTCTATATGTTGTGACCACTCTTTGGAATCGAGAAATAAAGATGTTATTCTTGAAAATGATATAATTTACGCATCTTATCTGGACCTCTGTTTATGTGAGAAAAAATGGCAGCATCATTGATATTAATCCTTTCACCGCCAATGTCGCACAAAAGCACCAAGACAAATAGTGCAGTCCCAGATCAGACGCCGCCTATTCAAGGCGGCGTCTGATCAGGGACTTCACTTTTTGTCTCAATCATTATTTCTATATCTGTGCTTTATTCCTTTGAAATTTGCATTTATTTATCTCATTTCCTTATTGTACCGAATGATTTAACAAAAATTGGATTGCAGACGACAATTAGAAATTTGGCGCCGAAAGAGTTCAATAAGCTGAAATGGTATAATGGCATATGTTCACAGAAATGTTTTGTGATGACAGAAACTGCAGAATCAGATCCACATTATTTCATAAGCATCCAGACGGATCTTGCAGGAGCTGTATGATCTGGGTCTACACTGTTTGCAAATGTCTATTTATAGAATAAGTGTTAATGGTATATACAGTAGAACCACTCTAATGCGACCACTTAAACCTTCGCTTGCTATTCACGTCAATATACCTACCTGTAAATAGTGAAGACCCAGATGAGACAGATCCTGCAGGAGCTGTCTCATCAGGGTCTGCACTATTTATAAGTTGATTGTGCAACCAGTGCACTCCACAGCAGTGATTGCACAGCGAAATATTTGTACACAGTGAAGATATATGTAATTATACAACAGGGCATGGGTAAAGAAGGAGAAATGTATTTTAAAATTCAGCAAGAGATGGGTTTAAAATAATCAAGCTGTCTATATAAGCAGGTGATTGCTTAATGCAGGACGAAAGTTATGCAGAAAGCCTCTGCCACCTAGAATTATGTCCCTTTTCGGTGGTCGCATTAGAGGAGTTTTACTGTACTATGATATGGTTTGATGTTTATTAGAAACAGTTTAACATTTTTAGTATTTCACTAGATCTACAAAGGTTTTGGTTTGTATCCGAGATGGAAACATCAATAATACACGATGTATTATGAATGTTAAGTTATATAATTATTGACAGGTTTACTTGATATTTCATGATAACATTTTCCATATATTACAAAAACCGGACTTATAGTAAATCCCCTTTAAACCGGACATATGGTATAACCTTTCTTAACCGGACACATAGTAAATCCTCTCCAAACGGTTTTTATAGAGAATACTTTAGATCTTTTAATCCATTCCATCCTAGGCCATTTTAAGATCCAACCTCTTTGAATAGATCTACCAAAAAAAGGAACATTAACTAGTGAAAATGAATTTGTTTTTAGAATTTTGTAGTTGGAAACCATTGTGATAAATAGAGCATTTCGAGGGCTTGGTGCAAAACTATTCTAACTCCTTCACTAAAGTGAAGGAGTTAGAATAGTTTTCCACCAAGCCCTCGATTTGCTCCTTGGAGCAAGTGCTCTATTACCACAATGGTTTCAAGAAGTGACTACTACAGAGGCGCAGAAAGGCGTATTTATGGAGGAAAGGGTTAAGGCAGGTTGATGATTAATGCCTGATGAAATTCATGCAGAAATCTGTTTTGGGAACCTTCTGCACGAATTTCAACCTGCATTAAACTGCCACCTGTCTTCATTGATACTTATTTTGATATTTTGGTTTACACGGGTCTTGCTGAATTTGTGACCGATCGACAAATTGCTTAGTTGACTAAATGCTAAACATGCAATTGATTGATATAACGAGGCGAACGAAAGGTTGACGGCGAAATATGATAAGGTTATTTTAAAAGCTAATGTTACCAAGACAACTTTCTAGAATGGGGTATATGTTGTTTAACGATTGTTTACCTTCATTAACGCACCGATATGATTGTAAATGGCTTCCATGACGGAAACTCCTTTAAACTATGATTATGGTTTTGAAAGAAAAGAGAAAAAATAAAAACTGAAAATTATAGCAGCTAACACTTTTTGCAGAATACAATACCTGGCGACACGACTCGCATTTGCAAACAGACTGGATCCAGATGAGATTCCAAGTATGTTTGACACTCCAAACTGTTTGCCACTCGGTCATTTGTTTCTCAAAATCTTAAACGAATTTAAAACCGTCAAAATTCCACAGTGTGATTCATTCATTCACAGTGTGATAAGAGTTAGTGATACACTCTTTATGTGGATTAACCCGTTTCCCCCTATTTAACCCTTTCCTCCATTAATATTCATGTAAGAAATAATGACGTCATGAATATTAATCAGATGCATTGTTAAATAGCACATTGGCACACAAATGTTTAGCCATGGCAGAAACTGTAGAATTATATCTATATTATACCATAAGCAAACAGAGCAGACCCTGATCAGACGGCTCCTACAGGAGCCGTCTGATCTGGGTCTACTCTGTTTGCAAAAGCATAGAAAGGCGTATTTATGGAGTAAGGGTTAAGGGAACCCCTACCGGATCTTATTTTGGAACCCATCAATATTTCATGTTTTAAGACGATTTCGGTAGTAAGTTCTGCGCAGCATTACTCTCTACAAAGGAAACAACCGGTACAGGTATTCTGGATGACACTAATTTCGAACGACTTATTTCGACCAACATTTACAAACCTTAAATGTATCAACAATTTCGATTACACGATAAAATTGCTAAAATATAATTAGCTGAAGGTATAAAAACTTAAAATCAAACAGGAAAATCCGGTACGGGAGTATAATAAACAAATTGGTACGACGTCATAGCAATGTGACGTCAAAAGACGTCGCCTATTTTGGCCTAATTTTCATGGGAGATCACCACCACTAGGTGATAAATTGAGTAATTACTTAAAACCGAAGTCTGTAACCCACATATTTCTTTTTGATTTCATGTTAAGGATACTATAAAGCACAAAATGTGAAATTTTGAAAAAAAATATTGGATAAGTTTCTTAGAAATTTACGAAAATATCACCGATGTCATGATTTTTTGTACTGTCCTGCATGTAAAAGGCAGGAAATACGCTTATGTTTATTTCATGGTAATTACTCAAAAATAAAGTCTGTAACCCCCTCTTTTTTTATTTGCAATCAGCATACTTTAAACAACAAAATATAAAAAAAATAAAAAAAATTCTTGGAAGGAAACAAACTGTAGAAATCGTCCTTAAGGGGACACATCAAATAAAACACTTGCTGGTGTAAGCCATTTGATGTCCGTGAATTCAGCTAACAGTGCATACCTTACTCAAAGGGTTCCTTCATGAGCTCTCTGGTCTGGGTCTAAACTCTTTACCCTATATGTCCTTTTAACCCTTTCAACGTCGAAATTTTCAGTGTGGAAATGCCCATCAGTGTTTAACTATAGACTCCACTTAGTCGAAAAGGCTTAAAACTCGCTAGATGATTTTGAATGACAAACAGTGCAGACCCTGATCCGATGACTCCTCTATGGTACACTTAATCTGGGTATGCACTGTTTGCAAACACCAGTGCATGGGTGTTCCGCATTCAAGGATGAATTACCTACTAATGACCTCACAAGATCAGCACACATTAACGAAGTAACCCGATCGCAACCATGAACTTTTCAGACCCTGAATACTTAAAAACACCAACGATATTGGATCCTATATTATAACTTCTTCAAAGACCAAAGCAACATGAGACACACGCATCTTAACCCCTTCCCTGGTGAATAGTTATGTAGGAAATAATGACGTCATGAATATTAATAAGATTTTTTTTTTATAATGACATATGAATACAGGACATTTTGTCTCAGGCAGAAGCTGTAAAATCAGATCTATATTACACCATAAGCGAACAGAGCAGACCCTGATCAGACGGCTCCTATAGGAGCCGTCTGATCTGGGTCTACTCTGTTTGCAGATGCATCAAAATGCGCTAACATAAGGGAAAGGGTTAATGTATATCCCGTTGTCAATACTGTCTGCTTAGTTTTGAATCTGGTGCTATTATCACTACATTGTATACAGGAACAAGCTTTTGAGAAACTATTGGCCGAGTATCAAACAGCTTGGATCCTGATGAGACGCCGAGTTACTCGGCGTCTCATCTGGGTCCAAGCTGTTTGCTAATGCGTGTCAGGTTTCGTATAGCAGAATGAGAGATAAAGCACATCTGCTATTGCGTTATACTGAGGCTATATCCACGTCAGACATAGGCAAAAAATGTAAACTATTTGTGGAATGCATCCCAATCTGAGACTATATTATATGACATGTTGGAACATTTCTGGCGATGATCTTCCATATCGGGAGTTGAATTTGCGCCGCTTGCGCAGGGAACAAATCTTAAAAGGTTAATGCTTTGATCACTAAGATATTATCAGATGCATAAAGTATTGTCTGTTACCAATTACCAATTCAGAGCAAATGTTTCTTCCAGTTCGCGTAAACGTGCAGTCAGAATATCAAACAGTTTGGATTTTGATGAGACGCCGAGTTACTTGGCATCGCATCTAGGTTCAAATCTGTAAAGGTCATCAGTCACTAGTTCACCTCATGGATTCTACAGTGGAACCTGTCCTAAGCAGCCATTCATTTATTGAATATATGAGTCTCAAAAAATAGGAGTGATAAAAAGCAGGCGTTACTTAATGCAGGTCAAAAGTAATGCCTTACTTTTGTTCTGCATTAAGCTACCACATGTCTTACATACCCATATTAAGACCAATTTTCATGGCCGCTTAAGCCAGGTTCTATTGTAGTTACCACCGTTCTACAGTAGACATTTGATATGTTGGTATCCATCTAGACGTTGTACCATATACGGAGCTGATAAGCATTGCTCGCGCCGATGAAACTCATTAAGGTTTGTTACTGAAAGTGATAGTATTGTCGCATGGTCAAAAGTTAACCAGACATGTGATACTGTCAACCTTTATCCTGATAAACACGATCTGTGTGTATGCAAACTGCTCGGATCAACCTTTATCCTGCCTAGAACGACTTGCATTGCAAACTGCTCGGATCAACATTTGCCTTGCTTGTATGACTTGCGTATATGCAAACTGCTCGGACCAATATTTATCCTGCCTAGAACGACTTGCATTGCAAACTGCTCGGATCAACCTTTATCCTTATACACACGGCCTGCGTATATGCACACTGCACGGATACGCGTTGAGACGCCGAGTGACACATTGTATCACCAGTATCCAAGCTACTTGACACAGTCAATATTTTCTCTAAAGCTTAAATATATTGGAGAGAAGTAAAATGGGTATAAAACCATTGAACAATTGAGAACGTTGTTCAAATGCCGTGACATTAAACTAGTGAAAAACTAAAAATCCTGTTCAAACGTCGGGGGATTGGGTATGAACGAGTGAAAAATTGAAAACCTTTTCGGGGGAATGGGAACATTTGAAATACATGTTCAGACGTTGAGGTTTAACGCAACGACTGATCTGTATCTAAACTGTTGTTTTTTTTATGACTCGGTCCATTTTAACCACATTATTCCCCTATTATTTAGGTACAACACGTCCAGATCATACTTTGGAACCCGTCCATTTTCCATCTTGAGGGGCGTAGCAAACATACGAGTATTTGCTGGTATAAGTCACTGACATCGATGAGTTACGGAAACAGTATAGATCCAGATCAGAGAAATCATTCAGGAGTCCGAATGGGCCCACTGATCTAGGACTACAATGTTTGCCTATATCCCTTTTAACCCTTTCCTCCATAAATATGCCTTTCTACGCCTCTGTAAAAGTCACTTTTTGAAACAATTGTGATAAATAGAGCATTTTGTCCTAAGGAGCAAATGCTCTGTTTACCACAATGATTTCAGAACTACAACACTATGTTTCCTTTTCTTTAGTTAATACTCCCTTTTGGTAGATTTATTATTATAAGAGGTTGGATCTAAAAATAGCCTATGGAGGAAAGGGTTAAGGGACACCGGACCCTAATGGGTAAATAGTGGTTTGCTGTAACACGAATCTTAAACTATTTGTAGAGTTCATTACTGCAGTTGTGATTATAACCACTAGCTGTGCCATGAAAAGGTACTCTTGAAGCATTGCACACAGTATCGTAGACTCAAATCAACCAGTATGTTAGTTTTGGGCACTCCTGCTCCGCTTTGCCATCAGCATTTGCATGCTTTCATTATCATACTTGATACTTGACCATTACTGAGCCCTGAAAACTTGGAACCCTTATCATACGCTGTTTATCTGACATGACAGCAGGACAGGGCCTAAAACTGTTGTTACTGCCCCGATTACATCTATTCTGATGGTGTGATTTTACTATCAAATTTGACGGAAGTGGGTACAAAACAAACGGAAGTGAGAACAAAAACGATGATAACAGTAAATGTTTAATCTTCTATGAATAGAAATCTGTAAAAAAGAGACTAAGATACAAGTTTAACAATCTTTAAAGCAATTTTGGTTATTATCACAGATGATCAATACGTCGTATAGTATTGTTAGAAGTTCTATCATGTTATTGTTTTAAACGACATTCGTTAACAATGGATCTGACAGCATGTACTAGAATTACAGTAGAGCCTCGCTAATCCGAATGTCGCTTATCCGAATACTCGATAATCCGAACACTCCGAACACTCGATAATCCGAACCTCGCTCATTGCAGCTCTCAAGTAAGTACCAATATCGATCTTTAAGACAAACGGAAGCTTGATACAGGATGGAACTTGTGCAGGAAGCTCCTAGATGAGCTTTCTGCAAGGCTTTCATTCTAAATTAAGCAACCACCAGCATAACAATTACAAATCCTTTTTTTATTCAAAATTCGAATTAATGAGGATTTACTGTATCTGTAACTTGCTAAAACAACACAGGGAAACAAACATATTTGATCAGAACGTGTGGTCACGTGATTTCTGAGTTTGAGTCAGAGTTTTTCTCAAATGTTGGATAAGTCAGATGTTCATTGACCTATCAGGTACTAACGAATGAACTCAGACCAAATTTAAGCCTTACCTGTTTAATATTCATGTAAGAAATAATGACGTCATGAATATTTATTAGCTGAATTCTTATAATGGTTTATGTTTACAAGAATGTTTGGTATTGGTAGAAACCAAATAGTAATATTTATTATAATTTCATAAGCAACAGAGCAGACCCTGGTCAGACAGCATTTATAGTAACCGTCTGATCTGGGTCTTATCTGTTTTCAAGTGCGTGAAAATGCGTTTATATGGAAGGAACAGGTTAAACGTTTTATAATATCGGGTCGCTAATCAACGCATTCTCTGGGGTGATATTCAAGAACAGTCTCAAACGGTAGATGTCTTGCTCCCCAGCTTCTATCATTCTGATAAGAGTTGAGTACTTGGAAAATGTTTAAGAATGTTCTTGTGCTTGAGTATTTATAATGCAAGATCTAATATTACTTACAATATACAAAATGTATAGCATTAAATATAATAAGTCAAATATTGGTTTTGTTTGTGATTACGAATGTGTAAATTTGGATAAATATGAATATATTTACTTGCATATTGAGTATTTTCTAAGGCCGCAGAGTAAAAAAACTCATATGTATTTATGTATGTTTATTTCAATGACAAGCAGTTTTACTATTGATGAAATGTCGAATTACTCGGGGTCTCATCTGGAATAAAGCTGTTTGCAAATGCCAGTAAGACAGTAATTTGGTATTAATATGTTCAGGGTATTACACGACATTAACCCTTTCACCACCGCAGTCGATAGTGTAGTCCCAGATCAGACGCCGCCTTTTTAAGGCGGCGTCTGATCAGGGACTTCACTATTTGTCTCAATCTCTATTTCTATATAATATTAAATGCATTATTCCTTTGAAATTTGAATTTATTTATCTCATTTCCTTATTTTACGGAATGATTTAACAAACTTGGATTGCAGACGACAATTAGAATTTTGGCACCGAAAGATTAATCTGAATTGTAATTACATTGTGCTAACCTCGATCTGACTGGCACTTGCAAACGGTTTTAATTCTCAAGTATCTGATTGGTCAGATTCTGGGCTTGCCCAGAATCTGACCAATCAGATGCTTGAGAATTATCTCAGACTAAACCAAAATGTTCCGCGGCGTCCCATCATGATTCAAATTGCTGTTTGCCACTGGTTCAGTTTCTTTACAAAACCATCAACAATAAGTGGATCGATAAACGTTTAAAGGTGCAATAGACAATACTGGATAGTTTTGGTTAAATGACCAGTTAGTACGTAACAGACATGCAATCCATGACAAGTTCTGAGACATTCAGGAGTATTTTCCATACATAAAATACGCATATGGACACGAATATATACTCTCTAACATAAAAACAACTATTATAACAATTCAAAATCAACAATAACGGAAGAGTGGTGTGGATATGCAGGGCTCAACCATGATGTAGTAACTACATTATTATATACAAGGCAACATATATGGGTGCCTACTCATAGGCTAAATTCGTCATTTCTCCATCAGACCCTATATTGTGACCACTCTTTAAAATCGTCTCTTCGAGACGATTCTAAAGAGTGGTCACAACATTGGGTTTGTTGGAGTAATAAAGGAGCTATTTAAGAAAATGTTTTTATTTTCGCATCTTATCTGGGCCTCTGCATATCGTAGAATGTAGTTACAACATTTCGACGTAATGCTGTTTGCTATTTTTTTTGAATATGTAAACGAATATACAGTCGAACCTGTCATAAGCGACCGTCAAAAAGGTATACTTATGGGATTTTTAGGCATGTGGTAGCTTAATGCAGGTCCAGAGTAAAACAGAAAATCTCCTATACGAGCTTTCAGCATTACGTTTGTCCTGCATTAAGCAAGCACCTGCTTTTTAATATTCCTATTTGCAAGAAACAAATGTCCGCTTAGGACAAGTTATACTGTACTGGTATTTGCAGTGTAGACCCAGATCAACGATATCCGCGAGGAATCCTCTGATCAGTGTCTGTATTGTTGTTATTTAAACTCCTCCAGTGAATTATACCATTGTGCACTGAAGAGACTCTATCGTTAAACGATGATGGACCATTCCACTTTAACCCTTTCCCTCATATAAACGTGTTTTCACGCATCTGCAAACAGAGTAGACCCAGATCAGACGGCTCCTAGAGGAGCCGTCTGATCAGGGTCTACTCTGTTTGCTAATAGAATTTCAAAGATCTGTGTCTTTAACTTTCTAAAATGGCTACAATGCTCCACCTCCGATATTTCTTTATTACTCTTTTGTGAATGAATATTCAGTAGGTATTGAAATTTGGAATAAACATAGAACAGGGAAAGGGTTAAACATGTAACATTCAAAGGATTGCTGTGACTTGCATGGCAACAATAAACATATACAAATGGGTTGTAGCCCTTTCAAATGTAACATTCAATGGACCACTTGCATGGCCACAATACAACATATACAAACAGGTTTTAACTCTTCTTTCAACGCTGAATTTTCAAATTGACTATTCCAAAATTCAAACAGGTTAAGCTTAACGTGAATATTCAGGAGCTTTTTAAAAGAAAAGTGCGACATGACAAACAATCCAGACCCTGATGAGATAGCTCTTCTAGGAGTCCGCTCATCTGGGTATTCAATGTTTGCAAAGGACATTTATGAGTCGTTTCCTGCACTGAAAGGGTTAACCTTCTTCATGGAATATTAACACTTTCGCTGCCGAATATTGTCGTCTGCAACCTTTCTCGTCTGCCACAATTCCCGTTTATTTTTTTCAAAAACATTACCACTGTAACAAACATGTTAGACCCCGATTTAATCGGCTATTTTGCGTCTCATCTGGATCCAAGCTGTTTGCATGGGTAATCACTGATGCGACATCGACATACGAAAGAGTTATTGGATTATAATGGCAAATGGTGCACACCAATATGGCGGATCTATGGAGTAAATGGTTAGACTATTAACTTTTATCATAATGTGAAAAAGAATTCTCTGATAAAACTCTGAACTGGAGAAATTTCTACATCCGATTGGTTCAATCAAGCTTTGGAGAAACAAGACCGAATGTCAAACAGTTAAGGTTCTAATACGACATTGCATTTTGATCAAATATAGAATATGCATTAACATTTAGGTTCTTTACAAACTTTCCTACCCATTAATACTTTCGGCACCAAATAAATTCCACCTGCTAAGATTAACGTCTACATCAGGTTTCAAAATGGACTTCTTCAATTGCTTTACAAAACTATAATCAATGTCAAACAGTTTGGACCCTGAAGAAAGGCCGAGTTACTCGGCGTCTCCTCAACACCCAAACTGTTTGCAAAGGTTATCCCGGATTTGCTTATGGCGGCGAAAGAGTTAATAATGACAGTATCTAAGGGTAGGATATATGGAAAATCCCCAGAGAAATAGAAGCTACATTTTCAATTAATAAATGCAAGTGTCTCACACACTACACCAATAGGCAACGTTTATTTATGAGTTTAAATGCAAGAGAGTCACCATGATAACGTGACCAAACAAAGTTTGAACTAACAAGACAACATTTATCCAACAAGCAAACTCTACTAATGTTTGCATCGAATTGTTTTAAATGCGTCTAACTCTTTCGCTGCAAAATATTGTCGTCTGCAAAATGTGTATTCTGCTACAATACTTTTTATTCAAAATCATTACCACATTGAATAACATGTTGGATTCTGATGAGACGCCGAGTTACTCGGCGGCGTTTCATCTAGATCAAAACTGTTTGCATAGGTAATCTAAGATGCGACATTGGCAGCGAGAGAGATAAAGCATTTTCACAAATAAGCATACAGAGCTCACATACATCTCAAGAATTAGGTCGATATCACATTTTGCTTTTATTGCAACATAATTATGCATAATGTGTTTGAACGTTGAGAGTGTCCGTTCTTTAATCATCCACAATAATTAGGACTAAAGTATTTTAACCTATTCTCCCCATATTGACGCATTTTGACGCCTCTGTAAAAGTAACAATATTCATATAGTCGTTATTTCTTATATAGATATCCATGCAGTTACTGTAATTGTCCATGTAAGATATTCGTGAGTCTTAACTCTAAATTGATAATATTACGATGCAGTAGTGACATAATACACTTAAACACACCATTCAGGTTCACACACTTCCACAATATACACTGCAGGGTCAATGTCAAAGTGATATCACAGACGATGAAATAATACAGCGACCTCTCAATATTAAACATTGGAGTCTCTAAAAGCAATTGGCTGATTAATGCAGGGCAAAAGAAAAGCAGAAAGGTCGTTTCCACGTAGCTTTAATTCTGCATTAAACTACCAATTGTGTCTGCGACCTTTTTGCTGTCGCATTAGAGGGGTGCTACTGCACTTATTCTATAAATTCATAAGAAGCAAAACAGACATACAGGTATACGTTCAATATATTGTGAAAACAATAAGTAATTGAGGGATCTAATAGCTATGACAACGTATGGCTTACAACTTAATTACACAGCAGTTATGCATCACTTACCTTACCCTTCACTCTATGAATATCCATGTGAGAATAATAAAATCACGACAATTAATTAGATTAATTGACATACTAGCAATGGGCAACAGTAATATATGGTCATTGTGGAAACTGTATAACCATGTGATGTTATATATTATATTACATCGTAAGCAAACAGAATAGACCCTGATCAGACGGCCCCTACAGGAGCCGTCTGATCTTAGTCAACTCTGTTTGCAAAGGCACATAAAGGCGTATTTATGGAGCAAAGCATTCATATATTACTTGATTCAAAACAATGAACTAACAATACATCCTAAACCTTTTTAATGCAAAGAAACAAATAGACAGGACGTTTACAAATAGTGTAGATCCAGAGCAGGATCTGCTCTGTTTGTCATTTAAAATCCTCTCGTTAATTATACCTTTTCATACTGAATGGACTCAATCGTTAATTAATGATGGACCACTGAAAAAGGATTAACACGCATTGCATACCAATTCCCTCCCACACACAAAGTCAAGGATCATTGTTCTGGCTATTATTTAACAAAAACAAATGTTAAAGACTCCAAAATTCATATTTTACATTTATAAGGAGCTCTAGGGAATTTAGTGACATTATATCTTGGGATACCTTCATAAGCTTTAACACCGCTGAATTTTCAAATGGACTGTTCCATAATTGAAACAGGTCAAGTTTATGATGATTATTTAGGGATTTTTCTAAAGAAAAGTGTAACGTGACAAAGAGTGCAGACGCTGATGAGAGGGTTCCTGTAGGAGCCCTCTCATATGGGTCTACACTGTTTGTAAAGGACAATAGCAACTCGTGTCCCGCGATGTAAGGGCTAGACTTTGTTTACAAAGATTAACGTCAAAACAAGATGCCCTTCATTCATAAAAGTCGTTTAATTTCTCACAAAACACTGGGCAAGAGTGTTATAAATTATTATGGCGACAATACACTTTCATATATTTCGTTAGATTCAATAACAAATAGAACGCCTCTGTCTTTTTAAAGCTTTCTTGCGTAGTTTCAAGGCCCTATCAATATTTCATCACCGAGAGTAAACATTTCCTTGAATATTTAACTTACTTATAAAAAGATTATGCATAACATAACGCATACAAATTATTAATTACAATAGTTTACAGCAGATTAAATGAAATTGTTCAGAAAAATAAATAAGGTTCTATTAATACATGTATTTAAATGAACAATAGGCAGATATGTTCAACAGATGGACGTAAAAGTGTCCCTTGTATAACACATTTAAAGAAGGTCAAACTTTGGTCTTTACTCGAGTAATAACCCTTTGAATGGGGAAAACGAGTTAGCTGCCAGTTGCAAACAGTGCAGACCCATATCAGAGGGCTCCTTGAGGAACCCTTAATCAGGGTCTCCGCTATTTGTCATTCAAATTACTCTAACTTTTTATACCCTTTCATACAGAAAGAATCTAACTTTAACCCTTTACTCCATAGACACGCCTTTCTACGCCTTTCCAAACAGAGTAGATCCAGATCAGACGACTTCTACAGGAGGCGTCTGATCAGGGTCTGTTCTGTTCGTTTATGATATTGATATGATGATATAGTTTTTGTCATGGTAAAACACTCTGTGTCCATGTGCTATCATATCAAAAACCCTAATTAATATTCATGGTGTCATTATTTCTACACGAATATTTTGGGAGTAAAGGGTTACATGTAACCATTTATTCCATGAATATGCATGTAAGAAATAAAGACATCTGGGCCCATGCTTATAAAGCTTTTAGTTGAGTCTGAGTTTCGTTCTCAAGCTTTTGATTGGTCAGATTTGAGCTAAAGGCTCAAATCTGACCAATCAAAAGCTTGAGAACGTTCTCAGACTCAACTAAAAGTTTTATAAGCATGGACCCAGGGATTTTGATTAGATTTATTTATAATGACATACGAACATAGGAACATTTGGACATGGCATAAACTGTAGAACAATATCTATACTATATCAGAAGCAAACAGAGCAGACCCTGATCAGACGGCTCCTACATAGAAAGGCGCATTTTATGGAGTAAAAGGTTAAAGAACCATAAGAAAACTGATACATGTATTCCTATGATAAAACTTAGGATTACAATTTTGTAAACAAATGATTCATAAACCAAAACATTATTCATATGTAGTATGGCTAAACATCTGTTTAACTCTTTTCATGCTAGCGGCAAATTCGTAATAACATATACCCATAGTTTGGATCCAGATGAGAAGCCCAGTAAAGCAGCATATAACCAGGATTTTGTCCACAGTAAAACCCCTCTTAAGCGACCACTTTATGATCAAGTATGAATAAGGTGGTTGCTCAATGCAGGACGAAAGTAACACAGAGCGCTTATGTATGAACTTTCTGGATAACTTTAATCCTGCATTAGGCTACCACCCGACTTTAATAAACATGATTAGATTTATTTCGGGCGGTCGCATTAGATGTTGTTTTACTGTGCCTGATGCTTTCAGAAACTAGAAGGAAAATAACTTTTTGAAACAGATGGAATATTTGGCAGAATAAATGTTACAAGTAATAGTTGCGTCAAATGAACCAAATTGACTGTCTCGGATCAATATTGGTCAGATGGAACACTTTTAATCAACTCCTCTAGTCTATACAAAATAATAAATAGAACAGAAAAAATAATATCTGTATAACTATAACACAAATACATGTATATGAAAACTGAAAATATCAACAAAAGCTTTAACCTCAAACACACTGTGTGCGACTGTGAATATTGTTCAACTATTATCCGGCTGTTAAAATTAATGTCCGATTCAGATCTTATAGTTTCTATAAACAAACGGAGCATACCCTGATCAGACGGTTCATACAGAAGCCGTCTGATCTGGGTGTACTCTGTTTGCAAAGGATCTATGAAGGAAAGGGTTAAGCAGTGAGGATGGTTTTAAGGAAATGGTCGTAGGATATACGGCCTGACATATCATGGTCAAACTCTGTTAAGATGTGGTACATATCTTCGTTGGAGTACGATATGTTGCACATTGTCAGGGCTCGTTTAAAGTCCCGGGCGTTCAGGTAGCCCTTGCGGCCCTCGTCAAGCTTCTTGAAGGCTCTAAGGATGGTGCGGTGTTCCTTTAGCAGCTATAAATGATAAAACATGCATTATTATATATTAATAAAAGTAAAATAATAAAATTATAATGGAGGTGATAATATCTATTACCTTAATAAATTATCATTATCATTTATTATTATTAGTATTATAATCATTATCACTATAATCATTATTGTTATTATACATGTATTATTATTACTATTTATGATATATATTGTTGTCTTTTTTTATAATACTGATAGGTCAAAGCTTTCAGAACAGAACATAATCTTATTAGCAACTTCTACATTAAGTACCTCATTGCAACACACATGTATATACAATAGTTTCGTAACATGACATATAATATTATAGCGAACAAAATTAAAACATAATACGGTCAATACAAGAAAAGCGAATGAACTCACGAATATTTAAGTCACATTATTAAGCACGTTATTGCGGAAGATAAAGGCTTGTTAAAATAAATGTGGCCAAATTTAACAATACCTTTTCTATGTACTTTGCAACAACTGTATAAATTTAAAAACACTAGGTCTAGTATAATAGTATTTGTTAATGTATTTATGTCTAATTTCTGACAGGCGCTTACAAACCAAGATAAAATGATATTCGTCCTCAACATCCCTAGAATTACAAATTTAACAGGTTCTTAAATGTCTCTCTATTCTATTCACTCCGAACGACCGGTCTGCACTCGTAATGAATGAGAGGACAAACGGAGTCTAGAGACATAACATCTTAATTCAGCAGGTACATGTATGGCATCTAAATACTGTTCATATTCAAAATTATCTTTAAAATTAGAATACAAATCCATTACCCTGTTTTAAATTCATTATGGAATGGTTTGAAATCTATAACAGTCTGGGACTCCCAAACATAGGCATATCCAAACTCATACAGTAAATTTCTAATAACTAACTAACTAGAGAACATATACACATGTCTATGTAATTTATATGTAGAATGTCATCGACTATTTCAAATTAAAATATACTAGAAAAAACTCTTGTCAAATTGTTTCTGGATTCATCATAATTAATAAGAACACGTCGCTTTGCTAAATATAATATGAATCAGGAGTAAACCCAGACTGAACTTAACTCTTTCCCTGTTGAATATTCATGTAAGGAAATGAATATTAATAAGATTATTTCAATAATGGCATATGAATACAGGACATTTTGCCCCTGACAAAAGCTGTAGAATCAGATCTATATTACACCATAAGCAAATAGAGCAGATCCTGATAAAACGACTCCTATAGGTGTCGTCTGATCTGGGTCTTCTCTGTTTGCAGATGCGCCAAAATGCGCTTACATAAGGGAAAGGGTTAAGAAACTATTGCAGTTCCTGATTCCAGTTTACACCATTTGTAACTGCGACAGTCTCATTTAGAATTATACAAATTGTCTCTAATTGTTTAATCAGTTATACAATCAGGTGTCCGGATATTTGATATTCAGCTTTACACCCAGGTTGAATGGAGAGGTTGGATGTCCGAATATTATATACTCAGATTTACACACAGGTGGAATTGGGAGGTCGGGTGTCCGAATAGTATATTCAGTTTTGCATCTGTAGGTGGAATTGGCAGGTCGGGTGTCCGAATATTCTATATTCAATTTTATACATTGATGGAATTGGGAGTAAATAATTCAGTAAGTTTGTTTGTAAGCATGACGCTCATTTGAACGAGATTAACCTTTTACTCTATCAATATTCATAGTGAATATTAATTAGATTAATTGTTATAATAGCACATATGCACAGGTACGTTTGGCCATTACAGAAACTGTTGAATATAATTTATATTATTTCATAAGCAAACACAAAGCTGACCCTGATCAGACGTTTTCTATAGGAACCGTCTGATATTGTCTACTCTGTTTGCCAAAGTGTAGAAAATTTACGTTACATTTAGGTTACAATAACTCTGATTACTGAGGTTATATCAAAGAACATTTAAACAAGTTTAACATACTATTGAACTATTAAAGAACCTTTAAACAAGCTCACATACTACACCGCATAATTGGAGTGACATAATGCCAGCTATATAGTAGAGCGATCTTGCTTATGGAACACTCGTACACAACGTTTAAGATAATATTGAAATATGACATTCAATATAACAGTAAGAGACATGCATAAAACGTTCAAATAAATCAATGCAACTTGTTTAAAGTTTTATTCGTTCAGGCCACACAGAGATCTTATACAGTTGAATAGCTTCATTATCCAACGTATTCCGATGTAAAATGTTATAATTACGTCGATTTAGATAAATGGAATTACTTTCACATGTAGCAAATAAGTAGAAATAAATGATGATCAAACCAAAATGTTTAACATAATTTCAGAGTAGAACAACAATATACATTTTAAACAAACAAGGGGAACACCTCTATGGTGGTTTTCAACCATTTACTTCATGAATATTCATGTAAGATTTAATGAATGTATGCATATCAATTAGCTGGTTTTTGTAATGGTATACTGACACATGAATATCTGACCATGGAAGAAACTGTAGAATCAAATCCATATAAGCCCACGAACAAACAAAGCAGACCCAGATCAGAAGGCTCCTACAGGAGACGTCCGACACGAGTCTGCTCCGTTTGTAAAGCTATATAAATGCATATCTATGAAGTAAAAGGCTAACAATGTGTATGGCAAGGGTACTAAGTAGTGTGTACACGAATGGGTGTAGATTTGTGACATAAATGTAACATATCATTTACAGCTTTGTGTTTTCAAATCAAAACATAACTTATTTCAATTTGTATCCGTGTGCCTGATACAATGGCTGCCAGGAACAACTGGATTGATAGTGGACGGGATAACTCATATTGTTAGTGTCATACTACACACATTACAAACAAAATAAACAAATCTAAACATCACAAATAAATTACAACTATAGTTATTTCGATCATTATTCTCTCTAATTGCCACTGATGATGTTGGCTTTAAAACAAAAATGAGGACGTCATTAGAATCAGCTATTCCATTCCACTGCCACAAATAATGTTGTCATGTACACCATTAATGAGGAATTCTAATAGGAGCATGTCATGAAAAAAGACAAATAATTATCTACATTGTTGAATGTTATTATTTCCTGTGCAGAATAGTGCAATTTATCAGAAGTTTTTATCTTGAAATTGCATACATTTCCAAGAGTATTCACAAAGAGAAAATTGGCAATGGCATTCACAAAGATCAAAAGGTCTTTAAGTATGACTGCATTTTTCCTGTCAATGTCCGTCACGATTCGGTGATCACATATGCAAACAGTTTGGATCCAGATGATATACCGAGTAACTTGACGTCTCACGAGGCCCCAAACTGTTTCTTACAGTGATTATGGGTTTTGAAAGAAAAAACAATCAAAAGATATTTAAGAAACTCTTAGCAGTTGACAAAGTTGCACACTAAAATGCAAAAAAGCAAATCGTTATACAAGCATGCGTACCTAATACTGTAACGATATTGTTTTGATCCAGATGATGGCCAACGCGAAGTAACAGTAGGACCCTAACAGTACGAGCGTACATTTGATGCAACAAATCAGTGTACATGTACTAGGAAAGATAAATATATATCATGCAGCAAGACGTCTACATTAGTGGCATGCAAATACTGAATGTAGAAAATCACAAAGACATGGAGTCAAAATTTAATATACAGTGATCCCTCCCTACAACGGTCCTCTCAATAACGATTCCCTCCTTACAACAACGCATGTCACTGTTTCCGGAACAACAAGGCTCCAGACATCGTATTTTCTTTTTGCCTCCATCAAACCCATCAAACCCTATGTTGTGACCACTCTTTAGAATCGTCACTTTGTGACGATTCTAAAGAGTGGTCACAACATAGGGTTTGATTGAGGCATAACCGTTTTATTTCTCGAAATACACCTTATCTGGGGATCTGCAAAAAAGATAATTATGTTTGATTTTCCCTCCCTATAACAACTCCCTCTGAACAACACATACAATCTTCGTATCCCAAAGGGTGTCGTTGTAGAGAGGGAGCACTGTAATACTTGGAACAAATGAGTCTTATTTGGTAAGGAGTCTTATCTACGATATATAAAGGATGAAACGAACGAAATAAAATTTGCCTGCAAAAGGGGATAAAGGATAAAATGAACAAAATTATTCATTCTACATGCAACATGTCTATTTAAAAAGTCATGTAAATACTACATGTATAGTACACTGTGCAACTACATATCATGCGTCTGTACTTAACCCTTTACCTCATAAATATTCATGTAAGAAATAATGACATCATGCTGTTTTTCAATTGTATATGAATACAAAGTGTTTTAGCCATGACAGATACCTTGGAATCATATATGCATTATTCCATAAGGAAACAGGACAGACCCTAATCAGATGGCCCCTACAGGAGCCGTCATATCTGGTTCTACTCTGTCTGCAAAGACGTCAAGATGCGTTTCTATAAGGTAAAGGGTTAAGCTATCATGCAACTACTGCATGCATTTTCCACTGTGCAGCTACATTACATGCATTTCTACATCAACTCTTTCAGCGCCAAAGTCGTCGGAAAACAACTCCCAGAACTTGCAGCAATGAGCGAATCTGTGATAACCTTTGCAAACAGTTTAGATCCAGATGAAACGCTAATTCACTCAGTGTCTCATCAGGATCTAAACTGTTCGAAACACAACTTACGATTTAGAGAAGAAACTGACAGCAAGTCCACTGTTAAACTTAAAGCAGACGAATATTGTTTGGCGCCAAAAGAGTTAGGGGCATATCATAGGAAACTATAACAATTAACTAATCATTATGTCACCTTATCACGTAAACAGAGTATCACTTGATGGACAGTAAGCTGCGAGGTCTCACCACCACCCTTCTGCTGTACAAGTGTGAAACAATGAAATTATACAATACTAAGCATGAAATTACTATATAATGATATTTACCACATAAACATACAACAACTAGCTTCATAAAAAAACACTTAATCCATTCCCGCATATTGACGCCTTTTGACGCCTCTGTAAAAGTCACTTTGTGAAAACATTGTGATAAATGGAGCATTTGCTCCACAGGAGCAAATGCTCTATTTATCACAATGGTTTCAAAACTACACAATTCTGATAATTTCCTTTTCTCTAGTAAATGATCCTTTTGGTAGATTTAATCAATAAGGTTGGATCTAAAAATAGCCTTTGCAGGAGTGGGTTATATGCCTTCACCACTATAACAAAACTTTGACCATTGTCATGCTAAGAGTTGCCTAACTTGTGTCCACGTGAGGCGACGAGTAACCCGGCGTCTGATCATGATCAACGCCATTTAACACCCGGTCAGTACATTCACAAAAGCTTGAACGAATGGTGGGGGGGGGGGGTGTTACAAATTTCTTCAGATCAGAGTTTGAACGCATGCCATATTTCACAGCAGAATAAGGGTTAAGATTAAATATGATGTGTATGCTTTATCCTGTAAATACTGCCCAACAGTGAATTAAATGTGACCTGTATGGTATATCCTTTAAATACCACCAAAGTGTTAATTAAATATGACTTGTATGGTATATCATGTACGTACCGCCTAACAGTGAACTAAATAGGACCCCTGTACTCTGTAAATACACTGTACGCCAAACAGTGAGTTAAATATGACTCAATCTCTTGTAAATAATATCCAACAGTCATTACATATGACGTGAATGTTATCTCCTGCAAATACTGCGCAACATCGTGTTAAATATGACATTATGCCATCTCCTGTAAATACTACCCAACATTTATTAAGTATAACGTGTATGTCATCTCCAGTCAAAACTACGAACAGTCATTAAATATCACATATATATTATCTCCTGTAAAGTTAATATTGCATAGCAGTGAATTAAATGTGACCCGTATGCTATCTCCTATACATACATGTACTACCAATTAATGAATTATATATGACGTGTTTGTTATTTCCTGTAAACACTGTCAATCAGTATTAAAACCTAAAAAGCAGTTTCATTTTTATGCAAATTGGCTGAATATGTTTTCAGGTGGTTATTAGAGAGTTTCAATTAAGTGACACTCGCCATGTTATACATTAGTTGAAGACTGGTGTGTTAAAGGGATACATCTGTGAAACATTTAGGAATCATCCAATTAACATGCTCTTCTGTCACAAACACAGCTGGTTAATATTGACATGTCGTAGGTGTCAGTTACACTTACATCTGTATACAGCTTTTCCTGTAAAATTGATTCCACACAGTACAGTAAAACCACAAAAAGTGCAATTCTAGATCTTAAAGCAGAGTGATAGCTTAATGCAGGATGAACGTTATACAGAAAAATCATGCATGGATTTTGCCTATTACTTTCGCACTGCATTACGCAACCACCTGCTTTTATATTCACAATGTGTTCATTCTTAACGTGGTTGCTTTAGAGACGTTCTATTGTACTTAATTGGTTCTAGTAGTCTTCGTAAAACAGGGGGTTTATTTAATACAATCAGTACCTTAGCAATGTTCTAATAATACTATAAGTTAACTTATCTTATGAAGCATTACCAGTGTGAGAAATGGGGGTGTGGTTTGTGTATTACCAATGTACACACGAGGCTCGAAGCTACGCCTTTCCTGTTATCTGACAATGTACATACCAATAAAACTATACAAGACCCTTTAAGTCACACTATAATTACATTCCTTTAATATAATTATACTGTTTCCCTCTACTTAATACCCATTCCCTTTTACGCCTTTGCAAACAGTAATATCGGATCATACAACTCCTGATATAATGTGACATATCTGATTCCATCTGCCATAGCGATAAATTTCCTTATGTTATATTTTAAATAAATATTCAAATATTTAAAACGGCCGGGTCTTGCATATAATGGATGGAGTCTTGTATGTATATGCCCATGTAAGGGCTTATATAACGGTAGACATATTCTTAAATTGTTGCCAGTCTTGTACAAAAATACATATTCATGCTTTTCTAAGCGAAATAATATCAGAACTGAAAAAAACATATTAATACACACTTGCATGGAGTTAGTTCTGGTTCCCATAGCCTAAAATACCACAAGTTGTCCGTTCCATATTTAAGCTCACATAACCGTCTAGCCTAATACAAAAGTATAATACACCAACATACATATAAACCATAATTATTCCAAGTATTCGGACAGACAAACTTGAGCAAATAGTACAGATCCATGTCGAACTACTCCTGAGAGAGCACTTTGATAAGGATCTACAATATTTGATACTGTGTCAATCTAATTTAATGTTAAATTAAAATATTCAAATATTCAACTTAACGAACAAGTGAAGAGGGGCGATTGCGTGTCCGGCTAGTGGTATTGTCCGTAATTTCTTGTATGTTGTGATAATCATTTACAGGTATATAATACAATGCTCTTTAAAAAACCGTTACAGTGCGGTACACGAGTCACTTAATGGCCTTTGCAAACAGGGTAGACCAAGATGAGGGGGCTCCTCGTCAGGGTCTGCACTGTTTGTCATATTACACTATATTTAGAAAAATCACTGACAATTCATCGTAACCTTGCCCTGTTTAAATTTTGGAATAGTCCATTTGAAAATTCAGCGTTGTAAGTGTTCATGTATTTTGTTTTATCGTTTGTGTATTTCTAGATGCATATCAAATGATATGCTGTTCACCAGTCAGCTATGTTAAGGCATTATAAGAATAAACCGATGACCTTAAAACCATCTACACCGACGACCAACCTATGTCTTTGATTTACCTTAAATGTCGGCGCTCGAGACAGAATATAAAACAGCGTTGTATTCATTTGCTTTAAAACAAAGACGTTTTTATTGTTACTAAAAAATATGCTCACACAGACCAAACTAACTTTATTAACTCTTTTGGCGTCAAATTTAAAAGTGTCGTCTGCAATAATAATTTCATATTAAATATAATTCTAAACTAAATAATAAAGGTATATTAGTAAAACATGTGTATTTAAAAAAACCTGTATGCTTGGGCTAAAAAAATACAGAAAACAGTGAAGTCCCAGGTCTGATGCCGCATTTTCAAGGGACTGCACTGTTTTCAATGGTGCCAACAGGCGACATTGGCGCCGAAAGAGTTGAAAACAAAAGCATTGAACTGAAAGAATCCGAAACTAAACCAAAACTTAATTTGAAGGACCACTGTACAGCGTATTTCCAACCAGACGTATCAACAGAGTGTGCGCCCTTGGACGCATTTGCAAACAGAACAGGCCCACATCAGACGTGTCCTATAGGAGTCACCTGATCAGGGTCTGCTTTGATTGTTTAGTATACGGTATTATATAGATATAATTTTACAGCTTATCTACTTCATAAAAAGCAGCTAATTAACATTCGTGATACCATTATTTTTACATTAATATTCAGTAGATAAAGGTTAATAGCAAATATATGCCCACTGTAAGCTTTAAGCAGAGCTACAGATAAACGTGAGTACTCAAATACTAAATTCGTCATTTCTCCACCAAACCCTATGTTGTGACCACTCTTTCGAATCGTCTCCTCGCGAAATGGTGGAGAAAGAAGTTATTCTTGAAACTGTTTTAATTTAGGCATCTTATCTGTATCGTTGTTTGAGGCATCTTAGTGTATACATCTTATACAGCGAATGAAACGAAAGCGTAATAATCATAATCTCACTATTCGTGACAGGATCCTAACTTACAACCAACTTGAATCCAGATGAGACGCCAAGTAACTTGGAGTGTCAACCGGGTCAATGCTGTTTGATACTCGGCCAATAGTTTCTTAACCCTTCTCTTGCTGACTTTTAAACTACATTTCTCCTTCTTTACTCATGTCCTGTTGTATGATTACATATATCTTCACTGTCTACAAATATTTCTCTGTGCAGTTACTGCTGTGAAGTGCATTAGTTGCACAATCAACTTGTAAATAGTGCAAACCCTGATGTGACAGCTCCTGCAGGAACTGTCTCATTAGGGTATTCAACATTTATAGGTAGGTATATTGACATGAACAGCAATCAAATGGTTAAAAGGTCTTTAACAAATGGAAACGTGTGAGCAAACTTCTCTATTTCGGAGGCTCACATTCAGTGTTTACTTAATTCATTATTATTTCTCGTGATCGCCTCCCTCTTACGCACCGGTAATCAGAGTATCTCGCAATATTGGTTTAACACCTTCAGTGTGGGGAACTAGTAGCTAAATTCCTTTGCAAACAGTGTAGACAAAGATAAGAGAGGGCTAAGAGAGGATCCCTAATCAGGATCTGCACTGTTTGTCATGTTACATTTTTCTTTTACAGAAACCCCTGATATTCACAGTAAGCTTGGCCTGTTTAAAATTTGCTGTGTGTATATATACATGATAAAACATTATTTGAAATTGTAAAAGAAAATTTTAAAAAAAAGGTGAGCTGATTAATCCCACCCTTCCCATCTCCCAGTGTATATAAACATGCTAAAACAAGTAACAAAGATGGACTGAAACCCCACCCATGTCCCAACCCCAGTCTCCCAAGAGCAGACAGCAAGCCTTCCAATGATGGTTGTTAAGCGATATCGTTCGTGGGGAGAGTCTGTTCCACATTTTTCTTTGTATGATTGATAGTGATTGCACTATTAGGTGACAACATGGCTAGCAAGGTGCGCAATGAATGTTGTGCGCTCTGGTTATAATTGTTCAAACTGACATATAAACAAGCATCCAATATAGGTTTTTTATTTCTGGTAATTGATGTTACTTTGCTCTCAAGTGTATAACACACTGTGTTTATATATCTCGTGTACTTGCCTCAGTGTAATCACACATTGCTAACTCGAAAAGACATATACAATGTAACACGGATTATGTGTTTCACGTGACACAATGAAGCCACACCCACTCAAGTCCCTAGCCCTGCCCCCAGTATCACAGCAGATATTAGCAACGTCAATACAGTTATACATAGCCGTCTATAATCACACATGTGCACGGGAAACTTACTTTAAGCAATCATTTATTGCTCCTACAAAATCAGTTTGTAACTCAATATTTCATCATTCTGTTGTGTTATCTCAATTTCGTATACTTTCATTTTTTTTAAATATTTCAACGTATTAAGAAAGTAAATAAACACATTAACACATAATTATGTTTCAGTTTAAGGTTGTATAAATAACCCGATAAGACACATTACTGTAAAACCTCGCTATAACGGCCACTAAATTACATCAAGTATTTTGTGTTAAAGGCAGGTGTCTGCTTAAAGCAAAGTGAAAGTAAAACAGAACGCTCCTATAGGAGCGTTCTGTTTTACTTTCACCTTGCTTTAAACAGCCACCTGCCCTAAATAGCAGCTAATTAGCACAATTTAGTGTCCGTTATAGAGAGGTTTTACTGTACTTATAAATGGATAATTCATTAGAGTTACAGTAACAAGGAAACCTGTGCAAGTGTAAACAATGTATTGGAACGTAGAGTACATGCAAAAATGCCTAATTCCGTTGAAAAAGGTGCAGATCTTGGTACGCCACCGAGTGTCACTGCGACAGCTGCCCTGTGTTTGCACTGTTTTCACAATTTGAAAATGTCCACGTTTCAATATTTTCAAATGCACCGATACAAAGTTACACTATTCGAGCATGAAGATCAATGCAAGAAGTACATAACCGACACTAATTTAGCCAATGAATCAACAAGAACAATGGAAGATGTAAAATTCTATATATCAAAGTAATTTAAATAAAACCCTTTCACATCATAAACATGTAGCTTCAATGTGTTCTTTAAACGTTTTCAAATTGCATTATAACTTTATTTAATAGAAGTCGATTCATTTTAACTGTTTACCTGATTGAAACGCCTTTTGACACCATCACACACAGAGTTGATCCAGATGAGATGGCTCCAGTAAGTGCGTGTCAGTTTGCTTAAGGGATATGTAATTTATAGCTCTATCGAGGACAAAACTCGTTGTGATCCTATATCATAATAAGAATGTATCTACAGTAAAATATCGATACTTCGAAATTATAGTAATGAAGAACTGATGTCTTTTTAGGCAGGTGGCTGCTTAATTCAGAGCGAAAGTCATGCAGAAAGCTCCTACAGGAGATTTCTGTGTGACTTTCACCCTGCATTAAGCTGCCACCTGTCTTAACCCATTCCCTCATATTGACGACTTTTGACGACGCTGTGACAATCACTTTGTGAAACCATTGTGATAAATAGAGCATTTGCTCCTATAGGAGCAAATGCTCTATTTATCACAATGGTTTCAAACTACTAAATTCTAAAATGTTCCTTTTCTCTAGTTAATGCTCCTTTTTGGTAGATTTATTCAAAATGGTTGTATCTAAAGTTAGCCTATGAGGTAATGGCTTAAAGACCGATAAATGATACTTGATTTAGAGTTCGAACTATCGGAGTTTTACTGTAATTAATATTCATTTTTTTCTTACATGAATATTCATCAGGTAAAAGGTGAATAATCAACCCATTCCCGCATATTGGCGCAGTTGGCGTCTCTGTAAAAGTCACTTTTTTAAACCATTGTGATAAATAGAGCATTTGCTCCATAGGAGCAAATGCTCTATTTATCACAATGGTTTCGTAGCTACACGTTTCTAAAGTTTCTTTTCTTCTAGTAAAAGCTCCTTTTTCGGTAGATATATTCAAAGAGGCTGGATCTAAAAATAGCTTATGAGGTAATGGGTTAAAGGTTGGATTAATTCACATACCTGTGTTTGGAGTTGGTGAGTGTATTTGCTGTAGATGTATGGTTTGGTTCTGGCATGCCTCTCTTGTCTCTGGGCGTAACACTTCATAAACGTCAGGTAATTAAATCTACAACACACAATAATTTTATTAGTAACAAAAATAATACATTTACTAAGATCCAGGCAGCGCCAGGAAAGGATTTCAATACACAAAGATAAAACACTTGGGCATTTGCTATACGTATACAAACAGATAACCCGCATTGTTTTTATTATTATTTCCCAAGTCTTTAACCCTTTGCGGGCTACGCTATTTTGTTGTATATTCCACTATCGTCTGCTGCTTAGCTGCCATCTACAACATCTTCAAGACTATTAATTTTCTTTTTGATTGTTTTGGTTTCAGAATTTAAGGCTTTGGATCTCAGATCAGGCCCCATGTTTTATGGGGCTTGGTCTGGATACAAACTGTTTGCATATAAGTCATGAATGGCAGAAGAACCAGCTATGTTTCCGACTATTCATTTTGATGTAAGCATAAGTAACTTGGTTACAGTTATCTTTGCATATGTAACATGCTATGTGTCATGTGTTATACAGTATAAATTGTCCCAAGCCGCCATTCATTCATTGAAAATAGGAGTCTTAACCCTTCGCTTGCTGAATTTTGAAATACATTTCACCTTCCTTTCCAATGCCCTGTTGTATAATTACATATATCTTCACTGTGTACACATATTTCGCTGTGCAATGACTGCTACGGAGTGCGCTGGTTGCACGATCAATTTGTAAATAGTGCAGACCCTGATGAGACAGCTCCTGCAGGAGCTGTCTCATCTGGATCTTCACTATTTACAGGTACGTATATTGACGTGAATAGCAAGCGAAGGGTTAAAATCAGGAAGTTGCTTAATGCAGGGCAAATGTAATGCAGATATCTCCTGGTTTAAAAGAGGTAATATGTTCTTTATTAATTGTCCGCTTTAGAGGGGGATTCGCTGTATTGCATTTTATAATGGTATATGAACACAGTCAAGTTTTGCCATGGCATAAACTGTAGAATCAGATCTATATCATGGCATAAGCAAACAGAGTCGACCCTGATCAGAGGACTCCAGCAGAAGCTGTATAAATTAGTTTTGCGTCTCCTATAGGTTAATTATATATAATAAATATAGTTTACCGGCCATTTCTCTGCATGTCAAAACGTTTACATAACTCCGCCTTCTCCTCCTCGTCAAGTGAAAAATGCATGTTGTTCATGATTTCCTGCAACAGTGCAAAGCAGAAAGTGTTATAGGTACCATGGTTTGTAGGACCATTCAATAAAAGCAAGCTAATGTTTGCGTTGAATCCCGAAAACACTGCAAAACGAACGTACCTTTCTATTAACTGGATTCAGTTCCAATTCAAAGACAAAACTTTAATAATAGTTTAACTACACCCTACGTTTTGACATATTGTTTCCACAGGCTAAATTTCGTACTATAAATGTTATGATCATTGAACATTAATAAACAACAGGCACTACTCAACTACTGCTACTCAACTAGTGCTACTCAACTGGTGCTTCTCAACTGGAGCTACTCAACATATTTGTTCTAGCTCATATAACTTCGAACCGTTAATATGCCTAGAGCATAATTTTAGTGCATTCCATCTTCAAAATATATGGTACATACAATTTCTCTATAAAACTGCCATCAGGGTGTCAAACAGTTTATATACTGAATAACTCCAAGTCTCCTCTGAATCCAAATAGTACAATCTTGCAAAGGTTAATGGTTAACTGTGATCAAATAACTATTACTGTACACACCATGCTATTTATAACAGAACACTTCGCTTATCCGAACTTTTAAGTAAATAAAAATTGATAAAGTTTCAGGCAGGTATCTGCTTAACACAGTGTGAAAGTCAGAAAAAACTCAGAGAAGCTTTCAGCATGATTGCACCGCCATCTGTCTTAAGGACTGACAATGACACTTATGTTAAGAGTAGCGAGCTACGGATGAATGAGATTCGGATTAACGAGTGTTCGGACCAGCGAGGTTTAACTGTATGCTATTAATACCTTCATTTCTTGTATGGTGATTGATGCTGTGCCGTGTCTGTCTATGTACTTGAACACAGATTTCAGTCCATCCCAGTTGTCGACAACCTGTAGAATAGATAGAGCAAGTGCTCAACTTTTTAAATACGTTGGTTTCATAAAATGACTTTTACAGAGGCGTAGAAAGGCGTACTTATTGGAGAAAGGGTTATACTCAAAACTCCCTGTGACACTTTTGTTCTACATTAAACAGCGGCCTACATGTATTTTAACCGTTTGAATGAGGGCAAGAATTGCATTGTCATTTACAAACAGTGTAGACGAAATGAGATGGCTCATTGATGAATCCTCTGATCAGGGTCTGCATAGTCACCTCGTGAGTTATACCTTTTTATACTGAATAGACTCTATATTAAACACTGATGGACCATTACAATTTGAAAAGTCACCATTCAGATTATTAACATATAAGTTAGTGCCCACTATTAGAATGTGCCTGTGGAGGATATTTTTCTTGCATGATTTTGACATTTTGTCAGAATACAAATAACTATGATAAGGTTTGAACGACGAATTACAAAATTAATAATTGAGCTATAATGTCCTTAACCCTTTCCTTCGTATAACCGCCTTTCACGCCTTTGCAAACAGAGTAGACCCGAATCAGACAACCCATGTAAGAGCCTTCTGATCAGAGTTTGCTCTGTTTACTTATGGCATCATACAGAGCTGATTCTACATTTTTGTCTAAGCAAACAATGTAAAAACTGTAAGAGCTCTCAGCATTACTTTCTACCTGCATTAAGCTGACACGTGTGTTTCTAGATGTGCGTAGTGATACATTTTAGAGCAATTCTATACATGTATTTTATTTTTTTGAAATGACCAAACCTTCGCTTCGTGTTATTTAGAACTTCGAGTAATCCGAGTTCGTGATATCGAAGTTCAACTGTACATTGTACAGTAAAACCCCTCTAATGCGACCACTTAATGAATAAACATATCTGTCTTTATAAGCAGGTGGTTGCTTAATGCAGGGCAAACGTAATGCAGAAAGCTCCTCTAGGAGCTTTCTGCATTACTTTTGTCCTGCATTAAGCTACCATCTGCATCTAGCACCCAGATTTATACCTCTTTTAGGTGGTCGCATTAGCGGGGTTTTACTGTATATGGCCAGACGTTTTACAAAGATGGACGCAAATACGGACAGACATAATTTTACAGGTTAACCCTTTGGCTGACAGAGGATCATCATTTTAGCACCTTTGCAAAGAGAACATACATGTACCCAGCTTAGACAGTTCCTGCAGGAATAGTCTGATCAAAGTCTATTCTGTTTGTGAAATATCGTTTTAACATGTTTCTTCTTGCTTTGGCCAAAATCTCGTTTTCATGTGCAATTATAAAGATCCAGCTAACATATACTCATCATGTAATATTTTCTTTCATGTAATATTCACAGGTAGAGGGTTAAACAGGTAGGGTACTAAGGGCATATGCATACATTTTATGCCATAACCTGTTGTCAAAACTATATTGAGAGTCCCAAGTATGCAAATATCTATCATCCTTAATCTGCTTAAAATCAGGTTCCCATATATCAACGGCTAAAAACATTCCGGAAAAACTAATCAACGCATAGCTAAACACTTTGAATGCGGTACACGCATTTTCAAACATTGCAGGCCCTGGGCAGAGAGCTCCTAGAGGAGCCCAATAATCAGGGTAGCACGTTTAAGCCTTTCATACTGTGTTAAACACTGATGGACTATTTGACTTATCAGAATATGCAGAGAATGCATGTACTGAACATTAAGACATCGCCGACTTACAGACTGTATCGAACATATCAAACAGCAGTAGCCTACTTTTGCTATAACATGTACTAGTGGTTCATTTCTTGGCGTGTTTAAAAATGGTGTCTGCCCAAACTTGGATCTGATGCAATTTTGACTACTTCCAATTCGATCAAACTATTGAGAAGCTATTGACAGAGTGTCAAACAGCTTGGACGCTGAGCAGACGCCGAGTTACACGGCATCTCATTAGGCTCCAACCTGTTTGAAAGTCAAATCGCATATAGTGCGAAAGAGGTTTATGGTCGGCAATGCACACTGCACGCCAACATGATGCGTGCAAAATAATAAATCATTTACATAACATATGAACTTGATGACGTTATCTAAGCTAGTCAACATATGCAGTAAAGCCCTCCTAAACAGGATTTTTAAATTACTGCCGGTCTTTAAACATATACTCCAAAAATATGCATGTCTATGTCTTCGCAAATAGAGTAGACCCAGATCAGACGACTCTTGTATGAGCTGTCTGACCAGGGTCTGCCCTGTTTGCTTATTAAATAGCATAGATATGATTCTACAGTTTGTGCCATGGCCCAAACTCCCGTGTCCATGTTCCATTATACAGATTAACCTACTATATTTATTGCATGATTATTCACCCTGTTTTAAACCTTTACTCCACAAATACGTCTTTGCAAACAGAGTAGACCCCGATCAGACGGTTCCTATAGGAACTGTCTTATCAGAGTCCGCTCTAGTTGCTAAAATATATAGATCTATTTGTACAGTTTTTGCTATGGCCAAAACTTCCTACGTCCATTTGCTATTATATTAATGTTCATGACGTCATTATTTCTTACATGAATATTCATAGAGGAAATTGCCACGCAACCACCTGACTAAAAGTTGGGTTTAGAAGCGACCCTTTTAGTGGGAGTTGTTACAGTACATACATGAGTCACATTTCTTCTGTATCATGCTACGTGCATGTCGTACCGTTCAGTATTGTAGCAGTTTACTGCTGTGATAAAATAGTCAAGCATGCTCGATTTCTTGATTTATTACCGATGAAAATATTGTAGAATTTGGCGTAGCCTTTTGAATGCGGAAAAAACAACCATGATGGCAGTTGTAAACAATGCAGATCCAGATCAGATGGCTCCTAGAGGGACCCTCTGATCGGGATCTGCACTGTTTGTCAGTCCAAAGCCTCAAGCAAATTTAAGCCTTTCATACAGAGCGGATTCTACAGTTTATTATTGATAGACCTTTCCACATTGAATATTCAGTTAAACCTTCCAATGCGGGACACGAGTCGCTTATGTCCTTTGCAAACAGTGTAGACCCAGATGAGAGGGCTCCTCATCAGGGTCTGCACTGTTTGTCATGTTACAAAATATTCACCATAAGCTTGATCTGTTTGAATATTGGAACAGTCCATTTGAAAATTGTTGTAAGGGTTACATGGTTAATATTCAGTACACGTACTGCTGGTATTTACATTGTACCAATAGTTCTGGTCCAAACGGACCGCGAAGCTGCTCGTTTTCATTAAAAAATGTTTGACAAATAAAGTGCCGTAGGGAAATGTAGGATAGGTATGCACACTGTTTCTAAATCAAATGGTACATTGAGCAGACTAAATTTTACTCAATTAAACTTATTCAATCTTTAGCAAGCTATGGACTGGTGGATAGGTTTACAAACAGTTTGAATCTAGATGAGACGTTAAGTTACTCGGCGTCACACGAGGATCCGAACCGTTTGGCAACTGTGATTGATTTTCTTGTAGAGAAGTGGAATATACCGTATTTATTTTAACCCTTTAAACGCTGTTTTTAAATGAAATAGTCCATCACTGTTACATGTAAATGGTAGCTTTCATTATGAAAGAGTATAATTTGTGAAATGATTTCGAATGATAAACAGTGCAGACCCAGTGCATCCTCTAGGAGTCACAATGCGTGCGTGTCCCGGATTGCAATGATTAATTCCTTGACATGTAGTCTTCTGTACGTATTGATAGTCAAACCCATTCCTACAACACTGTCTTGGGGCCCACTGATCTGGTTCTACATTTTTTTTTGTTGCAAGTGACATCCAACTTGTTTCTTGCATTCAAAATATTGAAAATGAAGCGGAAACAATGTGTAATAGGAAGAAATTGCTTAGCATGCAAAAGAATAAAGCGTACACTGACATACGGTAAAATTCATTAAAACTGGCTTTTTAAATTAATATTGCTACGTGAAATAAAATATGAAAGGAGGAGGAAGCAGCAATGCGTCAAGAGAAGATAGCAGACTAGGTTTTATTGAGTCTGCTCATGAGCAGTTATTAAAAGTCCGTAGCACCGGCTTAAGCGGTATTCATTTTTCAAATCTAAAATCATTGGAATCAATGCTTTCGAAGAACCAGAAAATATGACAACATTAAGAATGATATACAGGGCGACAATAACGACCGCTAAACAAGCACATACATTATGTAATATGCTCTTGAAATGTATGTGTGCACATACATTATGGAAGGATCTGTCTGTATGACTTTCACCCCATTAACCCTTTACTCCATAAATACGCATTTCTCTGCCATTGCAAACATAGTAGACACAGAACAGACGGCTCCTATACGGCTCCGATCTGGGACTACTCTCTTTGCTAATGGAATTTGATGGTATGCTTCTTTACTTTCTAAAATAGCTACAATAGTCCACCTTCCATATTTCATTATAACTATTTTGTCCATGAATATTCAGTAGGTATTGATATATGGAATAAGCATAGAACAGGGAAAGGGTTAAAAATCCGCCTGCCTAAAAAACATCTAAATTCTTCTTAATATTAAAATTCCGGTTTAAAGAGAATTTATTGCACATTATAATCATCGGTCCGGCAAACATTGGTAGGTACATTGTAAATAGGTTCATTGTACACGCCAGTAAACAAACTTTCTCCCGTTTAACCCTATATCTGATAAAGAATACTTTTTTCCAAACAGAACAGACCCAGATCAGACGATTCCTATAGGAGCCAACATACCAAGGTCTGCTCTGTTTGCTTATGAAATAATATAGATATGCTTATACAGCTTCTCCTATGGCCAAAAAGACCTATTTTATGATGCAGAACTTGAAAACATTATGAGCTTTAAATCATTGCATATTATAAGGCTCATAAACTGAAAGCTACGCATATCTAGAAATGCTTGTGACAGCTAAATACAGATCGAAAGACATGGTGAAAGCTCCCACAAGAGCTGTCAGTGAACTGTGAACTTGAGAAGTTGCTCAGATTTGAAATCGGATAACTGGAACTTCTATTATCTTCAAGTAATTTACATATCGAAATTCAAGTGTAATCTGTTATATGTAATGAATGGCGAGGGAACAGTTTAACCCCCTTTATATCATACATGCATGGGCAAACAGTATAGACCCTGACCAGAGGGTTCCTTAAGAAACATTCTAATCAGTGTCTACACAGTTTGCTATTCCAATAAATGCCCACGGTTTCATCATCGTACATGTATTTCTTTTGCAGCAATATGAAATATGAACGAGTTCTAAATGACTATTTGAACGAGTTTACTGTATATTATAATATCCCAGTTTAACCCTTTCCCCCATGAATATTAATGCAACTGTGTATCACTGCATATTATAAGGCTCATAAACTGAATGCTACGCATTCTAGAAACGCGTGTGACAGCTAAATGCAGATCGAAAGTAATGGTGAAAGCTCCCACAAGATAATAGAAGTTCCAGTTATCAAAGTTCTAATCTGAACAATTTCTCAAGTTCAAAACCTAATGCTCATCATTACTTTCGACCTGCATTTAGCTGTCACAAGCGCTTCTAGATATGCCTAGCGATACATTTTAGAACAATGCTGTATTGCAAAGTTTAGAAAGACCGAACATTTACTTCGAGTTATCCAAAGTTCAATTTATCCGAGTTCGTGATCTCGAACCGTACTTTACGGTTTGGAAATTATTGTACATGTAATGATAACTTACATCTGAACGTATTTTGACTAGAAGGGATTTTGTTCTCACGCTCTGTACGCTGGTGAATGATGCACGAGATGCTGGGGTGCTGGGCATGGACGACGCACGGGTCAGGAGTCCATCCCTCCCCGGGGTCGCTGGCTGGGGTGTGGCGGTGGCCGGAGGTTGCTGGTCAGGTTTCCATTCTTCATTGCTATCCCTAGCTCTCATTCTGGCGAGGTGGTCTCTCTGCATTTGCTCCATTCGCCGCTCCCTCTGGATTCTCCTCGCCGTCTCTACGAGTTCCTTCGTATCCTCTGCAGGTATAACACAAGTTTCTTTGTATCATATGCAGGTAAAACTGTCTTAGCCCATTCCCTCATAGGCTATTCTTAGACCCAACCTCTTTGAACAAATTAATCTACTGAAAAGGATCATTTACTAGCAAAAGGATACATTTTAGAATTGTGTAGTTTTGCAACTATCGTTGTAAAACTGTTATCACAAGTGTTTACGAAAGGCATTTTTACATGGGCGTCAAAAGGTATCACTTTGAAGGAATGGATTAAGTAAACCACGAAACGATTCTAAACATGAGTCTTAAAGTGATAGTATCTACGATAAACGCACACTTTCAATAAAATTACAAAACATTGTGTTAGTTATGTTCAAATAATCTTATGAAGATTGTCAGTTTGAACTTGTATCGAAATATGCCTTTGTGATACCAAATAAACCATTTTCGTAGATACCTCTGCAACACAATATCATCGGCTTATTTTGAATAGTAACGGAACTTAAATGCAACCTTGATAAATGCTAATGCATCGGCGAATAACATCTGGGTCCACGTTCTTAAGCTTTTGATTGGTCAGATTTGAGCCAAAGGCTCAAATCTGACCAATCAAAAACTTGAGAACGAACTCAGACTCAACTAAAAGTTTTATAAGCATGGACCCAGGTCTTCGTTATGAAACTCATGAACGTTTGCCAAAAGGATTATCCAATGTAGAAGGATTAGCCAATGAATGCAAACTATAGACACAACGTAATAACGGACCTACAAAATAACGGATTTACAAAATAATTGATCAATAATAGACACGAGAATTTACCAGAAGGATGTTTCCAGTTACAAACATACAGAAGGATTTACAAAGAACAGACTTACAGAAAGATTTACCAGTGAAGGAGATACTGAAGGATACGGCTTTACATAAGGATATACCGATAAAGGACATACAGATATATTTACCAGTAACGGATCTACAGAAAAATTACCAATAACGGACCTACTCATGGATTTATTACTATCGAACAAACAGAAAACTGTAGCAATATATATAGAAAAGAGACACAACGTAACAATGCATATGATTTCAGCCAAATATTGATCAAGTGACGTTTTAGTTGAAACAACTTTTAAACAAAAATGAAATACATGTATAATGATGAAAATGTCAATATAAGGTCGCTTAAGACAGTTTCTTCTGTATAATAAGTCAAATGCAAAGAATAAACGATCGAATGTTTCACTGTCACAAATGACAGTCCTGAATGCCATACCAATATTAGGCTAATGTCAAACCATTGCTAAAACCCATTATAAGGCCACTAATTACGAAACAGATAAATGTTGGTGTTATTGATACAACATACATCAAATGCTAGTAATAACAACACTTCCTTAACATGTTACCTCATAATCCCATATTCTCCTAGGCTATTTTAGACCCAACCTCTTTGAATAAGTCTACCGAAAAGGAGCATTAACTATCGAAAATGAGAATTTTAGAGTTGCGTAGTTTTGAAACCGTTGTGATAAATAGAGCATCTACACCTATGGACAAAATGTTCTATTTATCACAATGGTTTCAAAATGGGACTTTTATAGAGGCGCGAAAATGCGTCACTAGGAGGGAACGAACATATTAATAGTCATGTAAAGCTTAAATGGCACAGATAATATTACAGCGAAAACTCGATTATTCGAACACTCAAATACGTATCATTATTGATATTTAACACAGATGGTAGCTTAACCCTTTCGCTGCCAAACTATGTCGTCTGCTAACCCTGTCGTCTGCTACAAAATTCAATTCTTTTGATTTTCTTCATTTTTGTTTCAGAAAGAAAACAGTAACAAACAATTTGGATCCTGATGAGACGCCGAGTTACTCGGCGTCTCATCTGGATCCAAACTGTTTGCATAGGTAATTACAGATCCGGTACTGGCAGCGAAAGGGTTAATGCCGGGTAACAGTCATTTTCCTCTAGGACCTTTCTGCATTAATTTCATCCTACATTAAGTAGCCACCTGCCTACAGGGACATACATTCTTCATTACTAAAAAAATCGTAGTAACGAGTTTTTACTGTTTTACTGTAACTATATGAATTCTTTATGGCAGAAACTGTCAGACTGGATCCAAATGATTTCATAAGCAAACAGGACAGACACTGATTAGACGTATCATAACGAGCATCTGACCTGACTCTACATTGTTTGCCTAGGAGTAAAAGGTCGTTTATCTTAGGTAATAGATTAATGTGCCATATGACATATCTAAAGTACATATTTCTATATCATCTGTGGGTTTGTATCATGTGGGTTTTGTATCATCTGTGGGTTTGTATTATCTGAGGGTTTGTATAAATCGGTTTATATGAGGGAAAGGTTTAAATGTTTAAACCAGTTCCCCTTTTGGTACAATGTGCCAACATCCATTTTTAGAGTTATTTGCATGAATCATTCCCCGAGGCTAAACAACCTCTGAGTTTGAGTCTTTGTTCAAGTCAAGTACATGTATCTGATTGGTCAGATGCATGAGAATGAACTGAGAAAAAAAGCAAACGTTTTCATTGACTTCGTATAAGTACAGTAGTAACAAACAGATTGTAGTATATAGTACACATATACTGACAGCAGACACATCATAAACAAGCAGAGTACACATACTGGACACATATACATGTATTGACAGTGAACACTTAACATAAACAAGCAGACGATAGTATACAGTGCTCATAATTGACAGTGGACACTTAACATAAACAAGCAGAGTTCATACAATTATACTGTACACATATATTGACAGTGAACACTTAAAATAAACAAGCAGAGTACAATATACAGTATACATATCTTGACAGCAAACACTCACCATTAACAAGCAGAGTACAATGTATAGTGCACATATGCTGACAGCAAACACTTAACATAAACACACAGAGTACAATATATAATACAAATGCATGTATACTAACAGAAAACAAGGAGAGTACAGTGTATAACACATATATACTGACAGAAAACACTAAATATAACCAAGGAGAGTACAATATATAACACACATATACTGACAGCGAACACTTTACATAAACAAGGAGAGTACAATGTATAGTACACATATAGTGACAATAAACATTTAAAGAAAAACAAGTAGAGTACATATACTGCACACATACACTGACAATGAACACTAGAAATAAATAAGAAGAGTAGAATATAATGTGCACATATATAGATAGTGAACACTTAACATAAAAATGCAGAGTGCAATATATAGCACACATATCGTGACAGCAAACATTTAAAAATTAGTCTTTAAGACAAAATAATGATAGTTTTATACAGGGCAATACTGAGTAAATAAAAAAAGTTTTATGTACTGTATTTGGTCTTTTTCGATCCCATACATATAGCATAGACAAAGACTAAGGACATACATCAGAAAACTCTTCAAGATAAATTAGTCTGCAGTGTTTGTTTTATCAATCAGTGTCAGCGATTTCCGCTGGCATATATTTCTTTTGCAGGAAATGGATGGGCTCCATATTTCAATGTGGACGAATTCACTTTGCATAAAATGGGATTTAAAGAGTTTACACTTTCCCTCATATAAACGCCTTTTCACGAATTTGCAAACAGAATAGACACACATTAGACGGCTCCTACAGAAGCCGTCTGATCAGGGTCTGCCCTGTGTGCTAAATGAATTTGTTTCTTTACTTTCTAAAATGCTAAAATGTTTCACCTTTCATATTTCATAATAACTATTTCGTCCATGAATATTCAGTAGGCATTAATATTTAGAATAAACATAGAACAAGGAAAGGGTTAAACAGACATCTGCTTTATAGGCGCTAACAAAGACTTTAATCATAATGAGTGGTTGCTTTAAGTACGTTCTACTTTATAAAGCACTGTAATTGAGTTTCTCTGTCTTTCAGCATTTACAGATGTCCGGAAGAGATTATAGTAGACATAAGCTAACAAAACACTTCATCAGTTCACATCAAACTCAAATCAAACATTGAAAAGCGATGTTCATCCCAATTTAGAACACCATGACAATTATACAAGCCAAGCCACTGTCACCTGGGGCAACAACAACTGAGGTCACCAACACATAAACACGCCCATTTTTCCCAATCAACATTGTTACCTTCCGTTTCGTTCCAGATTTCTTGGTCTTCTTCTACGTTGAACATGTTTTCTGCAATTATTTATTCGTTTTCTAAAATCCACTTAGCATAATCATTTCCAAGCCACGCGATGAAGCCATTCCTTGATGTTGATTAATCAACATCGTTTATAACTGCGTAAAAGTGTTCGAGTAATCAGGATTTATCACGCAATGTCTCTTGCCTGATTAGCTGATGAAATACTATGATTAATCAACCCATTCTGACTGTTCGTGAAATTAAAGAAAACAAACAGTATATAAACATGACACATGTATGTCATGACGCCATATATCTACAGAAGTCAAGGGCAAACAAGCACCAAACGATCATAGATTATCAGTCACGCTTATATAATAATATATTAACACTTACCACGCTGTGAAAAAATATAATGTCTGTTAACCCTTCTCTTGCTGAATTTTAAAATACATTTCTCATTCTTTACCCATGCCCTATTGTATAATTACATATATATTCACTGTGTACAAGTATTTCTCTGTGCAATCACTGCTGTGGATTGCACTGGTTGCACAATCAACTTGTAAATAGTGCAGACCCTGATGAGACAGCTCCTGCAGGAGCTGTCTCATCTGGGTCTTCACTATGTACAGGTAGGTATATTGACGTGAATAGCAAGCGAAGGGTTAACGAACGTTTGACTACTTTGGATGTGTTCAATCTATTAACTGAGTATCAAACAGCCTGGATTCTAATGAGACGTCGAGTTACTTGGTGTATCATCTGGACTAATGCTGTTAGCAAATGCGAGACAGGTCGGGGATAGCGATAGAAGGGTGAAGTATAATAGTAGAAACAGTATTAAACGACCGTTCATATATTGAATATATGTGTCTTAACAAGCAGGTGGTTGCTTAATGCATGCCAAAAGTAATACAGAAAGATCCTACAGGAACTTTCTGCATTCCTTTTGACCTGCATTAAGCTATCACCTGCCTTACAGACCAATAATGAGACCTCTATTCGATGGTCGCTTAAGACAGATCCTACATAATTACGTGCTGTTTCTGAAACACTGATTTAGAGAGGGTTCCTAATATACAGTTTGTCAGGTCCTCTGAAACTAGGCTTTCTTTGTTTAATTTAACCCGATATTTTTGATATTCACTGCAGCTGTTTGACACATTTTTGTTGATTTTTTCAAAATAGAATGATCCATTGTAGTTTAATGATAGAGTCTACTCAGTATAAAAGAGCAAAATGTGAAATAATTTTGAATGACACACAGTGCACACCCTGGCCAGAGGGTTTTCTAGGGGGCTTTTTTTTCTAGAACCCCGCTGATCTGGGTTGACACTGTTTCCGATTGACAGTACACTCGTTTGTTTAATAGTAAATCTCTCTATATATCGACTAATAGAGATATCAGGAGTTAACACAGCTATCTAGTGCCGTATTACCACATTTTAATTGCACGTTTACATGGATCTTACCGTAAACAATATTTTCCTTTTGTTCCTCATTGGGCACTTTGAAATGAACGAAGTGCTGGATTAGAGTGGCATAACTGTACATGCCGTCAGTGGATACATTCAGCGTAGCCCAGATCCTGTCCAACTCTTTAGGATGCAAGTCCAGGGAGCACCTAGAAGTACAATGGAATAAGTATTCTTAAAGGGCCATCAAAAAGAGGTCCAGCTATGGGTCAGTAAGGCAGGTGGTATAGCTTAATACAGGTCAAAGGTAATTTGACCTGCATTAAGCAACCACCTGCGTTTTAGGACTCATAAATTTCAATAAATGAATGGCCGCTTAGGACAGGTTTTACTGTAAGTGAGGTGCTGTCAGTCCATACTCTTTCGCCTTTCCATGACAGATATTCATATACATTAATTATTACTCGCATGAAAATCAGGTTTAACACTTTATATGTGAAATCCAGATCAGGACTCGATGCCTTGCTGTCTGACTTATATTATCGATTTATTAACCCTTTACTCCATGAATATTCATGAAAGAAATATTAGCATCGTGAATATTAATTGGGTATTTTAGATGGAACCATGGACAAAATACTGTAGAAACAGATCTGTATTACATCATAAGCAAACCGGACTGACCCTGGTCCTGTGGGAGTCCTCTGATCTGGATCTACTGTGTTTGCAAAGGCGTGAATAGGCGTATTAATCGATACTCATATTTATATATATTGTCAAGTAGGCTAAAGGATAAATAAGCATGATACAGAAAATAGTATAGACCCAAGCTAGAGAGTCATCAGCTACAAGACTGAGATAGACGGATATAAGGAATTGTCCCATTATCACAAATAAAATAAGCATATTGTTTCGATAGACAGTGTGTAATGAACAAACAGTCACCCCCTACAGCACCATGACTCCAAACATCTGATTTACGCATATAGTACAGGTCCAGGTCAAATGTGTCTTGAAACAGTCGTTTAATCAAGGTCTACACTATTTACTACAACGCCGGCTTAACTGTAGTTATCAAAATGATGCCATTACTCCTCGTTACAAGCCATGGAGGGGATAGACTGGGCGTCTGAATACTTAGGTTGTCTATAGCTTTAGGTACATGTACATACATTTTCAACAATGCCCCAAACTGCCATTTGCTCATCCGGCCGGTCATTCTTCTGTCCATCGCCTTGAAATGCTACAATACAGAAGAAAACATTCGAATATATATCATCAGTTTTCAATGAGCACAACTTTTCTGAAATTATATCTCGGAAATTGTTTAATCACCGAGTTATTGCTGTCTGATCTACAACTGAGCAGCTTGAAATTCTTAACCAGTTGAGTTAAAGAAGAGATAAGCCAGTAATTTGAACAATAGTATATATATTGCCATGGTATGTTTGCTAAATTGTATTCAATTCGAAGGATGCAGCGGAAAATCCACTGAAGGATGCATCAAAATTGAGAATTTTGTTGTAGTGTCTAAGTAAAGGCCAGAGCAATTACGTTACACAAATAAGCACAAATAAAACTATGTTATTTGTGCAATCTACAGGAAAAATGACAAACATAAAACGGAATGTGTTACTATCAGCATCAGGATCCACTGTAACTTAAACTGACATGGTTGCAAATAGTGCACACCCTGATCAAAGCGCTCCTTCAGCGACTGTTTGATCTGGATTTACACTATTGCCTCAGTTTTTCTGTTCGAATACTTCGGGTTTGTAGGATAATAAGGGAGATGACGCCTGATAGTTTAAACAATACAGACATGCCCGAACTAAACGAGGATCGGTTAGTTTCGACGTATAGTGCACCAGAGGTCCAGATAAGATGCGTAAATTAAAATATTTTCAAGAATAACTTTTTTATTTCTCCACCAAACCCTATGGTGTGACCACTCTTTAAAATCGTCTCGAAGAGATGATTCTAAAGAGAGGTCACATTGTAAGGTTTGGCGGAGAGACGATTTTAATACTTGAGCACGCATGTTTATATGTTGCTCTGTTGAACTATTTGTAATTCAAAGTTATCAAAATGGTGCCAAATCAAATTACATGTATTCAGCTTTACAAACCGGCTGAGAGAGGAGACCGTGTATCGAAATAATTAAACCTTGGCGAAACCATGGTTACATATGCAAACGATTTAGAGCCACATGAGCTGCCGCATAAATACGGCGTCTCATCAGGATCTAAACTATTCGACACTTTGACTGTATTTGTGCAAAGAAGTGAGATAAATCTTATTTTAAGAATTGAAGCAGACGCTATTTATTTTTAAATTGTACCCTCAGTTGAAAAAACCAGAGGTCTATATATGATGCGTGAATTGAAACATTTTCAAGAATACCTCCTTTATTTCTAAACCAAACTCTATGTTGTGACCAACTCTTTAGAATCGTCTCGAAGAGACGATTCTAAAGAGTGGTCACAACATAGGGTTTGGTGGAGAAATGACTAATTTTGTATTTGAGTACGCAATTTTATCTGTTGTTCTGAAATAACCATACTGTACCTTATCAAATGTGTGGAATCGAGTTGAGAATACGTCATCTAGCTTTTTCTGAATCTGAAAGAAAAACAATAAATTATATGTAAACGTATGAGCTATAAAACTCGAACCTAGCCAACAAAACTACCACTGAGACCAAGCAGACTACGTATATAGTATAAATTGTCCACACATATTGATACAGGACAAAAAGATTGAAAACAAAAAAACGTCGCATTTTCATTCTAGTGTTGCTAAAATAGCCCTAACTGGTATATATATATGTATACCTGCAGCTTGTGCCCAGATGAGACACTGAGTAAATTTGCGTCTCACGAGAACCCAAGCTGTGTGCCATTTGAAACCGTTGAACAAACCGGAAATAAGAAAACAGTTCGCTTGACAAGGGTTTGGGCGGATTTTAGTTTTGTTCCCTTTGTGCAACAACCTGCTTAAAATACACCCATTTGTACGTATTACGCCGTCGATTATAAAACCCTCGGAAATATATCTTGAAGCAATATTTTAATAAGCATGTAGTGGAATTGGTTCCAAAACAAGGCATTTCTCAAGAAAATAGACCAGTTTCCGAGTTTTCATCTTTCGTTTAGATTAGTTAAATGTTTACTCTGAGCTGTGTTTCAATAAGCCCGTCTATGTCACACCGTCATAAAATAAATATAATCGACTGAGCATTAAGTACCATGCTGTCAAATCAAAAGTACCATGCTGTCAAATCAAAAGTTTCGTTTCGAGCAATGGCGAGTAAACCTAGCCTACAGTAGAACCCCTCCAAGCGACTACTAAATGAATATACACTGGTGTCTTTAACCCTTTCACTGCCAAACTCTGTCGTCTGCTAACTTTGTCGTCTGCTACAAATTTTCATTCTTTTGATGTTCTTCATTTTTGTTTCAAAAACATAGTAACAGTAACAAACAGTTTGGATCCTGATGAGACGCCGAGTTACTCGGCGTCTCATCTGGATCCAAACTGTTTGCATGGGTAATCACAGATCCGTCATTGGCAGCGAAAGGGTTCAAAGCAGGTGGTTGCTTAACTAGCCCTCCCTGTTCTATATTTAGTCCACATTTCAATACCTACTGAAGATTCATGGTTAAAATAGTTATAACGAAATAAGAAATGTGGACAAGCGTACTAATTTTAGAAAGTAAAGAAACAGACCTTTCAGATTTCATAAGCAAACAGAGCAGACCCTGATCAGACGACTACAATAGGAGCCGTCTGATATGGGTGAAAACACGTTTATAAGAAGGAAATACTTAATATATATTACAAAAACAATGCAGTACGCTCCTGCATGACGTATCTGCATAACTTCCGCTCTGCATTAAGCTACCACGTGGTTGTAAGAGCCAGCATCATGCATTGTTAGACGGTCGCTTGAGAGAGGTTTACGGTATATGTATGATTATGGGTTTTATGTTGAATATCAAAACTATGTGTTGAATATCACAGTTATGTGTTTAACCCACTTAATCTTATATTAGTTGAAGAAACCCCGTCCAGATCTTGTTTTGGAGCCCATCCATTATGATGTGGAGGGAGCCCAACAAATATTTACCGGTACAAACCATTGACATGATTTCAGCAAACAATACAGACCCTGATCAGAGGGCTAGCTCTCTAATATAGGTCTATACCCATGTCCTTTGTAAGGGACACGGGGAACAAATGGGTTTATACCAGGGTTATGTGTTGAATGTCATAAAATCAGAACCGAATAGCATATGGTGATCACTCTAATACTTCGAATGTCTGCACTGTTTTAAAATGACAGTACATGTATGCTTGTTCCGGTTTGAAGGGGTTAACATGCAATGTTACTATAATATAGATTTATAACGGTTTCATTTACATTTCTGTAACACTTCACTGAAAGTAATAACTAATGATTAATGCATTAAACCCCCTCTAAACCGAAATTCTAGTTGAGAAGAATTTAGATACATTTAAACAGATGACTTCTTATTGCAAGGTGAAAGTCATGCAAAATCTCCTATAGGAACTTTCTGCATGACTTTCACCTTGCGTTAAGCAATCACCTGTCTCCAAAACTGATATTTATACTAAAGTGAACATCCGGTTTAGAGAAGCTTTACTGTATATATGTACGGCCAGGTGGCTCGTGATGTTAAATTCACAGCAAATATAAGTATATTTTAACTATCTTAAAATGATTAACTCTATCTATCAAAATAATTAATATGCTATGCATTGAGTCTATAATTACATGCCTTACATATTGAGGTGATCAACCAATTTACATTATCTGTATCGCTATGGTAGGACTTTGTGATGACAAGACTTGCAGTTTACACGTTCATGGTACGTTCGTTGTATATAACACGTTTTTCACCAAGCATGTCTAGCGTTGCTCATTCCTCGAAATATACATATGTAGCACTTGCAATATTTCCTGTTATAGCTGCCGTGCATTATGCTTTCCATGCACAGAATACAGCATGTCTAAAACATGCCTTACATGGAAAACCCTTCTCTTCTAAGAACGGAGCCTGTCTGGAACACGTATGGCATGGAAAACACTGCGCAGAGCATTTTAACATGTCTGGAACATGTCTGACATGGAAACCCCTATGTATCATTTCAAGAACATGTCTGGCGTGGAAAACTTTGTAAAGGATGTAGCATGTCTAGAATATGTCAGCTTGAAGCAACTTTGCATGTCTAGAACATGTCTTGTTATGCACGAAAACTGTTTGCCTAAAACCATTTATTTCATGGAAAAGCAAACGAAAGAATATGGCATGTATAGCCCGTAACCTACATGGAGAAAACATATGCATAAACTGTAGCATGTCAAGAATATGTCTTGCATAAAAAAACGCGAATAGACTATAGCATGTCTAGAATATGTCTTGCATGAAAAAATGGGTATAGACTGAAGTATGTCTAGAACACGTCTTGCATAAAAACGTGCATAGAGTGTAGAATGTAAAGAACACGTATTGCATGGAACACAGAGAATGTAGCATATCTAGAGTAATTCGCATGGAAAACCCTTGCAAAGACTGTTTCACCTATATAACAGATCGCAATTAACAACATGGAAATGAATAGTATGTAAATAGATTTTCATAGTTTATACAATATATGGAGTAATGTTGAGATATTATCTCACGCTGTGTCTGTTCAAGTTTGTATAAAGGGAGTGAAAGGGAGTGGTTGTTATATAAGCAAAGGTAGATTAGAATGTGTCTTTCTTCAAAACCGTGTAAGTTCTTACCACAACTATATCTTCTCTGTGATTGATCTATAAATTATTTAAACACATGGTACATGTATACAAACAATGATAATAATATAAACTAATATTTAATTTACAACGTAGGAAACATATCTGCAACTAACATTAGTGACAAAACAAGCATATTATTTTTAACATAATGTTATTGTTTATTTCAGTTTAAGGATAACGGACAACTGTATATAATTTCATAACGAATTGACCATAGTGTAATATTTATTAAATTAGTTTACACTGATACAGTCTTAAGCGGTCATAAAAAGAGGTCTAATTCTGGGTTTGTAAGGTCTTATTATGAGTTTGTTATGGGTTCGTAATACAGGTCAAAAGTAATGCAGAAAGCTCCTGTAGGAGCTTTCTGTATTACTTTTGTCCTGTATTAAGCAATCGCCTGCTTTTTAAGACTCCTATGCTCAATAAATGAATGGGCGCCTAGGACATGTTCTACGTTACTGCCTTTCATAAGCTATAGTAATGTGGTAAATATAAAGACAAACAGCTGCTCAACTCTTGCACATAAAAACAAAGATAGAAAAGATAACGCACAGTACATGTGCCCGTTCTATTTTGATGTACATTTTATTACTGTTTAAGAGTACGGTATGCAGGACAAAGTTTTATCACGCACATACGTAGGTAATTCGGTGCAACTAGTAAATAAAGATCACTAAGAATAATACATTTTATTCACTGGGATCCCTTAGGCCCAGATCAGACGGAACTCCAGGAGATGTCTTATCAGGGTCTGCTCTTTTTGCATATGAAACGATATATATCTGATTCTACACTGCCTGTGCAGGCAAAACATTTCTTTAGTTGGTATGTTATTATAACAATTCAGCTAATACCCCTTTCCCCTGTTCTATGTTATTTCAAATGTCAATACCTACTGAATATTCATGGACAAACCAGTTATAATATCTGTAAGATATGGACGTTGTGAATTCTTGGAATTATAGAAACTAAAGAAACAGATCTATCAAATGCCATTAGCAAACAGAGCAGACCCTAATCTGGGTCTACTCTGTTTGCATATGCGTGAAAACACGTTTATATGAAGGAAAGGGTTAACACATGTTATTATTTCTCACATAAATATTCAGGCAGTAAATGATTAATCTTTATCATGCTTATGACACAAACGTGATACAAGGTTTTACAAGCAGTTTGGCTAATCAGAATCCGAACACCTTGGCATCCAGAGTCTGGGTCGGAGTTCGTTTTCAAGTATCTGATTGATCAGATTTGAGCTTGCCCAAAAGCGGACCAATCAGATTATTGAGAATGAAATTAGACTCAAGCAAAACGGTTTACAACATTGGAGCCTTGTTTCATCTTTGAAATGTGTGGCAGAAAAGCTACTTCGGAAACAGAATTAGACCTTTATCTGATGAATATTAATGTAAGAAATAATGGAATAATGAATATTGATTACAACTAATTAGCTGTATTTCAAATTTTGAACAATGGATATTTTGGCAATGGAAGAAACGGTAGAATCACATCTATATTATGGCATAAGCAAACAAAGCAGAACTTGGTCAGATAGTTCCTACAGCACCCATCTAATCTGGGCCTGCCCTCTTTGTAAAGGCGTCAAATGGAGTTTCCATCATTTAAAGAGTTAAGCTTTTGAATGGGGGAATGACTGATCTGACATTTGCAAACAATGAAGACCCAGACCAGGGGACTCATAGAGGGTCCACAGGGTCCACAGGGTCTGATTTGTTTATCATTTAAAATCCTCTAGCAGGTATAATGTTTTCATACTGAATGGACTCGTTGGAACATTCCGCTTAGAAATTCAACTCAGCATTCAAAAGGCCGAAACACATTTCTATGGACGAAATATCTGCTCACCAAACTAAAGGTAAACAACATTGACCGGGGTAAGACGAGATAAATATATAGTAAAACCTCTCTATAACGGTCACTAAATTGTGTTCATTAGTTGGTATTAAGGGCAGGTGGCTGCTTAAAGCAAGGTGAAATTAAAACAGAACGCTCCAATAGGAGCGTTCTGCTTTACTTTCACCTTGCTTTAAGCAGCCACCTGCATTTTACACAAAATATTTGATGTAATTTAGTTGCCGTTATAGAGAGGTTTTACTGTAATTATTTCTTACATGAATATTCATGGAGTAATGTGGTAAGATAGAATGGCACTAATGCACGGAGCTCCTTTTTGAGCTTCCAGTCACAACCTTATTTCTTCACAGAAACACAGTTCAGCGTATTTTTAAACAGCGTAGACCCAGGACCCGTCTGGTTGGGATAATATAAATCTGAATTTTCATTTGCCAATATAAATAAAGTCATTCTGTTTTATACGACTATTTGCAAGTTTAATGGTTAACATGCGGGCAATCTATTGAGTATTAGCTATAGAAAGTTGTTTTTGTATAAAGTATACATTTGCATATTAATGTGATTGTAACCTTACATTCCACAGCTATCGGTGAAATATTTACTACCGCTATGACATAACTGCGTAATAACACTGCAGACCTTGTAACAGGACTGAGCTACATGTATTTGACGAAACGCCGACTTTAACCATTCTCTATTAACCCTTTCGGCGCCAAATTTCTAATTGTAGTCTGCAATCCAATTTTTGTTAAATCATTTGGTACAATAAGGAAATGAGATAAATAAATGCAAGTTTCAAAGGAATAGAGCACAGATATAGAACTACAGAATGAGACAAAATGTGAAGTCCCTGATCAGTTTCATCTGGGACTGCACTATTTGTCGTGGTGCATTTATACGGCATCGGCGGTGAAAGGGTTAATCGCGAAATCATTCGCATTTGCAAACAACTAGGGTCCAGATGAGACGCCAGGTACCTTGTCGTCTCACCAAGATCCAGTATGTTTGGCCCTCTTTCAGTAGTTTCTCAGAGGCTTATTGGAATAGAAAGTAGTGAAAACTGCACCAGATGAAACTTTGAGCAGATACTTTCACAGCGTTGTAAAGGTTAACCATTTATATTAATAATAGTAAGCTTTTTCGACAAGGGACAGGCGATCCAACATTTAAAAACAATGTAGGCCTACATTCAAATCACCAATCGCGTTATTACCACGCATGTAGTCTAGATCCATAATGTGGTTGATGAAAAGGGCACATGATAAAAATTCATATGAGTAACAAAATAGTACAGACTCGGTGTAGGACATAACCCTTTACCATATCGAAACAACATTTCATGACTGAGAAACATTTCTGTGTTAATAATGGGGTTTTTTTTGTTTTGTTTTTAAATCCACATAATTAATGTTCATGATGTCATTATTTCCTTACATGAATACTCATGAGGTAAAGACGATGACTTACATGTATCTTGCTCTCTCTCTCTCTCTCTCTCTCTTTCTCTCTCTCTCTATCTCTCTTTCTCTCTCTCTCATAGTCTCTCTCTCACTCTCTCGCTCTCTTGTAAAACTCTCTCTCTCTCATTCTATCGCTCTCTTTTAAAACTCTCTCTCACACACTCTCTCGCTCTCTTTTAAAACAGTTCTTCATTTGGCCCGAATATCCTTTAGTAGGGACATACGCAAACAGTTTTGATCCAGATCAGGACGCTTATGAAGCACTGTTTGTTTCACAAAATATTTTCGAAATGTCACATCGGTAAAAGATTTATTGCAGTAACCGCCCCTCAAAATGTAAAATGGATTCGTTCAGACGATATATAGTTGGTCAATATTACTAAACCTAAAGGCTGAACTTGAATAAAATATAACGGACGAGTTTCTAGCAGAGGACTCATTTCATACCAGGATAGTGTATACTGAAGGACTAGCGCTAATTTACCCACCTGCTCCAGTGTTCTCAGGCCATCATCTGTTTTCTCCGGCGGTGGTGGTGGTACCATCTCTGTTTTAGCCCGTTCCTTAAGCCGCTCCACGGCGGAGGGTGTCGGTATGTCTGCAGGGCTGACTTGGGCCACCTGTATATTGCCTTCCTGCTTTATGTTCCATGCTCCGGGCCTGTGTTGAGTGCAAGTGTAAAGTACTCTTCAGTCATTATGTAAATTCTGTTACTACAAATACAGCAAACCCCCCCCCCCCCCCCCCCCTAGTGCGACCAGCAAAAATGAGCATAATTCACAGTGGCAAAGGCAGGTGGCAGCTTAATGCAGGCCGAAAGTTATACAGAAAGCTCCTACATGAGCTTTCTGCATAACTTTCGTCCTGCATTAAGCAACCACCTGCTTATGAAGACAGCCATGCTTGTTCATTAAGTGGTCGCAGTAGAGGGGTTCTTCTGTAGTTGTCTACATTGGATTCACTCTTAACCCGTTATGTTTGCTGAAATCTGGATCATGTTAAAGTTTTACTACTTCCGAATCGATCAAACAGTCGCCTATTGACCAAGCGTCAACTAACTCTGATCCTGATGAGGCGCCGAGTTACTCGGCGTCTCATCGGAATCCAGACTGTTTCCAAAAAGATAAAACAGAATAAATCATGTACATTTTATATTAGAAATGCATCAGTAAAGTAAAAAAATAAAGACACTGTTTAACGTATTCAGTTCAAGAAACGGGTCCTAAATGTAATTTGCAAACAATGAAGACCCAGATGAAAGGACTGCCAGAGGAACCCTCTCATCAGGGTCTGCACTGTTTGTCATGTTACACTTTTCTTTCAAAACACACATGAACATTGCGTTAAGCTTGACTTGTTTAAATTTCTGAATACAGTAGAACCTGCCCTAAGCAGCCATTCGTTTATTAGATATACGAGTGTTAAACAACAGGTGGTTGCTTAATGCAGCGACAATGTAATGCAGAAAGCTCCAATAGGAGCTTTCTGTATTACTTTTGACCTGCATTAGGATACGACCTGCCTTACATACCCATAATTAGACCTATTTTTGATGGTCGCTTAACTAATTTGATCATATTGACGGCTTTTGACGCCTCAGTAAAAATCACTTTTTGAAACCTTTGTGATAAATAGAGCATTTGTTCCATATGAACAAATGCTCTATCTATCACGATGGTTTCAAAACTACATAATTATAAAATTGTCTTTTTTCTAGTAAGTGCTTCTTTTCGGTAGAATAATTTAAAGAGGTTGGGTCTAAATACGGTATAGCCTATAAGACAGATTTTACTGGAGAGGACTTACATAGGCTATGCCTGTTGTCCAATCCGTTTCTTTATTGAATAAAATATTGTTGAAATCAAGACAGATTTTACTGTAATCTTTTTGAAAGGGTAAAAGTTGCAATAAGTGAGACACAGTTTTAACCTTATCCTATCCAGAGCGACCTAGCTAGCATTTGTAAACAGTTTTTATCTAAAATAAGATCCATCAGCATCCATGCTGTTTGACACTCGGAATATATTTCCTGTAACATTTGAGCTACAGTAAAACCTCTCTATAACGACCACTAAATTATGTTAATTAGTTGGTATATTAGGACAGGTGGCTGCTTAAAGCAATGTGAAAGTAAAACAGAACGCTCCTATAGGAGCGTTCTGTTTTACTTTCAATTTGCTTTAAGCAACCACCTGCCTTTAACACAAAATACTTTATGTAATTTAGTGTCCGTTATAGAGAGGTTTTACTGTAATCGTAAGCAATTATTACTGCCCTATTATTCTAGAGATTGAGCGGATATTAAGAGTAAATTTCAGCTCACTCAGCATATCTGTACATCGATTATATTTTATCTACTTTATTACCAAAACTGATCCTGATAAGCTTCTAGCTTAAATCTAATTATTATTTGCATGTAAGGGCTGAAATTAGAATATTGATCTATGGCTTTATTATACCAGCTCTAAATCAGTTTAAACCATTTCCCTGTTGCATATCTATGTCAGAAATAATGACACGATGACTATAAATTAGATGATTTTTATTATGACACATGCACACAAGGCCTTTTGGATCAGGCAGAAACGGTAGAATCAGTTCTAAATTATACCATTATACTCCTAAAGTAGCCGTCTGATCTGGATCTACTCTGTTTGCAACTGCGTGAAGATGCGTTTATATGAAGGAAATTGTTAATCGATTCAGTGTCAAACAGTTTAGATCCCGGTGAGATACCTTTGCGGCAATCTAGGTCCCTCTTAGAAAGAGAATGTGAAATACAGTAAAACCCCTCTTATGCGACCAGCAAAAACGGGCATAATTCACAGTGGCAGAGGCAGGTGGCAGATTAACACAGAACGAAAGTTATGCAGAAAGCTCCTACAGGAGCTTTCTGCACAACTTTCGTCCTGCATTGAGCTACCACCTGCTTATAAAGACATGTATGTTTATTCATTAAGTGGTCGCATTAGAGGGGTTCTACTGTAAATCAAATTGATTGAGGTTTGAAACGGTCCACTTAAGTTTAGATGACGTAGCGTCGAATTAACCTTTTAATCAATAGATAAGCTTGTTTATGTCTTTTTTGCAAATAGAGAGTAGACCCATACCATACCATACAGATAGAGAGTAGACCCATACCATACCATACAAATAGAGAGTAGACCCATACCATACCATACAAATAGAGAGTAGACCCATACCATACCATACAAATAGAGAGTAGACCCATACCATACCATACAAATAGAGAGTAGACCCATACCATACCATACAAATAGAGAGTAGACCCATACCATACCATACAAATAGAGAGTAGACCCATACCATACCATACAAATAGAGAGTAGACCCATACCATACCATACAAATAGAGAGTAGACCCATACCATACCATACAAATAGAGAGTAGACCCATACCATACCATACAAATAGAGAGTAGACCCATACCATACCATACAAATAGAGAGTAGACCCATACCATACCATACAAATAGAGAGTAGACCCATACCATACCATACAAATAGAGAGTAGACCCATACCATACCATACAGATCCTCTAGGACCAGTCAGGCATGGGTCCGCTCTGTTTGCTTATATGTAACAGCTTCTGTTTTGTTTGCCATATCAACATTTTCTTTATGATCATAGTTTTAATGCAAGAGTTGAATTAATCAATATGCAAATCTGGCATGAACATTCAACGCTAAATTTTGAAATGGGCTATTCCAAATTCAAATAAGTCAAGCTTATGGTGAATATCTAGGGTTTTTTCTAAACAAAAGTGTAACACGATAAATAGTACATGTACAGACCCTGGTGAGAGGGCTCCTCTAGAAGCCCTCTCATCTGGGTATTCACTGTTGGCGAAGGACATTAGTGACTCGTGTCCCGCACTGTAAAGGGTTAAAATAATTTGTATCTACAGGTATACAATATCACTTACAGAATGTCATATAATTCCAGAAACTTTGGGTACGGTATAAGACCGTCTTTATCTTCGCCCACAGTACTCTTCAGTTTGTCCCACTGTGATTCTGTGATGGAGTAGCCGAGTCTACGTTCTATACCCGCCCGGAACTCGTGTGCTGTGATCACCCCAAGATTGTACTTGTCGCATTGTCTGGGTGAAAGTAAGAAAGTTATCATCATTCTCATTTTATCCAGTCACCAGGCTTCTCTAGTGACATAATAAAGGGGGTGCAGATAAACTTAGGTTTATTAGGTTACTTCCGGTAGTAGAAGGTTTATTAGGTTAGTAGATAGGCGTAATGATTCTATAACCATGGAACTATTTTAATTTTCTGTAAATATGCATAAAAATCATGTTGACGAAATGTATCTAACAGAAAATTCACCAAAAAAATTCAAATGAGAAAAAATAAAAATAATTGACTATAGCTGGATTCGAACCCGCGCCTGATCATACAAAAACCAATTCTGATTACTCTAAAGACGTCGTCTTTACCGATTACGCCACTGAGACCACATACAAATTGAAGTTGATTTAACACTTTTATTAATTTAATCCACCGCTAGCGAAACGCGTTTTTGATAAAATCAAGCCTGGAAGCACAGCTTGACAGATAAATAGTAAATGTTTTTCTTTTTACTCTCATTATAATTTGATTGATAAACTCTTACAGGGGCGGTGATAGTCATAGACCTAAATATAGCCCGTTCAGTTCAATCGATTTATGAGTGACGTTAGGTCTATCTAAAAATAGAAACCGAGACTACGGAACTCGAATTTGACCAGGCCCCCGTTTCACGAACATTCTTAAGTAATTACTTAGTATCAGGCTTAACTTATAAGAGGTATTGCATTTATATTTAGAGAAGATATGTCAAATAATTTTATCTTAACAGAAACCTTAGAGATATTCTGTTATATATTTTAATAGAAAATACCGGTTTTTGCAAGGAACAGCTAGTTAAACCCAAAATGAATTTGATAAAATTCTTAAGTCTGTTACAAATTCTTAAATATTGTTTTTGCTTTAGATCACCTTTAGTTAGTATCAAGTACAATATTTGTTTTTAAAATGATAACGGAGCAAACCTCTTACCCCTTTGTGGCACATTAAACACTAATTTATGAAAAATTATGTTCTTGTGAAACTTTTAAATAACAGGCTTAGCTAAGTAATTACTTAAGAATGTTCGTGAAACGGGGGCCGGGGAATATTATAACAATGTCTGTTTGAAATAATTTATCGATCATCCATTCAAATCATCTTATTTTTCAAATTCAACCACGTTTTCCCCTCTTGTAATGCAAGTATCGAAACTATTTTCCTCTGCGGTAGCTCATTAGATCTATTTACGTCTAAATGGAAATGAAAAGGGAGGGATCCGTTGATCGAAAAACCGCATTTTCAATGTAAATTATTTCAAAAGTGTTATGTTAAATGTGAGTCTATGAAAAAAGATATTTAACTAAATTGACTGGATAAATCGAATAATAGGTTAGTGCCGTAGATGGGACGCCTTTATCCGACTCGGAGAGAAAACAGTTGAGGCTCGGCAAGCCTCGCCTCAATGTTTTCTCCCCTCATCGGATAAAGGCGTCCCATCTACGGCACTAACCTATTATTCTCTATATAGCGCTCCATATCAGAAAGGTTGTCGCTTCCTCTCGAAATCATTCTAATGAGTAGTGACAACTATGGGTTTGTGAATAATAACATTCGCATCTGAAATCCCCCCTAATCTTGAATACTATATATACTACTCTCTCTCTCTCTCTCTCTCTCTCTCTCTATCTCTCTCCCTCTCTCTCTTTCTCTCTCTCTTTTCTCTCTCATTCATCTATCTCCTCTCTTTTCTCTCTCATTCACCTATCTCCTATCTTTTCTCTCTCGCATTCATCCATCTCTCTCTCTTCTCTCTCATTCATCTATCTCCCTCTCTCTCCTCTCGTTCTCTCTCTCTCTCTCTCTCTCTCTCTCTCTCTCTCTCTCTCTTTCTCTCTGTCCCCACCAACACACACACACTTCTATTTTCCTTCCTGTTTCATTTTGTTTCTCTTCCCCTCTCACACACTCTTTCACTCTTTCACATATTTCCTACCTTCTTTGCCACATTTATCGATAAGTTTCTATGTTTTCCCCCTCTTTAAATTTTTGGCGCCAAATAATTTTCATCCACAAATAATGTCGCCTGCTTTAAATTGCATAGTATAGTTTCCTTCAATGTCTTCTCTAAAACATAAGTCATGCGTCTAACAGTTACTGTTAGAATCCTGATGAGACGTCGAGCTACGTTTAATCTGGATCCAAACTGTTTGCAAAGGTATAAACAGATTCGCCCATTTCGGCAAGACCTGTGAATCGTTTTCCAGCGACTTAATACTCGTTACGGTTTCGGTTTCAGTACTTTTCACAGACACATTAAACGTTTGAACTGTAATAAATGTGTAGTCTCTCGAACAGTTAACATAAAAATAAAAATCTCTTAATCATAGGGCACTTTCCTTATGTAATTCAGGTACATCGGGTGTCTTGTTAAGAAATATCAGCTATGTCGTGTTCGTTTCAGAACTGGGAAGATCCGTGCGACTAAAAGTATCTCACAGTCTAGTGTTGCGATCTTAGTGACCTTGCGATAATTTCTGTGGTACATGTACGATCTTTAGAAAGACTGAAATCGTACAAAGCGGGTCGTTGCCTAATACAGGATAAAATTAATGCAAAAGGCTCCTAAAGAAGCGTTTTGCATTATTATTAAACTGCATAAAGCTACCACCTGCCTTATGGACCCATAACCAGACTTCTTCTTAGTGGTCGTTCTATACTGTACTTCTGGCCGTGGGATCATCAGTAAGACGGACCCATGAGGCCACCTTCCATTAACATGTCGGTTTACACAATACACTGTCATTGTGAGAAGGACTTCTGTAACACTTAACTCTTAATGCTGTGGATGCCGAATATTCAAAGTGGAATGGTCCACCAGAGTTTAACCCTTTGCTCCATGAATATTTATTTAAGAAATAATAACGCCATGAATATCAATTACATTATCATTTATAACGCATATGAACACATTAACATTACGGCCATGGCAGAAACTAGATATTCAGATCGGTAAAATGTCTTAAGCAAACAGAACAGACCCTGAACAGACGGCTCTGGGTCTACTCTGTTTGCAAAGGCGTAGAAATGCGTATTTATGGAGTAAAGGGTTAATTATAGCGTCTACTCAGTGTCAAGGGATTTAATGTACTAGGTGAATGTGAATGACAAACCCTAGATCTGGGTTGACACTGTTTACAAATAGGAGTACACTCGTTATTGCATTCAATGGGTGGTTAGTAATTAGCGTTGTACTTTCTCTAAAGATTTCTTATATTGCTACATAAAAGGGATATATATGAGCGTTCTACGTTACTTTTGACTTGCATTAAGCTACCAACTGCCTTACATACCCATAATTACCCCATTTGCTCCCACGATCCCATATATGGATCGTAGGCAAACAGTGTAGACTCTGATCAGACGCCGCATAATGCGTCTTCTGATCAGAGTCTACACTGTTTGCTGATAGGCATTTCAATATAAAACAAAACGAAATTGAAAATTTAGACCAGGCACCCCTTAGATAAAACATGGACTTATCCAATATATAAACATGGAAGAATCCACTGGGAGCAAATGGGTGAAACTTCTTTTTGAAATCCGCTTAAGGTAGGCTCTATTGTATATTTTCAGATTTTATCGAGCTAATTCAACTTTTCAGTGTTTTGTTATTTATCAAGTTACTTCTTCGCCGATCTAAAGTAACAAAAATAAATACGTTTGTTAAAATATAAATTGTATTAACTGCGAGTGTGAAATTACCTGAAGTGACTCATCAATTTAATGAAGTCGACGTGAAAATATTCTACCAGACGCGCCTCAAGGGCTTCTGCGGTTAATGCACCCATCTGGATGGTCCCGTCACTGTGAAATCTGAAACAAAAATGCTCATTAACACAGAACAACAGATAAAGGTGCGTACTCAAGTACTAAAATCGTCATTACCATCACACCCTATGTTGTGACAACTCTTTAGAATCGTCTCTTAGGAGAAATAAAGAAGTCATTCTTGTAAATGTTTTAATTTACGCATCTTATCTGGATCTCTTAGCGTTTCTCATCCCTTTCTTTTTTTTCACCTGCTAAAAGTAATTACAGTATATACATAACATCATAACAATATATAGATGCATATACAGTAACATCCTTCTAAATTTGACATTACTGTAAACCCCCTCTAAACCAGATTTTAGTATAAACCGGACTATCAGTATCATCCCATCTAAACTGAACATTTGGAAAAGAAGACTTTAGATCGTTATGAGATATGATTCCTTAATGCAGGGAACAAGTCAAGCAGAACGTTATTTTGGGAACTTCTGGTTTTATCCTGCATGAAGCAACCACCTGTCTTAACCCTTTACTTCATAAACACGCCTTTGCAAACAGAGTAGACCCAGATCAGACCCTATAGATTTGATTCTACAATTTCTGACATGGCCAAATCTTCCTGATTTAATATGCTATTATAATATTTAATCTAAATACTATTGATGACGTCTTTATTTCTTACATGAATAGTCATGGAGTAAAGGGTTAAAGACCGACATTGATGCTGATTTGATTTACTGAGGATACATATTTACATGTACATGTATACGTAATATACTGACACTGGTATCTCTCTATTGGATGACAATTAACCCGTCTCATGCTTAGCGCGTCATGGTTTGCATTCGCAAACAGATGGGGTTGGGATGAGATGCCGAGTAACTTCGTGTCTCATCAGGATCCGAGCTGTTTGACGCTCGATCAATAGTTTCAAAACAGGACTAAATGAAACGGAAGTCAGTGAAAGGTTCAGCAAATCAGAGATTGAGGAGACATTATGTTTTCAACAGGAGACGAGTTTACTGAGTATGTCATTACACGACGTACATTTCCTTTTGTGCAACTTTCAGGACAGAAATTAACTCTTTTATTCCCACGTTATTTGAAGAAAACTCATCCAAATAGCATTGTGGAAGGCTCCATTTTTCATGTCGAGGGGGCACAGCTAACGACATATTTGTTGGAACAAGCCATTGACATCGGTGGCTTCAGCAAACCGTTGAGACCCTGATCAGAGGGCTCCTTCAGGTCTAGGTCTACAATGTTTGCCTACGTCCCATTAAAGGGACAATGAGCACAAATAGGTTCAGAGTGAAATATAACCTTCTTGTTCACAATGTAAAAATATAAAATATAAAAATCAGCTTATTGATATTCATACAGTCATTATTTCTTACTTGAATATTCATCAGGCAAGGGGCAAAACTGCGACTAGTATTTAAAATAGCACTATATGGTGTGATACTATTACGTACGAGTGGTGGGCGTCTCTGACTATCTTCGAGGTTATGCTGTTCTCTGATCGGTTCTGATACTTCAACAGAAACTCCCTGTAGTTCACCTGACCTTTGAGTGCCCGCATACCGCTCCTACAATATATAGCACAGAGATAATCTTAACCCATTCCCTCCTAGGCTATTTTAGACCAAATATCTTTGAATATGTCTGCTGAAAAGGAGCATTTACTAGTAAAGGGGAAAGCGTTTATATAGATCAGATGCCGAGTCACCCGGCGTCTAATAAAGGATCCAAACTGTTTGACACTCGGTCAATAATTTCTCAAACATTTGTTCGAAGTAGTCAAAATTGCACCATCTGATTCAAAGTTGAACAGACATTATTTTTGAATTCAGCTCTACCTACAGTTTCCATAATCAACAAAAACAAACCCTGGTCAGACAGAAACTGTCTGGTCTTGGTATACTCGGTTTGCAAATGCGTAAAAATGCACTTCTATCATATAAAGCATAACAACTGAAGTGGAATTCTACATTAAACTGTTTAAGGCGGTTTTCAGTTTGCTATTAGAGCGTGATGCTTCCCAACCTTTTAACTCTTTCGAAATGGGAACATTTATGGTGACCTCTGCAAACAATGTTGGATCCATACGTGACGCCGGGTATATCGGCGTCTCACAAGGACACTGTTTGACACTGCTTATATTTTTCGTAAAGAAACCACCACTGTGAAACACGATACAGACGACAATGTTAACCCTTCGCTTGCTAGTCACGTCATTATACCTACCTGTAAATAGTGCAGACCCAGATGAGACAGCTCCTGCAGGAGCTGTCTCATCAGGGTCTGCACTATTTACAAGTTGATTGTGCAACCAGTGCACTCCACAGCAGTCATTGCACAGCGAAATACTTGTACACAGTGAAGATATATGTAATTATACAACAAGGCATGGGTAAAGAAGGAGAAATGTATTTTAAAATTCAGCAAGCGAAGGGTTAACAGATGGAATTCATTTGGAACCGAAATCGTTAACTGTTTTCCTACCAATGTCACATCGTTGGTTACCTATGTAAAATATTTGGACGCAGACGATCTAAACCGTTTAGTTACTGTGACTGTGTTTTTAAACAAAAATGGGGAAAATAAAATATAATGAAATTTGTAACAGGCGACAAGGTTTACAGACAAAACACAATCAAAATGGGTTAACTTGTAAGGCAATTTATTGTCGACAGAAATTAAGATTTCAAGGACGTGGTCAACTATATTACACAGCAACAGATAAAGGTGTATATACTAAGATACTAAAATCGTAATTTCTCCACCAAACCATATGTTATGACCACTCTTTAGAACACACGATTATATCGAGTGATCACAACATAGGGTTTGGTGGAGAAATAAATAAGCTATTCCTGAAATGTTTTTAATTCCGCATCTTATCTATCTGGACCTCTAAACATATGCCATGAGTTGGAACATGATGACGTTACTTGGTATCTCATATTGTTTACAACGGTAATCATGGATTCGTTCGTGGCGTGAAAAATAAGGACCACCGCAAACTTATGTAGCGTATGTAGTTTTGATTCACGTTGATCGCTTACTTTTTCAAGAAGTCATCGAGTTCGGCAGGGGACACATTGAAGCCGAATTCCTGTAGCACTCTTCGGAAGTCTATCTTGGAGACGTAGTTGTCATTGAGGAAGTCAAAAAGCTGGAATGCGGTCAGCATCGCCTGGTATCCCTCCTCGAACTGTCAAAGACAAACGTGTAATACATATATATCTTATCAAAATGGCAACTTGCAATTTGCAATATAGTGGTATACAAACCCCTTCTCAGATTGTCATCTATAAATACGTAATATGAGTTAATATAATATCCCTCCTCAAACTATAAAATACAAAAAAATGCATGCAAGTGATATAGTGTTATACATCCATCCTCAAATTGTCAACAGCAAATATATAATATTATTCTATACACACCTCCTTAAAGAATAAACTACAAATATAAGCCACCTTGATCCCATACATGGACACACAATATAGAAATATTTCGGTACTATTGTCCAACTGGAAAGGTAGTAAGCGAAAGTTGCCGGTATTACACATATGAACAACTCACTCGAAAGGCGGCAAGCAAACGTTATATGTACTATATATATCAACAACTTGAATGGTATGCAACCATCATCGGTACTATACGTTCATACAGCAAGTAAGACAGTGTGCTACACGTATCGATACTAAACGTGTACATACAACTGTAAAGACAGCTAAAACAACTGCTACACTTATTGATGATATGGGTATGTACACACAGCTGGATAGGCCGTATGCGATAATTATCGGTACTATACGAGTACGTATGTGCATACAGCTGGAAAATCAGCATGCAACCATTATTGGTACTATACGAGTACGTACGTGCAAACAGTTGGAAAGGTAGTATGCGACAAGCATCGATACTATACGAGTACGTATGTGCATACAGCTGGAAAGACATTATGCGACTATTATTGGTACTATACGAGTACGTATGTGCATACAGTTGGAAAGGCAGTATGCGACAATCATCGTTACTATACGAGTACGTGTGTGCATACAACTGGAAATACAGTATGTCCAGTTATTGGTACTTTACGTATGTATGGCAGTATACCACATTTCTTGGTACTATACTTATGTACATAATGTCTGAAAGGCAATTTGTGTGGTGGTCAAGTGGTAACGCGGTTTGCTACCCGGAGGTCCGGAGTTCAAATACCGATCCCTCCCGGAAACTTCAGAGACACTTTCAATGTCTCCCACCCATTCCTCCTCTCCATCAAGAGGTTAAAATGGGTACCTGTGAGGATCACTAGCCGGTACTGCGGCTGCATGATTGAGCCATATGTTAGCAGTGCTCAATATTGTAGACGAATGACTAAATGACTAGGGGAGTAAATGTACAGTCGGACTGACAGTAAACTATAACTAGGCACTTTACTTATTTATGTACATACAGCTGGAAATGCAGTATGCCACAATTATCGCTATTACGTATATATGCATGTACAAACAGCTGTAAAAAACTAAACCACAACTATCGGTGTTATATGTATGTAAACACAGCTGGAAAGACAGTGTTCCGCAACTATCAGTACTGTACATATGTATATACATACAGCTTGAAAGGCAGTAAGCCACAAGTATCGGTACAATACATATGTACAACTGAGAAACATTATGCATTTTGTGAAGTTCCTTGGAAAATATATATGATTCCTAACTAGGAAAGTAACATTTAGTTTACTTTTGAGTTTGATGTTTAATAACAATATCAATAAACAATTCACCTTGTAATGAAGACAGTCCACAACATTTTCAAGCTTCGGTGCTTGCTTTGGCGGTTTTTTAATTTCAACTCTTGTTTCCTTTGCTCCTGTTTTAAGTGGATCCTTGGCTTGTTCAGCTGTGGTCATTTCGTCAATGGCAGTAGGGACTTTGACTGAAGGTTTAGGAATGTTCTCAGGCTTCTCTTTCTTCAGAAGTTTGTTCAATTCAGCACCGTTGTCCATTCCACTCGTATGGCTAATTTCGGAATGAGGCCGATGTCTTGGGTACGCCGCACCACGTGGCGTATAAGGCGCTGCCTGGCGAGGCCGACCCTGGGGGTCAAGGCCGCATTGCCGAAAGAAATCTTCTGTTCCTAGTGCCTTCGTTCCCTCCTTGTCATATCTGAAAATACAAAACAATATGAAACTATTAACGAGTAGATACCTTTTTAACCCTTTTCCTATTCAATGTTTATTCCGAATATAAATACCAACACAATATTCATGAGAAAATAGCTATAATGAAATATGGAAGGCAGAACATTGTAGCCATTTTAGAATGTAAAGAAACACAACTATTCCATTAGCAAACATAGCAGACCCTGATCAGACGGCTCCATTAGGAGCCGTCTGATCTGGGTCTACTCTGTTTGCAAATGCGTTGAAAATGCGTTTATATGAAGAAAAGGGTTAACCCTTATCCAGACATGGGCCATATTTGTACAAAGCGTTGGTCCAGATGAGACACTTAGTAAATCAGCGTCCCGTTAGGATTCAAACTGTTTGACACTCGGTCAATAGTATTTAAACGACTAAGCGAACAGAAATTAGTAAACAAAATTGCATCAGATCAGAAGTTGAGCAGACATTATTTTTGTATAGCGATATAAGGGTTAAGATACAAACCCTTTCAAAAATCAATAAACTAAAGTAAAATATGTCTTAACCCTTTCCCTGTTCTATGTTTAGTCCAAAGTTAAATACCTAACTGCATATTCATGAACAAAATAGTTATAATGCAATATGGAAGGCGGAATATTGTAGCCATTTTAGAAAGGAAAGAAACATATTATCTTTCGAATTCCATTAGCAACAGACCCTGATTAGACGGTTCCTATAGGAGCCGTCTGATCTGGATCTACTCTGTTTGCAAATGCGTGAAAACACGTTTATATGAGGGAAAGAGTTAAGCGGGTATCAGCAGATGTCTAATTAAGGGTTTGCCTTCGGAAAAGGTCTTGTTTTAGAGACCTTACATATTGCCAATCTTGCAAAAGACGCTTGGTTATAGTACGAAACAACTAGATGTAGGACAACCTTTTTCGTCACCAAGGTCACGGTGACATATCATCCTTTTTCAAGGAAATACGCTATTATAGCTATATATAGAATATAGATTTTGACACCATCTTTAATTGGCCTCGACTGTGTCCAATCACTGGCTTTAAAACTGGAATGACGCCGCATTTTCCAAAATAAACATTTCGGTCAATGGGTTGCATCTTACAGTACACTTTTAATTATATGTCCCTATATAAAACCCCAATATCTTACATTTTCCCATGTGACTCTCCCGTATGTTACTGTGGTAAGAGAAATAATTGAACATGAACTGGTTCTTACCTTGAAAACGATGCGATTTATACTTGCGAGGTTACAAAAATATGTTTAATAGTTTACTTAATGAATATTCATCTAAGAATGTATGACTTCGCGAATAATAAGAAAAAATAATGTGATTATGATGTCATTGAACAAGATGTTTTTACAATAGCAGACTGTGTAAAATCAGATCTATTACATTATTTAAGCAAACAAAGTAGTGCTAAGTCGTCTCTTTTCACTGGCTTTTAAATCCCTTTCGGTGCAAAATTTCTAATTGTCGTCAGCAATCGTTCGTTAAAGAAGGAAATGAGATATATAAATGCAAATTTCAAAAGAAAAAAACACAGATATTGATATAGAGATTGAGATAAAAAAAGAAAAAAGAAAGGTGAAGCCCCTGATCAGACGCCGCCTTGAAAAAGCGGCGTCTGATCATGGACTGCACTAGTAGTGCATTTATGCGACATTAGCGGTGAAAGGGTCAAATAAATAAATACGGCTGGGTCACCAGGTACAGGGCTAAATATGACCTACTGGAAAAAGTACGCTCAAATCATGACCTGCTACGGTTTTTACTTCCATTCGATTCGTTAGAACTTTTGAAAAACAACTATTAAACCAGTGTGAAACAGCTTGGATCCTGATTTGACGCTGAGTTACTCGGCGTCTCATCTGGATCCAAACTGTGGCTAAATGCCAGCTAGATTGCGCTTAGCACAACGCGTTAACTGGGCGCCCAACATTGTTGTTCGAAGCTATCTTTACTATTCTGATTCTATAGTTTCTCCCACGGCCAAACATTCATATGTTCGTATGTAATAAATTCAACCATGCGTTCATTATTTATTACACGAATATTCATTGAGTAAAATGTTGGCCGTAGGAATGCATACTTAGTAATTATTTTTACGTATTTCTCAAATTTATTTTTGTGAGCATAAGTACGCATCTAAGATATATATATCATCTGCTATATCTCACATTTGCAAACAGCTTAGATCCAGATGAAACACCAAGTAACTCGCATGTTCAATGGATTCAAGCTGTTTTACACCCAGCGAATAGTTTCTCAAATGTTTGTCGAATCGGAAATAGTTAAAATTGCATCAGAACCAAATTTGAGTAGACAGTTTTCACAGTGGTGTAAGGGTTAATGATCAGGGACTCGTACTACTAAAGATCGTACGACTAAAGGTATCGTATGTTCTAAAATATGACAATCACTTCTACTCGCATAGCAGAAACTATCGTACATTATTATGACCAGTAATTAAGGTTAACCTCGTACGACAGAAAATATCGTGCATTTCTAACATTAGATGATCGTAACTTTTAGTTACGATCGTCGCATGTTGGAACTTACTATAATTTCAATCATACGATCTTTAGAAAAACGGGATCATGGCATGAGACACAATTTACCTCGTCATACGCGCAAATATTGATTATCTGCAAAATGATGTTTTCTTCTCGGGACTCGGGATACAGTAAAACCTCTCTAAACCGGAATTCTAGCAGAGAAAATATTAGATACTTTTACGCAGGTGGCTGCTTAATGTAGGATGAAAGTTATGTAGAAAGAAGAAGTTTCTACACGACTTTTACCCTGCATTAAGCTGCCACCTGTGTCCAAGACTGATATTTACAGTAAGCTGAACATCCGGTTTAGAGGTTTTTTTACTGTATATTATTCTGGGTTATCAATTGGTTCTATCACAGTCAGACACAAAGTTACGTGACGTCTAGCTAGACCAATAGCCATTAGTCGTAGATGGCAAACAACAGTCGGTAACCCTTAACCTTAGGAATATTCATGTAAGAAATAATTATATCATGAATATTTACAAACGATCGTTTGAACATGGCTGATATTGTAGATTCAGATCTAAATCATTCCAAAAGCAAAATGTGCAAACATTGATAAGATGGTTCCTATAGATAGAAACTAGAATGATAAATTTATAGTTCCATAAACAAACCAAGTAGAATCTGGTCAGACGGTTCCCACAGAAGTCGTCTGATCTGGGTCTACTTGGTTTGCTTGAAGGCGTATCTACTGAGGTAAATGGTAAAACATCAAATCAACTATCAAGTAAAGAAAAAAGTTTTAGTCACCTCTGCCACAGTTTGTCAAAATCTTCGTCTGTCATATAGATCCCCAGAGTGGCGTATGCTTCCCGCAGCTGAGGTGGTAGTATAAGACCACTGGGCTGGAAGACCGAATCCGGAAATACCTTGTGAGCGTCGAAATTCCTTGTAAATATAGAACATTTCATTAATTCATCTGTCCTATTCAGTTGTATTTTTAGTTGGCATCGTTATGAAAACTGGTCATTGGGCATGCATATCAGTGGTGATTAATATTAATAGGCGTATTGACGTACTGTGTCCTACGGCGTATTGAAGTGCGACTTATGTACAGTGCGGCATATGTTCGGGGATAATTGAAGTGTGGGTTATGTTCAAGGCGTATTGAAGTGCGGCTTATATACAAGGTGTACTGAAGTGCGACTTATACTCATGGTGTATTGAAGTGCGGATTATTATCACGACGTATTGAAGTGCGGCTTATATGCGGGATTATTGAAAGTCTGCTAATATATATTCAAGGCGTTTTGGAAAATTTAGTAATTTTGTTCTTTTCCTTCGGACGCGTGTATTTTAACCCTTAAACCGAATCTATTTTTCATGTGATGGGATTCTGTATAAGAAATATATGCTGATGAAAATCACCGTTGGCATTAATTGATAATGCAAACATTGCTGAACCTAATCAAAATACATTTTCAAGAATCCTCCGATCTGGATCAACACTGTCTGACCATGTCACGTGTATGGGATCATGGTAGAATATGAACTTAAAACGTGTAATTAATAATTTTATAGAATTGACACATTTTATTATATTTGTTTACAATGCACCTTTGATTTTGTTGTACTTATCTACAACCATGCATGTAGGGCATATTTTATTGTGTTGTATTTTAGAAAACAATTATTTTGCAAAACGGTTCACTTACAAGTTTAACCCTTACCCCCGCAGTGCAAAAATATGTCTGCTCAACTGTTGACCTGTTGCAATTTTGACCATTTCCATTTCAATTAAACGTTTACAGATCTATTGTACGAGTTATTCGGCGTCTCATCAGGATGATCAAAACTGTTTGCGATTTGTGAACGTTAAGAAATATGAGCCCTGTGACTGGTGTTTAAACTGAGCCCTGTGGTTGGAGATTTAGACTGAGCCCTGTGATTTATGCCTTAGACTGAGCTATGTGATTGGTGATTTAAACTGAGCATTTTAATCCTTTGACCATAATCATGGTGATTGATATGCTTGTTGGTGAGTTACTTTTAGCGACTTCTGGGAGGGAGGTGTGTGTTGTTGAGTTACTTGGAGCGACTTCGTGTGTGTGTGTGGGGGGGGGGGGTGCAGTAAGCTTGGCGGTCATTCGGACTGAAAGTAGAATATAATTAGGTACTTTACTTTATAATTACTTCAATCTCTAATAATCGTCACCCAATCCAGAGTTCAAAGCAAAATGTCTTCGATTTCGTACCCCTCATACTGGATAGCAAAACAAACAGCGTGGATCCATATAAGACTTTTAGGTAATTCGACATCCCACCAGGATCTAAGCTGTTTGACACTTTGTCAATAGTATTTCTTTCGAGTGAACATGTATGTGATTAACTTTGAGCGACATCAAGGAGAGCGGTGTGTTGGTGACTTACTTTGAGCGACATTTCTCTTTGAAGATGGCGTCGGAGAATGGCATTGATGTGTATGGGTCGTGGATTCGCATGTCGCCCCGTCGCAAGTAACTCTCGGGAAAGTTGGGCTCTGACTGGTGCATACCCTGGGCTCTAATGGCGCTTACCCAGTTCTTGGTATCCTATTAAAGTAGTGAATCAGAATAAACAGTTTTGCTAATAGATATCTTATTATAGTAAAACCGATCTACACCTTTGCAAACAGAGTAGTAGACACGGGTCTGGTAGCACTTGTATGGGCTGTCTGATCTGGGTCTGATCTATTTATTCCTGTGATACAGGTCGGACATCTTACTGTTTACCACGAAAATAAATTTCCCTATCTTTATCTTTTAAGATCAGATTAAATTGATTAACGCTTTTCTCAATAAATATGCCTTTATGCGCCTTGCAAACATAAATGTCCCAGATCAGACAGTCCATACAGTAGCTATGTTTGCTTATGAAATAATATAGACATGGTTTTATAGTTTATACCGTGGCCAAAGATTCCTGTGTCCATATGCTATTATAAAAACAAATCTAATTAATTTTTATATATGCATGATGTCATTATTTCTTTTATGAATATCCAAGGGTTACTATCCATAGTGGACGGAGTCTTGGGTGGATATTCACCAGCTATAGGGGTACAGAGAAACTGTGTAAGCTTAGAGAGGAGAAGTAGTGTACCGTAGAGCATGTCTTAGGCGACTATCCATTATTTGAACAAAGGAGTCAAAAAAAGGTGGTTGTTTAATGCAGGTCAACAATAATGCAGAAAGCTCCGGTAGGCGCTTTTTGCATCACTTTTGACCTGTATTAAGCAACCATCTGCATTACAAACCAATAATTAGACATCTTTTTGATGGTCGTTTAACACAGGTTCAACAGTAAACTAAGCTTTAAACTGTCCCTTTGTTCCATAAACGCCTTTCCAAACAATGAAGACCCAGATCAGATGGCGCTTGTAGGACAGTATGCTAAAAAACTAAATTCCTATGTTCATATGTCATTATGAATAGTCAGTAAAACTAATATTCATGACTTAATTATTTCTTAAATGAATATGCATAAATTAAACAGTCAATCCAAACCGCAAATAACTATACAAATGACAAAGTATTTGTATATGATAGTTTCAGATTCAGTACATATTTCAGTACTCATATTTTAACTACTGTATACATTTTATTACTCATATCATATTTTAACAATTGTACATATTTCAATACTCATATTTTAACAGTTGTGTTTTGTTATTACTCAAAATTTAACAATTGTACATAGTTTACAACTCATATCATGATGTCATATTTTCAGATGTGATATACATAGATTTTATAAGTGACCACAATTAGATATATAGAGAATCTTACATGAGTGTCCATTACAGATTGTTTTTATTGTCACAGTGTGTAGGTTTATCATCACTTGTACGGCCTTGCTGTACAAGCGCGCATTTATGGCGACGTGGTAGAGTGCATGACTGCGAACCTGGCGACCCGGGTTCGATCCCGGGTCTGAGCGGGTATGTTTCTTTATAAGAACACCCGGTTACATTTGGCGCCCAACGTGGGGCTGTGACTGTATGAGCTCCGAGTCCGATTCCCAGTCGTTCTCATACCCATAGAAATTCGGGACGAATTTCAACTTGCTGGGGGAGTATGTCACAGTGTGTAGGTTTATCATCACTTGTACGGCCTTGCTGTACAAGCGCGCTTTTATGGCGCCAAATGTAACCGGGTGTTCTTATAAAGAAACATACCCGCTCAGACCTGGGATCGAACCCGGGTCGCCAGGTTCGCAGTCATGCACTCTACCACGTCGCCATAAAAGCGCGCTTGTACAGCAAGGCCGTACAAGTGATGATAAACCTACACACTGTGACATTATGAAACTCATTTACTATGAAAATGACACTCGCTAAAGCTCTAGTCATATTATTATGGTCAACTTGTTTCATAAAACAGCTGTAATGAACACGAATGCATGATTCTGTTTATCACATAACCCTTAAAAAGTGTCATAGACAGTCAAACAGGCCATTGATGGCGGTTGTTTCTACCATTGTTTACAAACAGCATAGCATGGAGTGACTCGGTCAAACAGAGCTACGACTGGCTAACGATTAAATGCGTCATGCATTGGTACCGTATATTCTCTTTAAGATGCATTGTGGGCCGGATCCAAACTGCTAATTTGACTACACAATGCATTAGTGCATTTCCGCGGTTTACGGTACTCTCGACACTCCCACATCGCAGGTTATGCGATAAATATATATAGTAAATGGGTTAAAACAAGTTCTGATATTAGAAAAGGTCCTCCCGTAGTAAATCTATTTGTAAACATTGGCGGTTTAAACGCATTATTCATACAAATTTTTAAATAGGCAAGAAAATACCTCTGTGTCCTTGAAATATTGGACAAAATGGTCAAATTGTATAGCCTTTTTCCCATCGAGCTTGAATCTGAAATGGAAAATTCAACTTTACAGACTAAAATTACAGTAGAACCTCTCTTAAGGGGCCATCAATAAGAGATCTAATTATGGGTATGTAAGGCAGGTGGTAGCTTAATGTAGGTCAAAGGTAATGCAGTAAGCACATATAAGAGCATTAACCTTTAGCCTGCTGAGCAAGTTATTTTTACACAAATGTTCACCTACTACATTTTCAAAATTTATGCTATAACGGATGTGTGTGCCAAATGCAATCAGGGTGTCAAACAGTTTGGATAGTGAGGAGACTCGGCGTCTCATCTGGATCCAAACTGTTTGCATAGGTATTCACTCATCCGCACATAACAGGGTAAAGGTTAAGCAACCACCTACTTTTTAAGACCCCTATGTTCAATAAAGGAATAGTCGCTACAGGTTCTATTTTATACACGAGCAATCCTCACGTACAATATGTATCAGTTTGCATAGTCACAGGTGAAGGTGCGTATGGAACCCTTTACTCCATGAATATTCTCGTAAGATATAATGACATCATGCATATTGAATGAATTGTCTTTTATGATAGGCCAGGGGCACGGGATGGTTTGGACATGTTATATTATCGTAGAATCATATCTATCCTGCAGGAGCCGTCTGAACAGAGTCTACGCTGTTTGCAAAGGCGTAGAAAACGTATTTATGGAGCAAATGGTTAAATGCTAAAACATTCTTTCTTTTCCAAACTGTTGTCACTATTCGAAGAGACTATTTTAAAGAGTAGTCAAGACAAAGGGTTTAAATAGAGAAATAAAAGGAGTCATTCTTTAAAAATGTTTAGTTTACTCATTTCGACAATAACAACACAAAATCAAATAACCGGTAGTTATGAAACTAATTTGTAATTATGGTCGAATATTGATTATAGTATCGCGTGGATTGAAAAACACACCAGATAAATTCTATTCCTGTCATTTGTACCTATATCAGGTAAACTCCATCCCTGTTATTTGCACCTCTATCAGGTAAACTCTATCCGTGTTACATTATTTGCACCTCTGTCAGGTAAACTATATCCCTGTTAATTGTACCTCGATCAGGTAAACTCTATCCCTGTTATTTGTACATCTGTCAGATAAAATCAATCTCTGCCAATGTATGGCATATATATGTACAGTTGAACTTCGATATCTCGAACTCGGATAACTCGAACTTCGGGATAACTCGAGCTAAAAGTACAGAATTGCTCTAAAATATATCACTACGCATATCTAGAAACACATTTTACAGCTTAATGCAGTTCTACAGTAATGCTGAAAGCTCCTGTATGAGCTTTCAGCAATAATGTAGACCTGCATTAAGCTATGAACTTGAGCAATTGTCTAGATTACAAATCGGATAACTCGAACTTCTGTTATCTCGAACTAATTTAGATAGTCCCTTGAAGTTCGAGATATCGAAGTTCAACTGTACATGTATAAGCTACTACAGGAGCTGTAATACTTACTCTTTCAGCAGTTTTGCATATTGGTCGGGGGTTATATAGCCACACAGTGTATAGAGGATTCTCTGCAGTCCCTCCCTGAAAGGACAATAAAACACACAGTTTTCAAAATCATTATGATAGTTCGCTTAATCTCCTCTGATTAACCTTTATTCCATGAATATTGGTAAAAATACCAATGTAAAAATGTAAAAAATGACATTAATTCTAATTAGCTGACCTTTTCTAGTGGCACAAGATTTAGCCTTCTTGGTGTTTATTAGGATCCAATCTGTTTGTGACTGTGGTAAGGTTTTTACAGAAACGGGAAACAATCTTGACAATAATTGCAGACGACAAATTTTGCAGACAGCAATTATAGTTGGCAGCAATAGATTTTAATAATAAACATCATGTTGAAGAAAACTCATTTTGAAACCACACCCCGTACCTACCATATATGATACTACATGTATATATTTTATTGTAAGCGTGTACTGCTCGGAAATAAATGTGAGCAACAGCAGCCCATACCAACCGTATATCCCACTATACATTTTGTTGTAAGCGTGTACTGCTCGGAGATAAATGTGTCCCCAAACCCATACCAACCATAATGTTCCTGCATTACTTTTGCACTATAGTAAGCAAGCTCCTGCGTTCAAAGACGTCTATATTGAATAAATGAATGGTCGCTTAAAAGAGTGGTTCTGCTGTACAGTGAGATAAATGTGACACTATTACACGGAGACACTAATGCCAACACCTAGAGACATTTACATTATTACTTGGATACATTTACAGTATTACCTTGAGACATTTGCAGTATTACCTGGAGAAATTTACACTATTACCTAGAGACATTTGCATTTTTGCCTAGAGACAATGACTGTATTGCCGAGACACAATTACATTATTACTTGGAGACGCTTTTTTGATTTCCTGGAGACATTTACATAATTATTTTGAGACATTTACATTATTACCTGGAGACATTTTCATTATAACTTGGAGACATTTACATTATTACCTAGAGATATTTACATTATTATTTTGAGAAATTTACATTATTACATGGAGACATTTACATTATTACTTTGAGACATTAACGTTATTACCTGGAGATATTTACACTATTACCTGCAGACATTTACTCTATTACCTGAAGACATTCACATTATTACCTGCAGACATTTACTCCATTACCTGGAGACATTCACATTCTTACCTGCAGACATTTACTCAATTACCTGACGACATTCACATTCTTACCTGCAGACATTTACTCTATTACCTGAAGACATTCACATTCTTACCTGCAGACATTTATTCTATTACCTGGAGACAGTCACATTATAACCTGTACATTTACTGTATGACATAGAGACATTTACATTATTGCCCGAACATTTACATTATTACCCTTTAATTTATGTTTAAAACCGGGTCAATGGATTTAACCGTTTCGGCGCCAAATTTCTAATTGTCGTCTGCAATCCAAGTTTGTTAAATCATTCAGTGAAATAAGGAAATGAGATAAATAAATGCAAATTTCAAAGGAATAAAGAACATATATAGAAATAGAGATTGAGACAAATAGTGAAGTCCCTGATCAGACGCCGCCTTGAAAATGTGGCGTCTGATCTGGGACTGCACTATATGTCGTGGTGCATTTATGCGACATTGGCGGTGAAAGGGTTAAATGGATGTCGAATACCATTGTACCGAGTGCCAAACTGAATGTGTTGATAATTCTCCGCCAGACACTATTTTGCTGCCACTCATTAGAAGTGTCTCTCCGATGCGATTCTGATGAGTTACATCGAGATAGTGTTTGCCGGAGAAAGACCAGGGTCCATGCTTATAAAACTTTTAGTTGAGTCTGAGTTCGTTCGCAAGTTTTTGATTGGTCAGATTTGAGCCTTTGGCTCAAATCTGACCAATCAAAAGCTTGAGAACTCAAATCTGACCAATCAAAAGCTTGAGAACGAACTCAGACTCAACTAAAAAGCTTTATAAGCATGGACCCAGTACGCATACACTGTATTAACTACAGCTCTAATTGCTCTGCATTACCTGGAGACATTTCCAATCCCAGTCGGGTCATTGGATTTGAACAGATGTCGAATACCATAGTACCCAGTGCCAAACTTGTCGCGGACCAAGTCAACGAGCTGCAAAAAAACACGACAAATCCATTGTGATTTAGATACGACAACAATGGGTGTGTAAATTGTCATGCATTTGTTTCATGCGACCCACATCTGTACTAAACAATGCAATTGCGATAACTGTCAGTGTTAACCCTTATCCCACTATACGCGACCTGACTCGCATTTGCAAACAGCGTAGATCAAGATTAGAGACGAGTCGGCGTCTCTTGATGATACAATATGTTTGACACCCGGTCAATAGTTTCTCATACGTTCGATCGTCAAAATGCACCAGGATCCAATTTTGAGAAGACGTTATGTTTTCAAATCTGGGTAAGGGTTCAACGTTGGGTTTTGTATCCGTGTACAGCATAGTATATATACTATATATAACCTGTCTTAAGTGGTCATCAGAAAAGAGGTCTAATTATGGATATGTAAGGCAGGTGTTTGCTCCTGTAGGAGCTTTCTGCATTACGTATGCCCTCATTAAGCAACCACCTGCTTTTTAAGACGCCTATGTTCAATAAATACTTATGGTAATTCAGGAAAACGTAAAGAAGAAGAAACATGAACGGACATGTAAGATAGATCTATTAAATCCTCCTTGTAACACGCAAGTCCAGAATTATGTTTAGACCAGATTATATATTTCCTGACTAACAGTTCCTACATGTAAGTGCATGTGCCATTGCAAAACCTAGTATAACTAATAACTATGATGTCATAATTTCTTATATGAATATTAATAAAATAAAGGATAAACATTTGTCTACGTACTCAAAGTTAATTACTCACATTGTGGATTAAGTATTTAAATGTGGGATACGCAAGCACCGGCATTTGCAAACACTATAGACCCAGATCAGACGGTTGCTAGAGGAGCCCTCTGTTCAGGGTCTGAACTGCTTGCCAATCAAACTCTTATCGTACAATTTAACCAGAGAGACAGACAGAGAAAGATAGAGATATAAGAGAGATAAGCGAGAGGAACTATAGGGAGGGAGGGAGTGAGCGACAGAGAGAGACAGTGACAAAGACACAGACACATACAGAGAAAAAAGAAGAGAGAGAAAAAATGAGAGCAGTGGGAACGAGACAGGACACACAGAGATAGGAGAGAGAGGAGAGAGAGGCATGGAGACAGACACACACACATACAGACATACACACAGTGATAAATACACATAGACACAGAGAGATAAAGTATTGTAAACAGAAATAGCTATTACAGAGAGAGAGAGAGAGAGAGAGAGAGAGAGAGAGAGAGAGAGAGAGGGGGGGGGGGAGAAAAAAGAGATAGAAGGAGGGGGTTACCTCTGATGTTGTTCGTGGTTGGTAATTGTATTCTTTGCTCTTCACGTATGGTTTCCCAGGTCCTTTTAGGAATTCTGACATATGTACAAGAAAATAATTTGTTAAAAATGCAAATGATATAATCATATTAATATTCGGTTATTGAAATCGAGTTTCTTATCTATACATTTTTGTATTACGTTTTATCTTGCGGCTGTAAGTTATACACATACAGTTTAACTTCGATATCACGAACTCGGATAACTCGAAGTTTGGGATAGCTCGAAATAAGAGCTCGTTCTTTCGAAAATTTACCACCTAGAATATCACTACGCACGTGTCAATTTAATGCAGGTCGAAAGTAATGCTGAAAGTTCCTATAGGATGTTTCAGCATTACTATCGATCTGCATTAACCCATTATGTCATAGGCTATTTTAGATACAACCTCTTTGAATAAATTTACCGAAAAGGAGCATTAACTAGAGAAAATGGAAATTTTAAAATTTTGTAGTTTGAAACCATATAGGAGCAAATGCTCTATTTATCACAATGGTTTCACAAAGTGACTTTTACAGAGTCATCAAACGTCGTCAATATCAGGGAATGGGTTAAGCTGTGAACCTGAGAAATTTCCAGATTAGAAATCGGATGACTTGAGCTTCTTTTATCTCGAAGTAATTTGCATGGTCCTTTGAAGTTCGAGATATTGAAGTTCTACGTGACATATGTTAAACATTTATTAAACTTAATGAGATTTGAATGGCATTTGAAGGCATCTTGGATTCAGATGTTTTATTAGGATCTTAACTGTTTGACACCCGTTCACTAGATTACATTTGCAAACAGTTATGATCCAGATGAGACCCCGAATAACTCGGTACCTCACCAGGATCAAGACTGTCTGACGTTACGTTACTAGCTGGGACGAACCGAAAACAGAAAACTTTGTTCAACCCATTTCCTCATATTGACGACTTTTGGCGACTCTGTTAAAGTCATTTTGTGAAACCATTGTGATAAATAGAGCATTTGCTCCTATAGGAGCAAATGCTCTATTTATCACAATGGTTTCAAACTACAAAATTATAATGTTTTCCTTTTCTCTAATTAATGCTCCTTTTCGGTAGGTTAATTCAAAGAGGTTGTATCTAAAATAGCCTACGAGGGAATGGGTTAAGATAAGCGTTTAAGTAGATACTATTACTTTAACAAGAGTATACTAGAGTTTATCAGAATGCATTGGTCAATTTAAATCAGTATAATTATATTGTAAAGAGATGTCTCTTGTATTATAAATTTTAACCCTTTACCTTATGAATATTCATTTTTATAATGACACAACTTATGAAAACAGGAAAATTTGGCAATAGTAGAAACCGTAGACTCAGTTCTACATTATTCCATTGCGAACAGAGTAGACCCTAATCAGACGGTTCCTGCAGGAGCCGCCTGATCTATGTCTACTTTGTTTGCAAATGCGTCATAATCTAATCCGTATCTATCAGGTAAATGGTTAAAGAATGTGGATAATTAAAAATGTGTCCGAAACCAAAGCATGTTGCTATGTGAAGAATACGTGCAAATGTGCAAACCACACGCAAATAAAGATACGTGTACATAACTTTAGGCATTATATAGCTGCAACAGGTACTCGAATATTGCCGGGCTGTACAATAAAACACCAAAAACACCAATCGACATTGCTAAGCATTTCAAAACATTGACCACATGGCTACCAAAGCATACAAGTATCTACCATAACCAAGATAAGCTGGATTTAAATATACATGTACAATAAGCATCAAAACATACTACCAGTGTGCTTAAAGCAAAGCTTTGTTAGACCACATTCGTAACGGATCAAATTTGTAAAAGATACATTACGAATGTTATCACAATCGTAACAGGTAAAATGTGTTAAAAATGTGAGTGTCAAATACTAAAATCGTCATTTCTCCACCAACCCCTATGTTGTGACGACCCTTTAGAATCGTCTCGAAGAGACGATTCTAAAGAGTTGTCAAAACATAGGGTTTGGTGGATAAATAAAGAAGTTATTCTTGAAAATGTTTTAATTTACGCATCTTATCATAACCTCATAACACCCCTTGAATAGTGCACACAACAGCGACCCAGATCAGCCGATGCAGTTTTCCTAAGATAATATGAATCAACACAGTTTGTGACGAAACTGCAGGTACAGTTTACATTCAAATCAGAAGCCAACCTTCAAATTATATGTGTGGGCTAATTAGGATCTTCACTGATTCTGCACCGTCTACACTGCAATATTCAAGGGCTGTCTTCGCAAACAGACGTTCTTTATACATCTACACCCATTTAAAAACAATGAAAGCCAAAATTTGGCTCGACTACATGTAGAGATATCAACCTGATTTTACGATGTCTATACATTATGTAAACTAATGTTTAACCTTGCTTAACCAATGACACTAATGTCATTTGCAAACAGTGTAGACCCAGATGAGAGGGCTCCTAGAGTAGCCCTCTCACCAGGGTCTGAATTGTTTGTCATGTTACGCTTTTCTTTCGAAAAGTCCCTAGATATTCATCGTAAGCTTGACCTGTTTGAATTCCGGTTTAGAGGGGGTTTACTGTATATGTTTACGTCTCCGGTTTAGAGGGGGTTTACTGTATATGTTTACGTCGCAAGTCAGTTCGATACCGCTACATGTAGGTACAAAATTACATATAAACAAAAGCATTTACATATTAAACTTATTTTCTTCAAAACTCTAACTTGTGAAAAGTGACAAACCAAACACAATTGTGGTAAACCTTTGTTAAATTGTGTACAGTGTGTTGTGGATCATGTAATTACAGTTTAAAAAGTTTTATCTACGTTCTGTATATCGTAGAATACGAAAAAATGTCCTTCAGTTTATCTTTCTTGCTGAATCGGATTGTGGCCTAAAATTATATGAGACAATATACGTGATAGAAAGTTGGAACTTCTCCGAAGAAAGTCCATCATTTAGGCCCGGATGACATGAAAAAAACCTACATTAATTTAAACATAATGTACAAATCAGCCATAACCCCTAACATAATGTAATGACATATAGCAACCATTAACATAATGCACTGACTCGCCGTAGTCTCAAACATAATGCATTTACCCACCATGAATTTTACCATACGCTCCGCAGTGACTTCAAACATAATGTACTGACCCACCGTAACCTCATAACCTCATACATAATGTCCCAACCCGCCGTAACCTCATACATAATGTCCCGACCCGCAGTAACCTCATACATAATGTCCCGACCCGCAGTAACCTCATACATAATGTCCCAACCGGCCGTGATCTCATACATAATGTCCCGACCCGCCGTAACCTCATACATAATGTCCCGACCCACCGTAACTTCATACACAATGTCCAAACCCACCGTAACCTCATACATAATGTCTCAACCCGCCTTAACCTCATACACAATGTCCCGACATGCCGTAACCTCATACATAATGTCCCGACCCGCAGTAACCTCATACATAATGTTCCGACCCGCCGTAACCTCATACATAATGTCCCGACCCGCCGTATCCTCTAACAAAATGTGCTGACCCACGTTACCACTTACACAATTTACTGATCTGCCGCAATCCCTAACAAAATATCCCGACCCTCCATAACATCTAACATAACCATCAATATAATATTCGACCCATCATAACCGCTAATATAATGCACTGACCCGTTGTAACCTCTAACATTATGTCTCCACTTGTCGTAACCCCTAATATAATGGTCCCGACCTGTCATAACATCTAGCATAATGTACTGATTCGTCGTAACCTCTAACATAATGTCCATACTCGTCGTGACCTCTAACATAACGCCCTGACTCGTCATAGCCATTTACATAATGTTGAGAGCTGTTGTAACCTCGAAAATTATGCAATGACCCGTCTTAACCTCTAACATAATGTCTAAGACCGTATAAAGTAGGCTCTAACTCAATGCCTTGGATAGTCGTAACCCCTTACATATTGCTCAGACCTTTCGTAAGGTCTAACATAATGTCTACGCCCGTCGTAACCTCTAACATAATGTCCAGACCAGTCAAAACCTCTAACCTCTAAAGAAAGGTACACAGACCCGCCATTACCTCTAAAATTATACTGAGCTCTAAACCTGGTTGATTAGGAAACAGATATTATTCATTAAAATAACAGGATGACTGTTGTCTAATACAATAACACTGACACGTGGAAACACCAGCATTTATACCCATCAGAAAATCAATACGACCAGAAAATCGAAGACTAATGTTTCTAAAACAATATTGACATACAGGTAGATAAATCCGGATATGATGTGAGAAGTCACACTAATTACACCAACTACTCGTATTTAAAATTTGCGCGCATATTGGGGTCTTGGGGACAGATGGCAGCTTAATGCAGGGTAAAAGTCATGCAGAATTAGGATCTTTCTGTATGACTTTCACTCAGCATTATGCAGTCACCTGCCTAAAAGTATCTATTTTTCTCAACTAAAATCCATGTTTGGAGATGTGTTTACTATATAACGCGAGCGAGAACGTTGTTAATATGTGTATGGGTAATTATCCTGAGAGGATAATGGTCAAAATGAACGCTTGTGGCATAAAGCGCTGAACTGAAACATTACATATTTTAGGTGTCCTTAACGTAAATCCTTGCAGATTTATGCACATATAATACAAACAACACTTGCACACGCCTACATCGACAAACTGCTGGCCCAATACAAATATTAACATACGCTTGCTTTAAGATAATAACATTGCCTTTAATTAGTTAAAACAATTTACATGTATATACAAATGTATTAGAATACAATGAAACACGTGTTGATTAGAAGTCCACGTCAAAACAGAGATAGTGGCGCCACCTTCTTGTTCCTCTATACTCGGCAAGGGAGGTAATTTTGGTAGCTGTCCGACCTTCGGGTACTTGTCGACTGTCTTCGGAATGGCGATCTTATCCAGCTCGAGTGGCTCAATATCAGGCAAGACTCCCTTGTATGGTTTGTCTTTGTACGTAAATGGAGGGGTTATATCTACAGCTTAGTAGAGAAACACACACCTTTAGCACGCTATGAGTTCGTACTAGTTTATATTTGCAAATAGTTTGGATCCAGATAAGACGCCGAGTATTTCGATGTCTCAACTGTATATTCAAATTGCATGATACTTTGGACATGAAATGGAAACAAATAACGTATGAGATACTATACTTTAAGACAATTAAGAAAAACATTCATTATTGAAACATATAATGGTAATCGTGCTAAACAATTCGTGCTAAACAATATGAGACATTGTATACTTAAACCTTTACTACATAAAAATACGGCTTTCTATGCTTTACAAACAGAGTAGACACAGATCAGAGGGCTCCAATAAGAGCCGTCTGATCAGGGTCGGCTCTGTTTTCTTATAGCATTATACATGTATAGATGTGACTCTACAGCTCGTACCTTTCTGTGTTCATGAGCCATTATAAACTCTCTATTGATTAATATCAATGATGTTATTATTTCTTACATACATACATGGAATAAAGGGTTAAGTTAGTTTTAAGTAATATTTTCCTGTATTACAGTATAACTTTTCATAAGCGGCCATTCATTTATTGAACATGGAAATCTTTAAAAGCAGATGGTTGCTTAATGCATGGCAAAGGTAATGTAGAAAGCTCCCATATGAGCGTTATATATTACTTTTGACCAGCATTAAGCTACTACCTGCCTTACATATCCAAAATTAGACCTCTTGTTTGGTCTCTTAAGACAGGTTCTACTGTACGTTTGCCCTACATTAAGCCAGGTCATTAAACCACGGCTGTAGAGAGGTGCTCTATTGTAAGCTTAACCCTTTATATGTTGAATTTCTAAAGTGAAATGCTTCAATCGGTGTTTAAATATTGATTCCATTCAGTATGATAAACTTAATTTTGAAATAAGATTTCGAATGGCAAACAGTGCAGACACTGTCCAAAGGATTTCTATAGAAGCCTTCTGATCTGACTCTTACACTGATTACAACTGTCAGTACACTTATGTCCCGCATTCATAGAGGATTCCTATCTGTATAAAAAGCTTGGTAAAAAAACAAACAGTCATGCAAATGGAATGTTATCCATGCTAACTAAATGTGTGTACACACAAAGATAAATCTACTTAATAAGTTGAGCTAATCAATGCCCGCTAACTATTACTTTCTGAATATATTTTATAAAAGTACAACATAAAGCATTCGTAGTTTATACCCAGACAGTACGACTACCAACTCCTTCACTCGGCACGTTGCCTTGGTCACGTCAATAGTTAACCCTTGCATTTTCAAATGCACAAGTTCCAAAATTTACACAGGTCAAGCTAACCGTAAATATTCTGGGATCTTTTTAAAGAAAAGTGTAACGTGACAAAGTGTACAGACCCTGATGAGAGGACTCCAATAGGAGCCCTCTCACCTGGGTCTACATTGTCTGCAAAGGACATTAGTGACACGTTCCATGCACTGAAGGATTGAACCATGTTTACTCATGTGTCATCTTGATCTACAATATTGTAAAATCAATAAAACTCTATAAGACTGCTAAACATTAAGGCGGTATGTTTATGATAGAGAACTAAAAGTGTGCGTATATGTATAATGGACGTTTATTTAAAAATGACTAGTTGGGACTCTACTTGAAAAGATTTATACCACAAAGAGCATTGCTTTGTTTGAGCGTAATACCTTGGGAAAACAAGAAGTGCTTCACGCCTTGATATTTGTACAATAACTTACAGTAAATTCTAACCATAAATATCAAACATTAGGTCTTTAAGACAGGGGTAACTTGATACAGGACAGAAATTATGCAGAAAACCCATACAAACACTCCCGTGGAAGTATTCTGAATAAATTTCGTTCTGTATTAGGCAGTCACCTGTTTTAACCCTTTCCCTCATACAAACGCCTTTTCACGCTTTTGCAAACAGAGTAGACCCAGATCAGACGGCCCCTACATTACTATAAACCTACATTAAGCAACCACCTGCTTTTTAAGCCTCATGTGTTCAATGAATGAATGACCTTTTAAGAAAAGTTCTGCCGTATACATATCAATAAGCTGAATTATTTTAAAATGTATTCTAACCATGACAGAAACTGTAGAATCATATTTATAACTCTTCATAAGCAAAGGGAGCAGGCCTTGATCAGATAACACCTACAGGAACCGTCCCATCAGGGTCTACTCTTTTAGAAAAGACATTTAAATGCGTTAAAAGCGGGTCTATCCAGTAAAGTGTTAATTGATACCCATATTACAAATGTGAGGAAAATTAAAAATGCTTCCGTTAGTTGTTTTTTTCGCTGATACATTTGCCTAACATTCCAAAATCACAAATTGATATAAAGTAAATAAAATCAGAATTTTAAAACTGTCAAATGCGTTAAACAGACAACGCTGATTTGAGTGCTCTTGATTTGGGGAGATATAAAAGTGCAGTAAAATCTGTCATGTCTTTGCAAACAGAGTAGACCCAGTTCAGACGGCTCTTGAACGAGCCGTCTGATAAGGGTCTACTCTGTTTACTTATGGAATTCTGCAATGCATGCCAAAAAGCCCCTTATTCATATGTCGATATAATTATTAAGCCGATTATAATATTCCTTGTCGTGAGATTCTTGTGTACGTTCATTCATTGCTCGACCTGAGTAAATATGTTTTACGAGAACGCAACCAAATGCATCGGTAGTTATATATCCATGTTATATAACCTATTCAAATGGGTTACTCGGCAAGAGTTTTTGCCATACGAGATTCGCGTCATATGAGATTCATGATGCGGGATCCGTGTCATATATTCGGTTCATGGGAACGTGCATTTGAATATCTAGTACGCTAAGCACTTTGTTGGAGGAACTTCAGTTTTCAACCTTTTACCCAGAGCTCCAGATAAGACGCGTAAATTTAAACATTTTCAAGAACATCTCCTATATTTCTCCACCAAAACCTATACTGTGACTACTTTTTAGAATCGTCTCTTCGAGACGATTCTAAAGAGTGGTCACAGTATAGGATTTGGTGGAGAAATAACGAGTTTAGCCCTTATCTGTAGCTCTGCAGTTTTACATCATGCATATTCATGAATATTCACGTAATAAATAATTATATCATGAATTATATCACATACTTAAACGCTTACTCAAGTACTAAAATCGTCATTTCTCAAGAAAACCCTATGTTGTTACCACTCTTTAGAATCGCTTCGAAGAGAAGATTCTAAAGAGTGGTCACAACATAGGGTATGGTGGAGGAATAAAGAAATGTCTCGAAGAGAAGATTCTAAAGAGTGGTCACAACATAAGCTTAGGTGGAGAAATAAAGAAGCTATTGTTGAAAATGGTTTAGTTTATGTAGCTTAGCTGGACCTCTGGGGGTATATAATTACTGGTCATTACAGAAACTGTATAATGATATCTATATTATTCCACGAGTAAACTTAACAACCCCTGATCAGAATATTCCTAAAGCTGCTGTCTAGTCAGAGTCTACTCTGTTTGCATGGGCATTAATAGGCATATATACAAGATACAGTAAACCCCTCTAAACCGGACTATCATTTTGTATAAATATCGGTCTTAGAGACAGGTGGCAGCTTAATGCAGGGTGAAAGTCACGCAGAAAGCGTTTCTATGGTCTTTCTGCGTGACTTTCATCCTGCATTAAGCAACCACCGCCTAAAACATCTAAATTCTTGTCTACTAGAATTCCGGTTTAGAGGTGTTTACTGTAAAGGGTATTTCTTTCACTATATTGTCGCCTGTAAAATTTGCCGCCTGTTTCAATTTTCATTTAAAACCTGTCTTAATGTTTGTTATCAAAAACATAACATAACATCAAACAGTTAGAGCCTGATGAGTGATCTCATTTGAATCGAAACTGTTTGCAACGATTTACATACAACTTGTCTTCAGCGGGCATCAAAACGAGTTCTAATTGCGGGTCTGTAAGGCACGTGGTAGCTTAATGTAAATCAAAAGCAATGCTCCTATAGGAGCATTTTGCATTATTTTACCCTGCATTAAGCTACCACCTGATTTTGAATGGCCGCTTAGGACAGGTTAACTGTATGGCAAATCAAACTATGTCATCAGTTTCTACTAACTTACTACCTCAATGCTGATGTCACGTAGATTAACTCTTTACTCCATGAATATTCATGTCAGAAACAATGCCACCATCAACATTGGTTAGATTAATTGTTATAATAGCACATCGACACGTGGTTGTTTGGCAGAAGCTGTAAAATCACATCTTTATTATATCATAAAAGCAAACCGGGCAGTCCCTGATCAGAGGGTTCCTATAGGAGCCGTCTGATCAGAGTCTACTCTGTTTGCAAAGGCGAAAAGGGCGTATTTATGGAGTAAAGGCATAACTCCTCACCTGGATACAAACTGTTTGTAATATTAATCACAAAGTAGACCTTGGCACGTTCAAAATAACAGCACCTTCCAAATACAGTATACATGCACTTAGATGACATAACTATAATAAAAGCTAAAAATAAGTTCTTCAAAGAAATCACCAACCGTAGGACAGTAGAAAGATTAATTTTGCATTTCATCGTATTTATTACTGTTTAATTTAACCTTGTTCCTGATATAAATGCATTTGACGCATTTGCAACAAGAGTAGACCCAGATCAGGTGGCTCCTGTAGGGACTGTCTGATCAGATTCTACTCGTTTTGCTTATGAAATAAGGTAGACCTGCTCTTACACTTTCTGTGACAGTTAAAACTGCTCTACAGTAAAACGCCTCTAAACCGGAATTCTAGTAGAGAAGAATTTACATACTTTCAGGCAGGTGGCTGCTTAATACAGGGTGAAAGTCATGCAGAAAGCTCCCAGAGGAGCTTTCTGCATGACTTCCACACTGAATTAAGCTGCCACCTGTCTCCAGGACCGATATTTATACTAGAATCAGTGTCCGGTTTAGAGGGGTTTAACTGTATTTGCTATTGAAATAATATAGAAGCATTCCCTAGTTTAGGTTGTCAATATAAAAGTCAGCTAATTGATATTCATACTTTCATTATTTCTCACGTGAATTTTTACGAGGAAAGTAGATCTATTGTATTGCTTCATCCTTGTTGTGTTTTGCTTCTTCACGAAACTATTTGAAATTAATTTCAAACTCTGTACCAAAGTTTAATGAAGACTTAGAATACGGGAAATGAGTCCTCCGATATTTGCAAAAGGTGTAGGCCCAGATTAGAGGACTCCTCTAGGAGCACTCTGACCAGAGTATGCACTGTTTGACATTTAATATCTTCTAGTAACGTTGAGTCTTTCACACAGAATGGATTCTATCTTTAAACAATGATGCGACATTCCACTTGGAAAACAATCAGCCCTGAAAGAGTTATAGGATTTCACCCCTTCACAATAATTTAAACTATTTCACAGTATATTGTTAAGTCCATATTGTAAACAAAAATACAGTGATGCACTTGAATTATAATGTCAAGGAAACATTAATCATAGGTATGACGCCGGAATTGAAAGTACAGTATACACTCGTAAGTCCGAACACTCAAATAAGTATCATTGTCGGTATTTAACCTATAGCCTGCTGAGCAAATCATTTTTACAAAAAAATTCACTACTTCTACCAAAATGCAATCAGGGTGTCAAACAGTTTGGATCATGATGAGACGCCGAGTTACTCGGCGTCTCATCTGGATCCAAACTGTTTGCATAGGTATTCACTCATCCGTCCAATGCATGCTAAAGGTTAAGACAGATACCAGCTTAATGCAGGGTGAACGTCATGCAGAAAGCTCGTCTTGGAGTTCCTCTGGGAGTGTTCTGCATGCATTTCATCCTGTATTAAGCAAACACAGAAATATCCTCAATTATCATTTATAAAAAAATCTGATTGTTGTGGCTTATAAAATATTCCTCCTCAAACATTCTATAGATTACAAATCTGCCATTTGGTTTTGCGTAACGAAATTCATAAAACATATATCTATAAAATACCTGCACAATTCAATAAATAAGATTGTGTCCTATCATCTGTAATGAGTTATGATAATGTTAAATGATACAAATAGTTACTATAATGATACACGATATGAATAGTTACTGTAATAATATATAATATAGATAGTTACTATAATGATACACAATATGAATAGTTACTGTACTAATATATAATATAATTAGTTACTATAATCATACACGATATGGATATTTACTGTAATAATATAATGAATATAACTTTATTCAAATCCATAAGGCCATCGGCCCATGAGGAAGTGTATACATAGTATACACATTAATATATAATATAATTAGTTACTATAATTATACACGATATGAAAAGTTTCTATAATTATACACGATATAAATAGTTACTATAACTATACATGATATGAATATTTACCATAGTTATACACGATATGAACAGTTACTATAGTTACACACGATATGAATAATTACTATAATTATGCACGGTATGAATTTTTTCCATGATTATACATGCTATGTAAAGTTACTATAATCATACACGATGTGAATAATTACTATAATGATACATAATATAAATAGTTACTATAATGATACATAATATAAATAATTACTATAATTATACACAACATGAATAGTTACTATAATAATACATAATATAAACAGTTACTATAATGATAAATAATATGAATAGTTACTATAATCATACATGATATGAATAGTTACTATAATCATACATGATACGAATAGTTACAATAATTATACATATTATAACAAGAGCACCGCTGTGCAGCAAAATACGCCCGTCGGCAAAGTCAGTGATAAGCCAATTTAATAGGAAATTGAATCTGTTACAATGTGAAACTATCATTGGCAACTGCCTAGTAGAGCTATATATATAATATAGACCTGTTGTAACCAAATTAAATACTTAGCTTCATCACCATACAGGGAAGACAGCTATTGATTTTGTGACAAGTCCAATGACTTTTCCTGCAGTAACCCCCCTTTTCATACATAGATTTTTAAAAGAAAATAGAAAATACACTGAACGTTTCCAGGTGTATCGAACTTGACCAAGTCATTTTGACTATATACATGCTGACTAAGTTTGATGAGGATTGGATTTTATTTGTTTGAGTTAGAGAGCGGACAAAAAACGAATTTTGTTTAAAATTTGTTAAAAAGTTAATAAAAAAGGGGAGATAATTCAGAAGTGTGCAGGGCGATGATGCTGATTATCGAACTTAGCCGAGTCATTTTGGCCATATACATGCTGACCAAGTTTGAAAAGGATCCGATTCAATTTGTTCGAGTTAGAGAGCGGACAAGAGAATTTTGTTAAAAATTTATTAAAAAAGGGGAGATAATTCAGAAGTGTGCAGGGCGATGTTGCTGATTATCGAACTTAGCCGAGTCATTTTGGCCATATACATGCTGACCAAGTTTGAAAAGGATCCGATTCAATTTGTTCGAGTTAGAGAGCGGACAAACAAAAGTTCACGGACGGACGGACGGACGGACAGACAGACAGACAGACAGACGGACGGACGGACGGACGGACAACGCCACGACATAATACGTCCCGTCTGAAGACGGGCGTATAAAAAGTAACTATAACGATATACGATATAAATAGCTACTGTAATTATATATGTATGATATGAATAGTTACTATAAAGATACATGATGTGACTAGGTACTATAATTATACATAATATGAATAGTTTCTACATTGATACATGATATGAATAGTTACATATAATGATACATGATATGACTAGGTACTATAATTATACAAATTATGAATAGTTTCTACATTGATACATGATATGAATAGTTACTATAACGATACGTAATATGACTAGTTACTATAATGATAAACGATATGCATAGTTTCTATAATGGTACATGATATGAAAAGTTTCTATAAAGATACATGATGTGAATAGTTTCTAAATTGATACATGATATGAATAGTTACTATAATGATACATACTACATGTATAAATAGTTACTATAATGGTACACGATATGAACAGTTACTACAAGTATACATGATATGAATATGTACTATAATGATACATAATATGAATATTTACTATTATGTAAAATGATATGAATAGTTACTATAATGACACATGGTTTAAATAGTTACTATAATGATATGTGATATGAATAGTTACTATACTGATACATAATATGAATGGTTACTATAACGATACACGATATGAATATGAATAGTCATGATGCATGATATGAATAGTTACTATAATGATAAAGATATGAATCGTAGCAAGCTAAGATATGTACTTAGGCAGTATAGACACAGAACCATCCGAAAGTCAGGTACATAGCATTTAAGGTCAACAATGTTTGACAAGTCAATAAACAGAAACACTGTAGAAACTGCCTGGTGTGAAACAAACAGTATAGACTTTTGCTAGGCATGTCATATATAACGTGACACTTTCTGGATCTACAATGTTGGAAAAGAACAGAAAATAAACTTCTGGCTTATTTGACTTTTGTTTCGTTTTGCCTATTTGTGATGAAGCCAATACATACAACACTGCTAGAAGTGTCACTTGTTTTGCTTATTAACTACCAGTGTTCATGATTAACTCATTCGTTGCCAAAGTAGCCATCTGCAAACTTTGACGTCTGCTTAAATTTTCATTTTTTTTTACTTTTCTTTAAAATTTGTTTCTAAAAACGACCACAGTAGCAAACGTTTGGCTCCTGATGAGATGCCGAGTTACTCGGCGTCTCATCTGTATCCAAACTGTTTGTGTGGGTTATCACAGATGCAGTTTGTTTCTGAATCCAGTTGTAACATTGTTTGCAGTTAAAGGCGTCTCGTTGGATTAACCCATTCCCTCATATTGACGACTTTCGACGACTCTGTGAAACCATTGTGATAAATAGAACATTTACTCCTATAGGAGCAAATGCTCTATTTATCACAATGGTTTCAAATTACGAAATACTAAAATTGCCCTTTTCTATAGTTAATGCTCCTTTTTGGTAGATTTATTCAAAGAGGTTGTATCTAAAAATAGCGTAAGGAGTAATAGGTTAAAGGTTAACCTTTTCAACCCCGGACACGCATGCACTGTCGTTTGGAAACAGTGTAGACACAGATCAGAGGGTTTATAAAGGAGCCCCGTGAGCAGGGTCTGCACTATTTGTCACTCAAAATCCTATAGTAAGTTGAAATATTTCATACTATGGTTAAACACCGACGAGCTATTCCACTCTGAAAAGATTAGAATGGTTAACCCTTTCTTTTATATATACGTGTTTTCACTCCTTTGCAAACAGAGAAGACCCAGATCAGACGGCCCCTTTATGGACCGTCTGATCAGGGTCTGCTCTGTTTGCTTATGACATGGTGAAAATATGAGTCTACCATATTTGTCAAACATTCCCTTTATAAAATTATACATTATAAAAATGTGGCTAATAAATATTCATGGTGGCATTATGTCTTACATGAGTATTGAATAGTTGAATGGTTCAAGAGGCTTTACTGCTTAATTTGTGCAGTAAATGATTATTGCAATGAATGTTACTCTGAGAACACACACAAAATGGTGTTAATGTAAAATTGACAGAAGACACTAAGCTACGACCGTTCCCCAAACACAGATATTAACCTTTCCCCTCTTATAAAAACCTTTTCACGCATTTTCAAACAGAGTAGACCCAGATCAGACGGCTCCTGTTCCAATAGGAACCGTCTGATCAGGGTCTGCTCTGTTTGCTTTTAACAATTACAGTAAAACCCCTCTAAACCGGAATTCTAGTCGTGGTGAATTTCGATACTTTTAGGCAGGTGGCTGCTTAATGCAGGGTGAAAGTCATGCAAAAAGCTCATGCAGGAGATTTCTGCATGTTGTTCACCCTGTCTTAAGCTGCCACATGTCTCCAAGGCCGATATTTGTACTAAACTTTAACTTCCGGTTTGGAGGGTTTTTTACTGTAATTGAAGCATGAATTTAAATGTGAGTTGATCCTCGAGACAAGTAACCTGAGTCTGTATACAGTTACAAAATAGGGAAGGTATCGCATTGATGTTACAAACTGATGATATTGAACCGACACCACTTCTGTGTGTCGACTGGTTATGGTCTTCATTGTTTGTCGAACACCACAACCCCGTCTACAGTCTCTTGATGCTCGACTCATACGGTATGTTTTAAAGGCACGAGTTATATATGAATGGATGCATTTCACTTATTCGCCGATCAATGTGCTTTTATCTAATACCATTGTAATTGTAAAACCATATCTCCAATTGAACCTTTACTCCAAAACATATTTCAAACAACCCTTTAATTCACAGTCATTAGCAAACAGGATAGACCCCGATCAGACAGTCTCTATGGGAGTCGTCTGCTCAGGGTCAGCTCGGCTTTCTTAAAAAAATATTATATACATGTATCTGATTCTACTGTTTATGCCAAAATCCACCGTTCCTGCATGCATATGACAAAAACAAAAAACCTGTAATCAATATTCACGATGTCATTATTTTTACACAGATGTTAATAGAGTAAATGGTTAAATTGATGATATTCGACATTTCAAACATTGATATTGTTTTCAAAGCTTCATTACAATAATTGGACAATGATTGTTAACAAAATGAAATGCGTGATTTATGACACAGTGATTGCAAACGAAGCACATGTACAATTGCATAAAGTGTAGACCATGATCAGTCTTAAGTGGGAGCACGGCATCCCAACATGGTAATCATTCAGAGCAACAGATGAAGGTGGGTACTCACATACTATAATCGCCATTTCTCCATCAAACCCTATGCTGTGACCACTCTTTAGAATCATCTCGAAGAGACGATTCTAAAGAGTGGTCACAACATAGGGTTTTGTGAAGAAATTATTAATATAATTCAAGTTATTCTTGAAAATATAGTAGCTTTTTGCATTACTTTTAGTCTGCATTAATCAACCGCCTGCCTCACAGACCATATTTTGATGACCGCTTAAGATAACTTCTACTGTACAACAATACACAATATAACCAGCTGAACCCTTAAACGAAACAAAGGGATGGCCTAGCGAAAATTTATAGTAACTGCAACCTATGGGGCGAAACAGAGATGTCCTTTGCAAAGAGTTTGGATCCAGATGAGACGTCGAGTTACTCGGTGTCTCATCTGGATACAAATTGTCTGACAATCTGATCGTGAATTTGGAAAGAAATTGAAGAAAACATTGTTATCAGAATAAAAGAAGGTGACAATATACATCAATATCTCCAAATAGGAATACTCGAACTTTGGGATAACTCGAAGTAAAAGTTTCGATCCTTCCAAAATTAACATTACAGAATTGTTCTAAAATGTATCATTGCACATATCAAGAAGTACATGTGACAGCTTAATGCGGGTCGAAAGTACTATATTACATGTACTGTTGACATACATTCAGCTGTGAACTTTAAAACATGTTAAAATTAGAAATAGGAGGGCTGGAACTTCTGTTATCTCAAAGTACTCTATATGCCCCCTTGAAGTTCGAAATATCGAAGTTCAACTGTAGATATTTAAAATGATATATATACAGCTACAATAGTTTGCGCTTAGTCCTCGACACGAAAAGGAAATGCTAGGTACAATGTATGGTAAACAGACTAGTGTTCTATATCTACTACGAACATGAACCACGGAAAGGGAAAACAAGGTACATTAAAAGTTTGGCAGTGAAGACCCAGACCATTCACCACGCCTGATCAAGATCCTCAATATTCGAAAAGTTTGCTTACGGGTGTGCAACAGTTTAGATCCTGATCAGGTGCCTATAGTGCCTATAGACCATACACTACTGACAAGCATGTAAAGCACCTTGTCACGTGGTCTGGGTCGCACCATATCTACTCTGTCTATTAGGTCACCCAAACTCTCCTCTTAATATCGGGGGTCCAGATAAAATGCGAAAAGTTAAACATTTTTAACAATAGCTCATTCATTTCTCCGACTAACCCTTTACTGTGACCACTCTTTAGAATCGTCACAGAGAGACGATTCTAAAGAGTGGTCACAGTATAGGGTTTGGTGCCATGGAGACATGTCGATTTTCAGTATTTTTGCAATTGGAGAAGTAAATAGTGGAAATATTGATCAAACTGCTCTTTCGTGAGCAGTTTGATCAAGATCTACATTATTTGCCTCAGTTTGTATGACCTAATAGTTAGGGTAATTACAGTATATACACTTATTATTAGGTAGCAGTCACACGTAACGTACAGTAACTCAACATAGTCTAACCTAGAGATGATATTGATCTTGGTCTTGAGTCTGAAAAAGGTATGACAAAAGCATGAGCAATTAGTAACTTTACACACGTACATTGAATGTATAACGATTGGTCATGATGAAATCAAAAAACGTTACCATAAAAGAAATAGACTAGACAACAATGTTAGTATAAATGTCACCGTGCATGTACATGTACAGTATACTGTACACAATGTAAAACATTGATAATTCAAAACTTTAGTAAACAAAACTTTAGACGAGTTTAGGCAGGTGGCAGCTTAATGCAGGGTGAAAGGCATGCCATGACTTTAACTCTTCATTAAGCTGCCATCTATCTTAAATATCGATAATGATACTTCTTCGAGTGTTCAAATAATCCAGGTTTTACTGTTTTCTTTTACATATATCAATACACAAACTAACCAGGGATGGAGGTCCATAAAAGGAAAACAAACGGCTTAGAACAAATCTAGTGTAGCTACAATCTACACGGCGAAGAAGGGGATAATCTTTACAGATAGATTGGATCCAGATGAAAAGCCAAGAAACTTGGGGTGTCACCAGGATCCGAACTGTTTGGCACTCTGATCGCGCATGTGACACAAAATAGAGTGTATTCGCATGTGAAACAAAATATGCATTGATTGTTATAATGACAAATGTACACAAGATTGTTTTGCAATGACTGAAATATCTTTATCATTCCATAAGCAGACAGACCAGACCTTAATCAGACAGCTCCTACAGGGTCTACTCTGTTTGCAAAGGCATGAAAAGGCGTACCTATCAGGGAAAGCGTTACATTATGTGTGTCTATCGAGGGGGAGGAAAACTCTCGATCATTTCCTTTTTTCTTCTTCTTTTATTTATGTTTCAAAACAGAACCATAAGTAATTAAGATCACATGTATGAAATCCTGTGCTTGTCTGTTTATATCCGATTACTCGCACTTAACACATTATCCCCTAGTGACGCATTTTTGCGCATCTATAAAAGTCACTTTATGAAACCATTGTGATAAATAGAGCATTTGCTCCTATACATGTAGGAACAAATGCTCTATTTATCACAATGGTTTCAAACTACAAAATTCTAAATTTTCCCTTTCTCTCGTTAATGCTCCTTTTCGGTAGATAAATTCAAAGAGGTTGGGTCTAAAAATAGCCTAGGCGATAATGAGTTAAAGAACCCTCTAACGCTGCATACCATTTTAACCCTTTCCCTGTTTTATGTTTATTTCAAATTTCAATACCTACTGAATATTCATGGACAAAATACTGAAATAGTTATAATCAAATATGGAAGGTGAAACATTGTAGTTTTATAAGAAAGTAAAGAAACAGGGCTATCCCATAAGCAAAAAGACCCTGATCAGACGACTCCTGTAGGAGCCATCTGATCTGGGTCTACTCTGTTTGCAGATGCGTGAAAAAGGAAAGGGTTAAACGCCTCTCAGTGTGTCTTCCGTCATAGTCTATATTTCACTGCATTCCACTTCAAACGCCCCTCTATACGCCATTCAACACTCTACAACATTTTAAACGCCCCCTCTGTGTGCTTGCAGAGCCATTCAACACTGTATAACATTTTAATGCTCCTGTATGTGCCTACAGAGCCCTTCAACACTGGAAAACATTTCAAACGCCCTTCTATGTGCCCCTACTACCATAGTCTCTATACAATGTAGCATACACATATATGCATGATCAGAAAATATGAATCATGTAGATTTCTATATATCTTCTTAAACCCTTAAATCATGAATATTCATATAAGGAAAAAGGCTATGAATATTAATCAGATTATTTTTATAATGGCATATGAATATATAGACAGTTTTGTTTGTAGAAGCATATATTCGGTAGACCTGTCTTAAGCGGTCCCCAAAAAGAGGTTCTGTAAGGCAGGTGGTAGCTTAATGCAGATCAAAAGTAATACAGGAGCTGCATTACTTTGTCCTGCATTAAGCAGTCACGTTCTGCTTTTTTAGAATTTTGTGTTCAATAAATAATGACCGCTTAGGACATTATCTACTGCATTAATCCACTTGCAAGACTGCTCCGGCATGGTGCTATAGGACACTTTCTCGAATTTTGTGTGACTACATGGAAAGGTGATATATTTATAATACATCACCTTCCAAACAAACTGTCAGTTTGTTTAGAGTGCAGTGCAAGTGTCAACCACTCACAAGCGGAACTAAAACGCCCGCTAGTGACAGATTTGTGCAACTGTTCGAATAAAGTTATCTGCTGTCATAAACGACATTTTCGTTAAAGCGTCCAGTTGCGGTGGACACGTTGCCATCCTTACGTCGAAGGTTCTGATATAAGTGTGCCAGCGCGTCATGCCAGCTGTACTCCTTAGTATAAGCTGTAGGAGAGGAAAAATGCATCAAGACAACAGCTCTTCCCCATGTATATTCATGTAATAAACAGAGGTCAAGATAAGATGCGTACGTTAAAATACCGGTATTATAAAGAACATCTTCTTTATTTCTCCTCCAAACTCTATGGTGTAACCACTCTTTAGAATCGTCCCTTCGAGACGATTCTAAAGAGTGGTCACGACGACATATGGTTTGGTTGGGAAATGACGAGTTTAGCATTTGAGTACGCACCTTTATAATTATGTAGCTCAGTAATGAATAATGACACCATGAATATTAATTAGCTGAATGTTATGATAGTATCATGAGAAAAAGTAATTTTGACCATATCAGAAACTGTAAAATTAGATCTACATTATTTCAGGAATAAACAGAGCAGACCCTGATAAGACGGCCCATGTTGGATCCGTCTGATCTGGATCGTCTCCCTTTGCAAAGGCATTCAATGGCATCACTATGGGATAAAGGGTTTACCCTTTCCCTGGGAAATATTCGTGTTGTGAGTATCAATTAAACAATTGTTTTGTAGTGTTGTACAAAACAAGTGACTAAATTGCTTTGGCAAATAGTATAGAATCAGATATAAGATATTATATCATCATAAAGAGCAGACTCTGATCAGACAACGTATTATTTGGATCTACTTTGTCTGCAAGGACCTTTGTCTGCAAAGGCGTTGTAGGCGTTCCTGTGTTGTCTGCTTCAATTGTATACCGTTTATACGCATCTTTAATCCATAAATACGCATTTCTACATCTTTGCAAACAAAGTAGACCCAGCTCAGGGTCTGCTCCTTTTGCTTATGAAATACTATTGATACGATTTAACAGTTTCTACCATGGTCATCTTGTATCCATGTCCATTATAAAAAAAATAATCTGAATTATTATTTCTTACATGAAAATTCATGGAGTAAGAGGTTAAGAAATTATCAAAACATCAAACTGTCTATATCCTAGTGCAAGGGTCAGCACACATTCGCAACTTCGCAAATAATTTAACACTTTCATTAATAAGCAAAGCCTGTCTCGCTTTTAAAAATGTTTGGTTTCTATCGGGGTTTTCGTCACTTTAACAGTAGTTCAGTCATATAACGACGTCCAGCTCATTACAGGTGGGGGAAGACCCCATATGTCAGACTCATTCTGTTCCTGTAGCAAATTACATTGTTGCGTGTACAGGAAAACATTCGGGTAGAACCACCGCTGGAAAGCTTCCTAACATGAACAATCAAAATGCACAGACCTGGATTCGAACCACAGCGGCGGGGGAGGGGGGGGGGGGGTTAAGTGATTGTCAGTTGAAAAGCATAACCACTCGGCCGTGGAGGTCCCGCTTCTAAAAGTACATGTGTACCCTGTATTTCATTCAAGTTTTATAACAGTGTCAGAGTGTCAAGCAATTGGACCCCAATGAGACACCGAGTGATCGGTAGTTTCATCTGGATCAAAACTATATACATGTAGTAAAGTTAAAAAATGGCCTATATCATTGGAATACTTAAACGGACCTGGACGTATCATCTAGATCCAAACTGTAGCAGACATTAGCATAGCTTCGATTAGCAGAAAAATGTTTTATCCGTTTACCCCATAAATACGCCTTTCTACGCTTTTGCAAACAGAGTAGACCAAGATCAGACGGCTCCTGTAGGAGCCGTCTGCTTTGGGTCTGCTCTGTTTGCTTATGATATAATATAGATATGAGTATACTGTTTCTGCCATGACCAAAACACCATGCGCCAATGTGCTACTATAACAATTAATCTAATTGATATTCATGATTCAATTATTTTCTACACGAATGTTCGTGGAGTAAAGGGTTTAACACTGACCCTGTTAATAATCGGGTAAGAAATAATGACCTCGTGAATATCTATCAAATAACTTTTTTATAATGGCATAATTATTATGAACACATGAATATTTGACCATGGTTGAAACAAAGGTGCTCGACGCATGCTTGGACTCACCCATGGACCCCCCCCCCCCCCCTTCCCCTCCCCCCATTTTTTTTTTTTTTTTTTTTTTTTTTAAATTGTGCTCGAAGTATGTTAAACTAGTCTAAAACAATCTATTTGAACCTTAAACCACGCCGAAAAACAAGAAAAACACGACCCGGAAAAAAAATCCTATCGGGTCTATATATATAGACCCGATAGGAAATTTTTTCCGGGTCGTGTTTTTCTCGTTTTTCGGAGTGGTTTATGGTTCAAATAGATAGTTTTAGACTAGTTGAACATACTTCGATCACATTTTTTTTTTTTTTGGGGGGGGGGGGGGGGGGGGGGGGAAGGTCCATGGTCCAAGCATGCGTCGGGCACCTTTGGGTTGAAACAGTAGAATAAGTCTACATGTATATTATTCCATAAAAAACAGGATAGGCCCTGATCAGATGGCTCCTACAGGAACCGTCCGATCCAGGTAAGGTAAGTCTGTTTGCAAAAGCGTTTATATCAGGACAAGGGTTAATTGTCAACAAAGCGGGTGTTTTCAATATCAATTTCAATGCCACCTGTTTATAACTGTATGCGTGTGCCATAAATTAAAACTCTATTGTTGACAAGTTTCGTCAATGCAATGCCATAATCGAGTCGATAAGTAACTTAGAGAGACGCTTAATTCAAACACATTTTGTTGTATTGAAACACAATGCCGCCCCTTATTCATTTTTATTAATTCTACTCTCTCTGGCTGTCTCCCCCCCCCTTTCTCTCTCTCTCTCTCTCTCTCTCTCTCTCTCTCCGATACAATTTAAACAAAGATTCGGTCCAAATGACATTGACCCTATGGTGACACTTGCACACGGTTTAGATCCAAATGAGAATTACCATATGATGACATTTAAACAAAAGTTGGATACAAATGAGAATGACCCTATGATGACATTTTAACAAAGGTTTAGATCCAGATGAGAATGACCATATGAATTGATGACAGTTGAACATAGGTTTGTTCTATAGATGAGAATAACTCAGAGTCTTGTTTTACACAATCACGTCATTTTTAAACGAATGGAACTTTGAGACCTTAAGCAGACGACTTTTTTTGTGATCAGTCGCGAAGTCTGTTTATCTATAGTTGTAAATTCGATTTTTGAAAACACGTTTGTATACATCAAGGATTCGAGAGCTTTAAGAGATTTTACAATATATGTATCCTTTAGCATAAATAAAAAGTGCCGTCTGCTAAAACTGTCGTCTGATAATTTTCTAAAGTATAAGTACTACTCTATATTTCTGTTATAAACATGTTCATGTATTGATTGAATGTCAAATGCAAGGTGTATCCTCTTTCTCCGTTGTAAACATGTTTATATTGAATGTCAAAAACTAGTTATACAGTAAAACCTCTCTTAACCGGCAGTTAAATTTAGTATGAATATCGGTCTTGGAGACAGGTGGCAGCTTAATGCAGGGTGGAAGTCATGCAGAAAGCTCCTAGAGGAGCTTTCTGCATGACTTTCACCCTGCATTAAGCAGTCACCTGCCTAAAATATATAAATTATTATCTACTAGAATTCCGGTTAAGAGAGGTTTTACTGTACTCGTTTTCTGTTATAAGCATGTTCACATCGAGTGTCAAAGAGTTAGCCCATATACCGCTGTAAAAGAAAGATCTAGGGATACGCTAATATTGATAGGATGAATCCCGAGGAGACGCCGAACTACCCAGTTTTCAAATGCCAGTAAAGTCGAGCTGAGTGGGAGAAGGGTTAACCCATTCCCTCATAGGCTATTTTGAAACTCTTTACCTCATACATGTAGGCTATTGATAGACCCAACCTATTGGAATAAATATACGGAAAAGGAGCATTCAATAGAGAAAATGACATATATAATATAGATATGATTCTATTGTTCCTGCCTTGGTCAAATCTTACTCTGTCTGTTTGCTATTATAACAATTAATTCAATTAATATGATATCATTATTCTTTATATGAATATTCATGAAGTAAAGGGTTAAATGGCGTATCAATGAAGTGAACGTTTTTTCAATGGTTTGAACGATTTTTGCCAACTTTGGGCCTTATAACGGGGAACCCAGGAATAGCATTTGCAAACAGTGTAGACCCAGATCAGAGGTATCCTAGTGAAGCCATCTGAGCAGTGTATACACCGTTTGTCATGTTTTGCAGTTTGTGTGGAAATTACTCCTCTATAATCAACATGAACCCGTCCATTGCCAAATCAGGAAGAGTCCATTTGAAAACTCAGCGTTGTAAGGGATACCCATACGGCTTTGCTCTATCGAGGTGTAATCGCGGTATGCAGTGGGGGTATTGTATTCTTGTTGACTCCGGGTGATAGTTTTAACCAGTTCAGTGCGGGAAACGAGTCACTAATGCCATTTACAAACAATGTAGACCCAAATGAGAGGACTCCTAGATAAACACTCTTATCAGGGTCTGCCCTGTCTCTCATGCTACACTTTTTCTTTTGATAACGATTCATGAATATATACAGTAAGCTTGATCTGTTTTAATTTTGGAATTATCCATTTGAAACCTTCAGCGTTGAAATGGTTAAGTAAGATAGTTCAGTAATCAATCAGACCGTACAGGATTAGTATTGACATACGTAGACTATCGTATATTGACATACACCTTTGTGTTACCAACCACTTCAATACAGTACAACACCTCTAAAACAGACGTTCAATTTAGTATCAATATCGGTCTTGGAGACAGGTGGCAGCTTAAAGCAGGGTGGAAGTCATGCAGAAAGCTCCTAGAGGAGCTTTCTACATGACTTTCACCCTTTATTAAGCAGCCACCTTCCGAAAAGTGTCTAAATTCTTCTCTATTATAATTCCGGTTTAGAGGCGTTTGACTGTGTTATAACAGTTACAATTTATATTTTCAAGCCACTTATCCAGCTGTCAAAAATATGTCTGCTCGAACTGTAACGTAAAGTATATTTGAATCTCTCCAATCAGTTTCAGCTTTTGAGAAACTCTTGACCAAGTGTCAAACAGCTTGGATCCTGATGAGACGCCGGCTTAATCGGCATGTCATCTGAATTAAAGCAGTTTGCAAGGGACAGTCGGGGTCGCGGTTAGGAGGAAAAAGGATAAGCTAAACCTTTATTGTAAAACCCCTCTAAACTGGACGTTCAAATTTAGGAGCTTTCTGCTTGATTTTCACCCTGCATTAATCAGCCACCTGGCTAAACAGACATATTTTCTTTCTTTATTAAAATTCAGATTTATAGGATTTTTACTATGTATACTAAATAATTCGCTCATCTGTTTCAATTTAGGTAGACCACTAGATTTACACGTCTCAATTCGTCATTACAGTGCTCCCTCCCTACAACGACCCTCTCAATAACGATTCCCTCCTTACAACAACGCATGTCACTGTTTCCGAAACCGAAACAACCTTTTTCCATCGTATTTTCTTTATGCCTCCATCAAACCCTATGTTGTGACCACTCTTTAGAATCGTCACTTTGTGACGATTCTAAAGAGTAGTCACAACATAGGGTTTGATTGAGGCATACCGGTTTTAGTTCTCGAAATACACCTTATCTGGGGGCCTGCAAACAAGTTAATTATGTTTGATTTCCCCTCCCTATAACAACTCCCTCTGAACAACACATACAATATTCTTATCCCAAAGGGTGTCGTTGTAGAGAGGGAGCACTGTATTAAAACTTCCAACTATCGAGTTTTTACTGTACTTGCATTTAAAACAACGAGTGAAAGAATGTTCTACAACTGCGATTTTGAGTTACTATTCTGATTATCTGGAACCTAACTATTTAGCGTGTACAGAAATGTAATGTATACATATTGCCAAATAACCCTTTACTACATGAATATCCATGTTAGAAATAATGATAGCATGAATGTCAATTAGATTGATTTTTATGATGGCACATAAACATAAACCATTTGGTCATGACATAAACTGAAGAATCATATCTTTAGTATTTTATACAGAGCAGACCCTGATCAGACGGCTCCTATAGGAGCCGTCTGATCTGGGTCTACTCTGTTTGCAAAGGCGTAGAAATGCGTGTTTATTGAGTACATTGTAAAAGGTTTGATCTGTTCAAATTGCCAGTCGCTTCCTTTTCAGCTCGTAGACTCTCGAGACTCTCATACAATATAGACCCTGATTAGTGGGCTCTTGTTTGCCCATTTAATGTCAAGGTTTTAACAAGCGTATACATGTCTTTTGCCTGAGCCTCTTACACGAAAAACGGAAGGGTTCCAAATTTAAAGTTAGACGAGTTTGCATGTGGTAATATGGAAGTTAACCCTTTAATCAATAAATACGCCTTTCTACGCCTTTGCAAACAGAGTAGACCCAGATCAGACGGCTCCTATAGGGGCCGTCTGATCTGGGTCTGCTCTGTTAGCTTATGAAATAATATAGATATGATTATACAATGTCTGCATTGACCAAATGTTTCCGTGTATGTGTGTTATTATAACAATTGATATGTTTGATATTTATTGTACCATTATTTCTTACATGACTATTCATGGAGTTAACCCTTTGGATACGGGAAATGAGTAGCCTGGCAATTGCAAGCAGTGTAGACCAAGATCAGCTGACTCCTAGATGAACCCTCTGACCAGAGCCTGTACTATTTATAATTCAAAATCAAATAGCACTGTTAAGTATTTCACATTGAATTGACATGATCGTTAACATCGACGATCCATTCCATTGGGAAAATTCAGCTAACTAATAATTAAAGAGTTAGTACCCGCCGTGAAAAATAATAACGCCAGCTCAAATTTGGATACGTTGCAATTTTACTACTTCTGTTTCGATCCAACTTTTAACCCTTTTTTCAGTTGAAACTCACGTGGGAAACTGTGGGATTATATCTATATTATATCATAAGAAAACATAGGAGACCCTGGTCAGATTGGAGCCGTCTCATCAGGGCCTGCTCTGTTTGCTTATGTAATCATAAAAATATAATTCTACAGTTTCAGCCATAGTCAAAGCTCCCTAGTTCATGGTGGAATCTCAAATATTCAGCTACAGCTAATTGATATTCATACATTCATTATTTCATACATTAATATTCATCAAATAAGTGTTAACCACTCGTTCAATAATACAGTAAAACCCCTCTAAACCGGACGTTAAATTTGGTATAAATATCGGTCTTGGAGACAGGTGGCAGCTTCATGCATGGTGAATGCAGGACGTTCGCCCTGCATGAAGCAGCCACCTGCCTAAAAGTATATAAATTCTTCTCTACTAGAATTCCGGTTTAGAGGGGTTTTACTGTATTTCCATCTGTGTAAGTCGCAGGAAAATAGGTTTTTTATTTTAAATGTAAAAACGCACATGACCTTTACAAACATGCACTTGGTGTATTGTTGTCGTGTAGGGTACTTGTAACGTAAAGATAAATTGAGATAAGATATTGAGACCTATTAAGATATTTGAAATTTAAGAAAAATGCAGAAAGGAATTGGGAGGGGGGGGGGGGGGGGGTAAACGAGAACAAACGAGGCAGATCAAATAAATACATTGAAGATATATGTATAAATTGTTAACCATTTCGCTTATTTAAACGCCGTATCATGCATTTGCAAACAGGGTAGATCCGTATGATAAGGGTCTGCCCTGTTTGCTTTTGACGTGCTATAGATCTGATTCTACAGTTTATGTCAAAGCAAAATATTCCCATGAAAAGCTGACATTATAAAACTTCAGCTAATAAGTATTCATGATGTTATTATTTCTTACATGAATATTGAACAGGGAAATGGTTAAATATTTAGTTCAAAACATTGTACACAGAGAAACCGTATACACGTGGTTCCAGACCAAGTAGCTACATGTAGCGGTGGAACGAAGACCAGCACTGGTTTCTTCACCAGTGTTCAAGTACAGTAGACCTCTGTAATGTGACCAGCAAAAACAGGTATAACTGAGAGTGGTACAGGCAGGTGGTAGCTCAATGCAGGACGAAAGTAATGCAGAAAGCTCATATAAGAGCTTTCTGCATTATTTTCCTCCTGCATTAAGCAACCACCTGCTTATAAAGACAGCCATGTTTATTCATTAAGTGGTCGCATTAGAGGGATTCTACATGTATATACCAACAAACACAGTGAAGACACGGTAAACTCTGTTTTAACCATCTATGTCCATATTATTGAAAGTAGACCCATCCAGGTATCAGTTTGGAAACGGTCCATTTTTAATGTTGAGGGAGCACAGCAATACAAAGTATGTGCTGGTATAAGCAATGGACATTTGATGGGTTCAGCAATCAGTACAGACCCTGATTAAAAGGCTGATGAAGGAACTCACTGATCTGGGTCTACACTGTTTGCATGTGCCATGTTTAAGGGACATTGCGCACACATTGGTTAAGCAACAATTTACTGATTTTGGTCATGCCGAAACTTTAGAATCACATCTTATATAATTCAATTAGCGAACAGAGCAGACTCTGATATGACTGATCCTACAGGGGTTGTCTGATCTGGGTCTACTTTGTTTGCAAAGGTATCAAAAGGCATCTCAATCAGGTAAAAAGTTAAACACATGGTTCGAGAAAAGTAACCCTTGCTTTATGAAAGGCAAAAGAAATGTTCAAATTTTATTTCTGTTTTACTTTTGCCTTGTATTATGCTTCCCAACCTACTTTAACGACCCGGAACTAGACTTCCATTTAACGATCGCTTAAATTAGTGTTTACTGCATTTTATTCAGAAGCACATCATGGTTTCACAGCATACGTTCAAGAAACACGAAATGGGTTTACTCATACTACCACGGCGAGACTAAAGTAAATTGAAACTATAAGTATAAGTAAAATCCCTCTAAACTGGAAGTTTAGTGCAGAGTAATTTAGATCTTTTTAGGCAGATGCTTGAGAGCTTTCTGCTTGACTTTCACTCTGCATTAAGCTGCCATATATATTACAGATCGGTATTAATACTGATTTAACGTCCTGTTTAGAAGGATTATACCATATAGGTAACAAGCCTTCAATAGCTAAAGCTGGAAACATAGCAACTGTACAATATGTCCTGTTCTAAATATATAGTAAAGCCTATTTTAATAGACCATGTGTTGATTAGATTAAAAAAAGTCCTTAAGAGCAAATGGCTGCTTAATGCTGGGCGAAGACCATACAAAAAGCTGATGTTTGAATACAGTAAAACCTCTCTATAACGGCCACTAACTTATGTTAATTAGTTGGTATATAGGGCAGGTATAGGAGCGTTCTATTTTACTTTCACCTTGCTTTAAGCAGCCACCTGCCTTTAACACAAAATACTTGATGTAATTTAGCGGCCGTTATAGAGAGGTTTTACTGTAGTTCGCATTTTCTTGGCTCAGCATTAACCTTCCATCTGCCCTGGCGATCCAAAATTAGACTTAATTGTAATGGTCGCTTAAGACTGGTCTAACTGTACTATATAATAAGTGTACTTAAGGAGCGATTATTTGTCTTGTATACATACCGGGAGGCCAATTAAGAATCCGTTCTGGAGAGTTCTTTTTGATCCCGGGCCTCGATTTCTCTTTGATCGAACTCCGTGGACCGACATCGGTGTTACTTCTTTTAAGACCATTTGTAGCTGATCCACGGACTGCCAGGTCGTTTCTGTTCCCCAGTCGTGACATTGGATGTTCGATAACCGGTAAATTTGGAGCTCGACCCGGACTTGCCATGGGACTCACACATGAGGCTGATCTCTGGACAGTCAGTCCTGTTGCCATAGTTGGCGATGTTTTATGATCTTATGAGAAAACTATTTCAAATCCACTGGAAGGAGAATATCAATTATCGACATAGAGCATGGCGTTCTTAATATATTAATTGCTTTAGCCCTTTATATCTAACTCAACTCTAGATATACACGTGAAGAACAAAATCATGGTTTTAAATTACACTGTGTAATCCTTTTAATGACCCATGCACAATTTCCCTTCTTACTTGCGCCCAGTTCTTTTAATCCGTGTCATAAAACGCAGAACGGAAGCCAATAGTGTACATAATCGCCTGGTTACCAATGGCGGAATCACGTGATCCCCATTCAAAATACAAAGTGTGTATTTAAAGTGCTTAATTACATTTTAAAGCGTCTATACAACCCATGATAATAGTATTGTTTATTTATAGTTATCTTAAGTCCCGTCTACCAATTGATCATGGAAATGACAATGAAGACATTTGTGTAAACGGTAGGCAGTTGGATAAAGAGACAAATAGACTTCGGGCATAAATCTTTTACATAGCGAGAAGAAGCATTTGTCAGGTCGAGATATCAGGGGGATCTTTACCAGATCAACTCTATCTTGATAAAGCCCTGGGTATTGCCGATCTCTCAGGTCAGAATATAAACAAGTCTTTTCAATACAGTCGTGATAAATGCGACTTTTATTGCCACTGACACTTTCACCTGCACTTCAGGAGCAACGGATACGATCTTAAAATCGAAGTGAAAAAGGTTTAAGTAAGCGCAATATAGCTCTCCGAAAACGGGGTTTAAAACTGATAAACTTAATAATCAAGTGAAATTTAAAACAATATAAAAACAAAAAGAAAAACAACGATTAAAGCCATTGCGGCATAATTCTGTTCATAGACACACAGGCTTTCTCTCCGACCTTACATTTTTAACTAATTTAAATACAGATTTCTCTGTGATCGTTAACCCGTTCCCTGTTCTATGTTTATTCCAAATTTCAATACCTACTGAAAATTCATGGACACGATAATTAATATGAAATAGAAAGGGTGGAACATCGTACATGTAGCCATTCTAGAAAGTAAAGAAACAAAGCTATCAAATTCCATCAACAAACAGAGTAGACCCTGATCAGACGGCTCCTACAGGAGCCGTCTGATCTTGGTCTACTCTGTTTGCAAATGCGTGAAATGGAAAGCGTCAACTCTTATCCTATTATTCGCGAGTTGACTCCCATTTGCAAACAGATTGGATCCAGATTAGACGCAGAGTAAATCGGCGACTCATCAGGATCCACACTGTTTGATCCCCGTCCTATAGTTCTTCAAACGTTGATCAACACGGAAGTTTTCAACATTGCACCAGATCAAAATTTAAGCTCATATATATTTTTATACAACCAAATCGATTAAGCTCATGGGTCTTATCAATGAGGTGGTTGTCTAAACTAGGCAAAGCTAATGCAGAAAAGTCACTGAGATGTTGGGGGTTGTCCCGCATTCATCTATAGTCGAACTTCGATATCTCGAACTCGGAAACTCGAAATTGGGATAACGCGAACTAAAAGTTCCGTCCTTTCAAAACTTACGATACAGAATTGCTTTAAAATGCATCGCTACCGATATCTAGAAACACACGTGACAGCTTAATACAGGTCTAAAGTAATGTTGAAACTCTTACAGGAGCTTTCAACATTACTTTAGTCCAGCATTAAGCTTTGAAATCAATAAATTGTCCAGATTAGAAATCGAATAACTCGAACTTCTGTTATCTCGAACTAATTTGTATAGTCCCATGTAGTTTGAGAAATCGGAGTTCAACTGTACCACCTAAATTTAGGGCCCAGCATCAGACTTAATTTGATTTAATGGTTACGCTGTATGATATAGGGTGGGTCACGCAGTGTAAAAAAATACCATGGGCATTTTGCAGATAGTGAAGATCCAGATCACGCATCACGTAGATCCAGACCAGTCGCCACGTAGATCCAGACCAGTCACCATGTAGATCCAGACCAGTCGTCACGTAGATCTAGACCAATCGCTACGTATTTCCAAGACGAGTCGCCAAGTAGATCCATATCAGTCGCCGCGTAGATCTACCTATGTGATGGGAACTCCGATCAGGTTGTAATGTTGGACAATAAAGTACTGCACATTCTCCTATGAATCAGATATGTGTATACAGTAAAAGCTCTCTTGACCGGACGATAAAAAGAATTAATATCGGTCATGGAGACATGTGACGCCTTAATGCAGGGTGAAAGTCATGCAGCAAGCTCCTCTATGAGCTTTCTACATTATTTTCACCCTGTATTAAGCAGCCACCTGCCTTAATGTATCTACATTCTTCGCTTTTAGAATTCCGATAACAGTAACTAATCAGACCTATTAGCGATTGACAGTCCCAAATTGCAGTATAGTAAACTCTCATTACAACGGCATTCGATATAACGGAATATGCATTATATTGACCATTAAGGTTTTAAACAAAACTACAGTAAAACCCCTCTATTGCGATCACCTAAAAGAGGTATAATTCTGGGTGGTAGATGCAGGTGGTAGCTTAATGCCGGACAAAAGTAATGCAGAAAACTCCTCTAGGAACAACCGCCTGCTTATAACGACACCCATATTTATTCATAAAGTCATCGCATTAGAGGGGTTCTACTCTATTTTAACATACATAATAACTTTCCCATGCTGATTATTCAAATGTGAATCTACCCACCATGCATATTAATTAGCTGAATCATTCTAAATTTGGATCAATTGTACAAATGTACATATAATGTGCAAGACACACTTCCCGTGTGCCAGTCATTGCCGAATTATCTTCCTTTGAACGTTGAGTATTTTGTCGTTTGGTGTCGTAAACTCATACTTTCAATTTTGTATCAACATATATATATTTCTAATATAATTTGTAACAGAGTACCGTAAATCGCAAAAATGCACTAGTACATTTTTTATTCAAATTAGCAATCGTTAGCCAATCATAGCGCTAATTTAAGCGTTAGCCAATCGTGTGCGTGTGTGCGTACGTTTTCACGTGCGGATATGTTTAAATGTATTTTAATTTGATGTTGTGAATATGTTTGTATTAAGTAAAATAAAGAACAATAGATTCAGCATAACACCTTTGTCCTCAATGTTCAGCCTTTCAACCAAAGTACTCATCTTCAATAACTAAATTAGGTTGATTGGAATTAATAATATGTACGAATATCATTTAACCGTTTGAATGCAGAAAACGGGTGTATTAGCACTTGCTCTGTGCAGAACCCTCAGCATAATTGAAGGTTTCTGAGACATACACCAAAACATCACAAGAGTATGTCAAATTAGTCTAACGTTTCGTTGTCTTAAGGGAAATGGTTTTGTAGAGATGCATGGTACAGTTAAAAATAAAAATCAAATCGATGTCAATGTGATAAGCAGCTGGCTTTGAAGAATGTCCATGTAAAAAAATACATGGAGATGCCGGGGATCGAACCCGGGGCCTTTCACATGCAAAGCGAACGCTCTACCACTGAGCCACATCCCCGCATAATCACTAGGCAGATGACCCGTAATGTATTTAATAATATGCATGTAGCCTGTTGACAGACAAAGATTAAACACGCGCAAACATGTCAGACAGTGTGTATTTATTAATCCAGGTCGTTTTTTATCCAGCTACAGTTTGATATACAGTCTTGTCAAACTGATCAACTCTTAGCCTGCTATGAAAAATGAGGTCTGCTTATGCTCCGATTTGTTGACGATGTTACTTTTAAGATACTATTACAGTTGAACTTCGATATCTCGAACTCGGATAACTCGAACTTCGGGATAACTCAAACAAAAATTTCAGTTCTTCCAAAACTTACTATACAGAATTTCTTCAATAAAGTATCTCTACAGCTATTTAGAAACACGTGTGACAGCTTAATACAGGTCTAAAGTAATTCTGAGAGCTCCTACAGGAGCTTTCAGCATTACTGTAGACCTGTATTAAGCTGTGGCATTGAGAAGCTGTTCAGATTAGAAATCGGACGACTCGAACTTCTGTTATCTCGAACTAATTTGTATGGTCCCTCGAAGTTCGAGTTATCGAAGTTCAGCTGTATATCAAGTGTCAGACAGCTTTGATCCTGATGAGACGCCGAGTTGCTCGGCGAGTTGCTCGGTGTCTCATCAGGATCCAAGGTGTTTGTAAATGTCAGTTAGGTCGAGTTTAGCAGGTTAATACGCTTGTTAAACTGTAAATAAACGTGTTGTTGTTGTTGTTTTTTAAGAAATTGAAAACAATGTTTTAAAGAGGACATTCTATGTCGAGTAGAATTGTTTCAGCTAGCTAAAGGTAAAAGACGATGTATGAAGAAAACCATGAGACGGAAGAATGACGAACACAACAAAAGCACCCACATGAGTAACTGTACCTTTGTCTACTCTGTTTGCGTATGAAATATTTTAGATCCGATTCTAAAAGTTCGAACCATGATGAAGCAATTAGCATACCTTGTTTATATAATGCTGCTATACCACTAATTAATATTGATGCAGTCATTGTTACTAACCAGAGCCAGATATATATTCAGACAAGTGTACACACAGTAAAACCTCTCTAAACCGGAATTATTGTAGGGAAGAATTCAGATACTTTAAGAGAAGCTTTCTGCATGACTTTAAGTCTGCATTAAACTGCTACATGTACCTGTCTCCAAGACAGATATTTATACCAATTTTGACGTCCGGTTTAGAGAGGTTTTACTGTTCATATATATATGCTCATTAGGTAAAGCATTCATTAATTGGCTGCCAACTTTAATTGTCTGAAATAAGTGTCTTCTCCATAAATTTTGAATTTTCTAATTTGTTTCGAAAGCAAATGCTAGTTAAGGCATTAACCCTTTCCCTGTTCTATGTTTATTTCAAATTTCAATACCTACTGAATATTCATGGACACGATAGTTATAATGAAACATGGAATAGTGTAGCCATTTTAGGAAGTAAAGAAGCAGATCTATCAAATTTCATTAGCAAAAAGGGTACACCCTGCATGATCAGACGGTTCCTATAGCCGTCTGATCTTGGTCTATCCTGTTTGCAAATGCGTGAAAATGCGTTTATATGAAGGAAAGTATCCAACAATTTGGAACCTGTCGAGAGGCCGAGTTACTCGGCATCTCATCTGGATCCAAACTGTTTACATATATATATGCTCTCAAATTCTCTTGCAATGAGATTTATCACACGAAGCCCAGAGAACTAAATTCAAATACATTCACGAAACACCAACCAAAAACGGAAACACCATAATTCTCTTTACTACATGTACATGTATATACAGTAGAACATGTCTTAACCGACCATCCAAAAACAGGTCTAATGTTCGATCTGTAGGACAGGTGGTAGCTTAATGCAAGTCACACGTTAGTTTTGCCCCGCATTAAGCAACCACATGGTTTTAAAGAATTCAGAGCTCAATCAATCCAACGTTGCTTAAGACATGTTTTACTGTAGTTTCTTTGTTAACAACAACTGTGTATCTTCTTACCAGCCCGGCGTCGATCCAGCTGACTCAACAGTTGACCAGTTGACATATTCGCGTATCTATAATTTGACAAACGAGTTTTTATACAAACTTTCTGAAAGTAGGAGATCCTTCGAAAGCAAAAGCGGCAATGCGAAAGGGGAAAAACTAGGCCCATTAAGAATATAATTCGATTTAGTAATTGTATTGAAAAACAAAATTAGGAAAGGTATTGTCATTTTTAACAGTAAAGAATCAGGAGCCGTCTGATCTAGATCTTCTCTGATGATTTATCAAATTCCATTTTAAAGCAGAGCAGACCCTGGTCAGACGGCTCCTATAAGAGCCGTCTGACCAGGGTCTGCTCTGTTTGCTAATGGAATTTGAAAGATATATTTCTTTTACTTTCTAAAATGGCAGCAATGTTCCATCTTCCATATTTCATTATAACTATTTCATATATGAATATTCAATAGGTATTGAACTTTATAGGAGCCGTGTGACCAGGGTCTGCTCTGTTTGCTAATGGAATTTGAAACATATATATATATTTACTTCCTAAAATGGCAGCAATGTTCCATCGTCCATATTTCATTATAACTATTTTATACATGGATATTCAGTAGGTATTGAAATTTGCAATAACCATAGAACAGGGAAAGGGTTAGGTAACCGCCTGCTTACATGTATATGTTTCTTCATAGGTTCATTCGCGGGTTCTACTGAAATACAACGCTGCTTGAATAAAACGTCGAGTATCATCAGTTAATCGGCATATAATCTCATCTGTACATAATTATTTTGAAAAGTGAATGCAGTTTCTCACATGGTAGCATAGAGTTAAACGATTTCTCATTTGATTAAGGAGTTCATACAAACATAAAATTGAATGAAAATGTTTGAGATCGAATCCAGTTTAACACTCTTTAATCAAGATTTCATGCAAATATGTTTGGGGGACAAAACCAAAAACACCATAGAATGAAAATATATTGAGATGCCAGGAATCAAATTCTTACTTGAATATTTGCTGCTAAACTTAATAAAAACAAGAATGTTGATCGAGCCCGGTGCCTTTCACATGCAAAGCGAACAATACCCCCATGCATAGATGTGAAGTATTACACAAATCACAGAGATTTATGTAGACTGAAGACAACCCCACCGTCGTTTTAACCAATTCCCTCATAGGCTATTTTTAGACTCAACCCCTTTGAATAAATTTACTGAAAAGGAGCATTTATCTGAGAAAGGGATACTTTTAGAATAATGTGTTTTTTTAAATCATTGTAATAAATAGAGCATTTGCTACATGAGAGCAACTGCTCTATTTACTTTTAATGTTTCAAAAGGTGACTTTTACATAGGCGTCTAGAGGGAATGGCTTAAAGGGATGGAGTGAGATAGGCTGCACGGAGATAATACTTATTTAACTCATTTTTTGATAAAAACGAAATTGCGTTTGAAACACATCATGTATAACAGGTTGGATCCTGAGGAAACAGCGAACAGATCACGGAGTCTCTCATGGTAGCATAAAAGTGTTTGCAAATAGCATGGAGTGGAGAAGCCAGAGATCGAACTCTTACATGAATATGTATTAGGTAAACGACCAACTAAATCGCTGCAGACTTTACAAAAACAAATATATGGAGGTGTCAGGGAGTGACCCCTATCATGAAACCTTATTAAAAAAAAAACTACATATGGAGATGCCGGGGATCGCACCCAACCTACCATATGCAAAACGAACGCTCAACCAATGAGTCACATTCCCGCATAATAACGAGGCAGCTGACGCGTTATTCTTTTTTACTTATAAACATGTAGCCTGTTGATATAGATGTTCAAATCATGCAATTAGGCACATTCAATTGTATCCATTGAATTATGATAGCAAATAGTGCAGACCCATGCGAGCCAGCTCCGCTAAGAGCTACTCTAGAAAATGTCTCATATGGGTCTATACTATTTGCAAATGCAGACATATACGCCAATAGCACGAAAATGTTTTATACCCGTTACAACACTTTCAGTACAAAGACACCTTCTGTGGTAACAAACGTGCTCGTTGTAACGACAGTTGACTGTACAGTAAAACCTCTCTATAACGACCACTAAATTGTGTTAATTAGTTGATATTTTGGGCAGGTGGTTGCTTAAAGCAAGGTGGAAGTAAAACAGAACGCTCCTACAGGAGCGTTCTGTTTTACTTTCACCTTGCTTTAAGCATCCACCTGCCTTTAACACAAAATACTTGCTGTAATTTAGTGGTCGTTATAGAGAGGTTTTACTGTATATCTATCCTCAGCTGAGGATAAGTATAATGATCATACAGTCAACTCTCGTTACAACGACCGCGCCAAAGACGCGTCAACTAGATTAATAATACCACATAAGTTTTGAAAGCCCCACTATACACTACAATGTATAACCTCAGGTTGGGGTTCAAACGTGAGTAAATAACACAGCAACTAAACAGACCCTACAAAGCCTGACAACCCCAGAATACACTATAACCTCGGGTTGAGGGTCAAAAGCGAGCAAATGACACATCATGATGACACATCAAATGAAACAGACCCTACATAGGCTGATAGTCCCAGTATACACTTTAACCTCGGGTTGATATTCAAAAAATGTTCAAATGACACAGCAACTAAACAGACCTTACAAAGGCTGACAACCCCAGAATACACTATAACTCTACCCTGTTTTACAGTAAAAGAATACACTTTAACTTTGGAATGAGGTTCACAAGTGAGCCAAGGATACGTCAACTGACCAGATCATATATTCTTTGACAGCCAAATAATACACTGTATACTCAGATTGATACTTAGATGAGAGTCAAAGACTGACTCCACCCAGTTTGAAAACCACAGAATGAGCCAAAGACACCAGGCCTGTTTCGCAGACTCAAATGACACTATATCCTAAGTTTGATGTTCATCATTTAGTCAAAGACACAACAACTAATCTAGCAGTAGTAGTAGTAGTAGTGGTGGTGGTGGTGGTGGTGGTAGTAGTAGTAATATTAGTAGTAGTGAATTTAGTAGTAGTAGTAGTAGTAATAATAATAGCAGTAGTAGCAGTTGTTGTTGTTGTAGCGGTAGTAGTAGTAGTAGTAGTAGTAGTAGTAGTAGTAGTAGTAGTAGTAGTAGTGGTAGTGGTGGTGGTGGTGGTAGTAGTAGTAGTAATAGTAATAGTAATAGTAGTAGTAGTAATAGTAGTAGTAGTAATAGTAGTAGTGGTAGTGGTGGTAGTAGTAGTAGTAATAGTAATAGTAGTAGTAGTAGTAGTAGTAGTAGTAGTAGTAGTAGTAGTAGTAGTAGTAGTATAGTAATAATAGTAGTAGTAGTACTAGAAGTAGTAGCAGTTTTTGTTTTTGTAGCGGTAGTAGTAGTAGTAGTAGTAGTAGTGGTGGTGGTGATAGCAGGAAGACCGTGAATGATGGTTGCGGTGTTAGTATCAGACGGTGTTATTTTCAAGGGCATGGAATGCATCACCACCCTGATATAACTATAATTTGCAGTCTCTCAATCTCGCCAATATTTGTACATGTAAACATCTAAGATATGTGCACAAACAAGCAGTGTAATTTGATCGTTGAATATAAAACACTTCACTGTTTATGCGACGTTGCCGATGAACGATATAAAATGCGGACAAAATTATTTTATTTCTGATGAAATTACGACATTTCTCATGAAAAGAATCTACATCAGTTTCAAGTGTGCTTGCGAGAAGTCGTTGAACTGTATGCCACAGTTGGATCAAACCAAATATTCAAATGTTATCCGATGGTCTAATAAAGATTAAACTGAACCTATTCCCTCCTACTGACGCCTTTTGACGCCATTGTATAAGTCATTTTGGAAGCCATTGTGGCAAACAGCATTTTCTGCTCTATAGTATGGGTCCTGACCATGTATCAAACATTCTGTATTATTGTTTGAGTGTCAAACAGTCTGGATTCTGCCCAGCTTATAGACCAGATCTCAAACTAGATCCTGACCAGAAACAAAAATCTAGATCTTGACCATAACCAAATCAAAGACACTGGATCCTGACTATGTATCAAACAGTCTAGATCATTTAAAGGTACCAAACATCTGGATACTGATCAGATATCAAACAATTTAGATACGGGTGAGGTATCAAACAGTATGGATCCTGGCCTGATTATTGACCAAGTATCAAACAGTTTAGATCCTAACCGGAGTGTTAAGATGTATCAAACAGCCTGGACCATGGCCCGAGTATTGACAATGCATTAAACAATATCTATTCTGAACAGATAATTGACCTGGTATCCAGATCCTGATTAGATTATTGATCGGGCACCATACAGTCTGTATTAGAACTAGATTATTGACCAGGTATCACACATTCTAGATACTGATCAGATCATTGACCTGGTATCACACATTCTAGATACTGATCAGATTATTGACCAGGTATTACACATTCTAGATACTGATCAGATTATTGACCAGGTATCACACATTCTAGATACTGATCAGATTATTGACCTGGTATCACACATTCTAGATACTGATCAGATTATTGACCAGGTATCACACATTCTAGATACTGATCAGATTATTGACCAGGTATCACACATTCTATGATCAGATTATTGACCAGGTATCACACATTCTAGATACTGATCAGATTATTGACCAGGTATCACACATTCTAGATACTGATCAGATTATTGACCAGGTATCACACATTCTAGATACTGATCAGATTATTGACCTGGTATCACACATTCTAGATACTGATCAGATTATTGACCTGGGATCAACCATTCTCGATCCTGAAACAGATTATTGGCTAGATATCGAGTAGAATGCATCCTGACTAGATCATTGACCAGGTAGCTAAAAGTCTGGATCCTGAAATCGATTATTGACCAGGTATCAAACTGCCTGAATCATGACCATATAATTGACCTGGTATCAAACAGTCTGAATCATGACCAGATTATTGACCTGGTATCAAACTGCCTGAATCATGACCATATTATTGGCCTGGTATCAAAGAGTCTGAACCCTGAACGGACTATTGACCAGGTATCAAATCAAATCGTCTGGAAACTAACTAGGTATAGATAAAGTGTATAGTGATATAGCGCGTTTAAAGCGAGAACAGGAACGTGGACGAACACACCAACATTTAATGTTTGCGAATGAGCGAATGAGAGAAAAAACAAAATGCCCATAAAATGGCAGTCAAATATGGACATAACCATCATGCAATACCTGTAAGAATAACTTCATCCGAAACTCTTGAATACTTAAACGAAATAACATCTGTCGAAGCAAAGCTATTTCTCACGTATTTATTCAGCCCTTAACTGCCATGACGACGTATCTGTGATCACCATAATTATGCAAACAGATTCGGTCCAGATGAAACGCCGAGTAATTCGATCTCTCATCTGACTCCAAACTGTTTGACATTCTGCTTATCCGTTTATAAAGAAAATGAAGAAACGACAACTTCGGACTTGAAGAAAACGAAAATCTGTTCACCAGACGATAATGGTTATTATTCAGTTTTTTGTCCATTCATGACATTTTCATTGTAGAGGTGCCCCTAACATTGTGTGACCCGATGTAACCCAAATAATTTATATTGCTCCGGATGGCAATAAAAAAAGAACTTAAAACATCCATCGGTTACGGTCCGTTAATCCGGGTCAGTTGACCTTATCCTTTACAGTAAAACTCCTATAAACCGGACGTTCAATTTAGTATAAATATCGGTCTTGGAGACAGGTGACAGCTTAATGCAGGGTGAAAGTCTTACAGAAAGCTTCTACGACTTTCATCCTGCATTAAGCAACAACCTGCTCCTCCATGAGCTTTCTGCAAGACTTTCACCATGCATTAAAGGCATTTTAAAGCTCCTTATAAGTGACCCCCCCCCCTATATACACAGTATCCAGCTGTGCTCCTGCAGTGTCCAGTCAGGGTCCATAGCCATAAGAGATAAAGTTATGCAATTATACATTGATCCTCTGTGATGGTAGCTCACCTTATCAGTTTGTGTATCAGACGCTTGACAATCAGCTCCCAAAATACCCAGCATGGGGTTAATGGGTCAACATTCCTTTCGAAATGCCTTTAAGCAACAACCTGCCTATCCAAATCTTCTCTACTGGAATTCCGGTTGAGAGGGGTTTACTGTTCATTATAGACACACCTTATCAGGCCTTTACGGGCATAGTGGGTCCACATCAGACGGATCCTACAGAAGTCTGCTGTTTGCTAAAGGAACGATATAGATCTGATTCTACAGCTTCTGTCGTGGTAAACTACGCCCTTGTTCATAACGCCATTATAGAATGCAATTAACTCTTCATCTGTTTAATATTCATGTAAGAAATAATGACGTCATGAAAATTTATAAGCCGATTTTCATAATGTAAAATGTTCAAGGGAATTGTTTGCACAAACTGTAGAATCAGATCTATATTATGCCATAAGCAAACAGAGTAGACCCTGATCAGACGGTTCATATAGGAAATGTCTGATCTAAATTTACTCTGTAAATGCGTGAAACGTGTTTATATGAAGAAAATAATTAAACTGACATTTATACAGTTATTATTTCTTACATGAATATTCAAATTGTATGGAAAAAAATATTGTCCGAGTGTCAAACAGCATGCATCCTGATAGCTGAGTTACTCGGCGTATAATCTGGATGTAAGATGTTGGCAAATGCGTCTCAGATCGGGTGTACATGTAGCAAGACACGGTTTATAATCATCTTTGATAAAAAGACACATAGGATTAATCAAGGTCATATAATGATAAGTGTTCCGTTTAACTCTTTCGCCAACATAGGCGGAACCATGGTGATTTTTGCAAACACTTTGAATCCAGACGAGACGCCGAGTAACTCGACATCTCATTAGATTCGAAGTTGTTTGTTACGTGACCAATAGTTTCTCAAAGGCTTGAAACAAAGGTCCAGATACGATGCGTAAATCTAAATATTTTCAAGATCAGCTCTTTTATTTCTTCGCGAGACGATTCTAAAGAGAGGTCACAGTTTAGGGTTTGGTGGAGAAATGACCATTTTAGTAATTGGATACGCACCATTATCTGTAGCTCTGTAAGTATTCGAAACTGCACCAAGTCCAGATTTGAAAGGAAAATACATTTTCACAGCGAGATAAGTGTTAAGACATCGCTGCATTTCAATTAACCTCACTAAAGCCACCAAGAAACGAATACAGTAGAACTACGCGGTGAATAAGGAATACATTAGAACCTCTCTAAAACAATCACGCAATGAATAACGAATACAATAGAAACACGTAGTGAATAACGAATACATTAAAACCTGTCTAAAACAACCACGCAATGAATAACGAATACAATAGAAACGCACAGTAAATAACGAATACACTAAAACCTCTATCAAACAACCACTCAATGAATAACGAATACAATAGAAACACGTAGTGAATAACGAATACATTAAAACCTGTCTAAAACAACCACGCAATGAATAACGAATACAATAGAAACACACAGTAAATAACGAATACACTAAAACCTCTATCAAACAACCACTCAATGAATAACGAATACAATAGAACTACGTAATGATTAACGAATACATTAGAACCTCTCTAAAACAACCACGCAATGAACAACGAATACATTAGAATTTAGAACCTCTCTAACACAACCACACAATGAATAACGAATACAATAGAACTACGTAATGATTAACGAATACATTAGAACCTCTCTAATGTCACCAAGTAATGAATAACGAATACAATAGAAGTACGTAATGAATAACGAATACATTAGAACCTCTATAAAGTCCCTACATAATGAATAACGAATACATTAGTATTTAGAACCTCTCTAAAACACCACACAAAGAATAACGAATACAATAGAACTACGTAATGATTGACGAATACATTAGAACCTCTCTAAAACAACCACGCAATGAACAACGAATACATTAGAATTTAGAACCTCTCTAACACAACCACACAATGAATAACGAATACAATAGAACTACGTAATGATTAACGAATACATTAGAACCTCTCTAATGTCACCAAGTAATGAATAACGAATACAATAGAAGTACGTAATGAATAACGAATACATTAGAACCTCTATAAAGTCCCTACATAATGAATAACGAATACATTAGTATTTAGAACCTCTCTAAAACACCACACAATGAATAACGAATACATTAGAACTACGTAATGATTGACGAATACATTAGGGCTTCTCTAAATTAACCACGTAATGAATAACGAATATATTAGAACCTCCCTGTAAAACACGTAATGAATAACGAATACATTAGACTATTTCTAAAGCAACCACGTAATGAATAACGAATACATTAGAACCTCCATAAAGCCACCACGTAATGAATAACGAATACATTAGACTATTTCTAAAGCAACCACGTAATGAATAACGAATACATTAGAATATTCCTAAAGCAACCACGTAATGAATAACGAATACATTAGACTATTTCTAAAGCCACCACGTAATGAATAACGAATACATTAAAACCTCCATAAAGCCACCACGTAATGAATAACGAATACATTAGAATATTTCTAAAGCAACCACGTAATGAATAACGAATACATTAGACTATTTCTAAAGCAACCACGTAATGAATAACGAATACATTAGACTATTTCTAAAGCAACCACGTAATGAATAACGAATACATTAGAACCTCCATAAAGCCACCACGTAATGAATAACGAATACATTAGAATATTCCTAAAGCAACCACGTAATGAATAACGAATACATTAGACTATTTCTAAAGCCACCACGTAATGAATAACGAATACATTAAAACCTCCATAAAGCCACCACGTAATGAATAACGAATACATTAGACTATTTCTAAAGCAACCACGTAATGAATAACGAATACATTAGAATATTCCTAAAGCAACCACGTAATGAATAACGAATACATTAGACTATTTCTAAAGCCACCACGTAATGAATAACGAATACATTAAAACCTCCATAAAGCCACCACGTAATGAATAACGAATACATTAGAATATTTCTAAAGCAACCACGTAATGAATAACGAATACATTAGACTATTTCTAAAGCAACCACGTAATGAATAACGAATACATTAGACTATTTCTAAAGCAACCACGTAATGAATAACGAATACATTAGAACCTCCATAAAGCCACCACGTAATGAATAACGAATACATTAGAATATTCCTAAAGCAACCACGTAATGAATAACGAATACATTAGACTATTTCTAAAGCCACCACGTAATGAATAACGAATACATTAAAACCTCCATAAAGCCACCACGTAATGAATAACGAATACATTAGAATATTTCTAAAGCAACCACGTAATGAATAACGAATACATTAGAATATTCCTAAAGCAACCACGTAATGAATAACGAATACATTAGACTATTTCTAAAGCAACCACGTAATGAATAACGAATACATTAGACTATTTCTAAAGCAACCACGTAATGAATAACGAATACATTAGACTATTTCTAAAGCAACCACGTAATGAATAACGAATACATTAGACTATTTCTAAAGCAACCACGTAATGAATAACGAATACATTAGACTATTTCTAAAGCCACCACGTAATGAATAACGAATACATTAGACTATTTCTAAAGCAACCACGTAATGAATAACGAATACATTAGACTATTTCTAAAGCAACCACGTAATGAATAACGAATACATTAGACTATTTCTAAAGCAACCACGTAATGAATAACGAATACATTAGACTATTTCTAAAGCCACCACGTAATGAATAACGAATACATTAGAATATTTCTAAAGCAACCACGTAATGAATAACGAATACATTAGAATATTTCTAAAGCAACCACGTAATGAATAGCAATGATTGCATATACACGCCTTGGCAAACAAAGTAGACCCAGACCCGATGACACTTGTAGGAGCCTCCGATCAGGGTCTGCTCTGTTTGCTTATGGGATAATATAGATCTGATGCTACAATTTCTGCCATGGTGAAAATATCCTATTTTCATACATCATTATAAAATGTCAGCTAAGTTGTTTTCATGATATCATTATTTCTTTACACGAATATTCATGAAATAATGAGTTAATTTATGAACCATAGCCAGACCAGTGCCATTTATCAACAGAACAAGTATGTACTCTAAAACAAAGTTTGATCGCATGATAACTACCTAGTATGTACATATCCGCCCCAACTCCTATCCAATCCCTTCTGACAACTACCTATTAAGTACATGTATTTACCCGCCCCAACTTCCACAAAATCCCTGCCGACAACCATTCTGTAAGTACTTGTGTATACCTGTTCCAGTTTCATCCCAATTCCTACCGATATATATCTAGTCAGAATATACCCACCCCAATTTCATCCAATTCTTATCAACAACTATAAAGTAAGTATATACCCGCCCCAACTTCGTCCAATCCGTACCGACACCTAACTAGTAAGTATATACCCGCCCCAACTTTGTCCAATCCCTACCGACAAGTATCTAGTAAGTATATACCCGCCCCAATTTCAACTAATCCCTACCGACAAGTATCTAGTAAGTATATACCCGCCCCAACTTCTACTAATCCCTGCCGACAACTGACTAGTAAGTATATACGTGCACCAGCTTCCTCCAAATCCCTATCGACAACTGTATAGTAAGCATATACACGTCCTAAGTTCAACGCAAACTCCATCGACAACTATCTAGAAAGTATATACTCGCCAAAGTTCAACACAAACATTACCAACAACTATCTAGAAAGTATATACCCGTCCCATTTTAATCCAATTCCTACCAAAAGTAAGGTAGTGTATACCTTATACAGAAGAACCCCGCTAATCCCAACAATCAAGTATGTATCGTTATCGGTCTTTAAGACAAGTGAAAGTTTAATGCAGGGAGAAAGTTGTGCAAAAAGCCTCTCTAGTAGCATTCGGCATGACATCCACCCTGCATTTAGCAGTCGCCCGCCTACAATTCTTCGTTACTAATTATTGAGGTTTTACTGTACACGTTTTATTTTATGCATATAATATGTTTAATATAATATGTATTATATTATGTATATAACACGTGTAATATAACATGTATTCTATTATATTGAAACCCCTCTATAACGGCCATTAAATTAAGTTAATTATTTTGTATATAGGACAGGGGGCTGCTTAAAGCAAGGTGAAAGTAAAACAGAACGCTCCTATAGGAGCGTTCTGTTTTACTTTCATTTTGCTTTAAGCAGCCACATGCCTTTAACACAAAACACTTCATGTAGTTTAGTGGCCGTTATAGGAAGGTTTTACTGTATGTATGTAACGCAAATAGCATTTTTTACACTATTTAATCTCATCTCTTCTCTATAGAAACATTAAATACTTTTGTTAGTATATGCTATGTTAGCTTATGACATAATATAGATCTGATTCTATAGTTTCTAATAATAAAACTCCCTTTGTTAACTCTTTCGCTGCCAGTGTCGCAACGGTGTTAACCTTTGCAAACAACTTGAATCCAACTGAGACGCCGAGTAACTCGACTTCTCATCATGATCCAAACTGTTTGTTACAAAAAAATGAAGAGTATTATAAAAAAACAACAACAAGAAGATTGTAACAGACGATAAAGATTGCATATGATAAAAGTTGGCAGTGAAAGAGTTGATAATACCATAATAAAATGCAGTCAATTAATATTCACGATGTCTTTATTTTATGAATATTCACGGAGTAAAGGTTTAACGTTTTCAAACGTCCAAACATTAGTATGATTGAACGATGCCAATCACCAGAAATGATACTTAACTTTCTGTCTCTGTCACGTATGGTCATTAGAAAAACGTGTCGTCTGCTATACTTTTTAATGGTTAATTTTCTTCATTTTTCCTTCAACCCTTTTTCCTGTTCTATGTTTATTCCTACTTGCAATAGCTACTGAATGTTCATGGACAAACTAGTTATACTGCAATATATAAGATGGGATATTGTAGCCATTTTAGGAAGTAAGGACACACATCTATCAAATGCCAGTATGCATGATCTAGGTCTCACTCTGATCTGGGTCTACCCTGTTTGCAAATGCGTGAAAACACGTTTATATGAAGGAAAGGGTTTAAAAACGAACCCAGTGTATCGAACAGTTACGTGATGTCTCTTCTGGGTCCAATCTGTTTGCAAAGGGGATCACATATTCGCCCCTGTCAGGGAAAGAGTTCAAAGACATTCGCATTTTGCCATCGACGAATTGTCCCATTCTGGTGAGTATATTATTATAATCGTCATTTATTTCAACGTATTCTACCAACTGAAACAATGATCATTCCAAACGATCTTATAAGTTTAAAACATGCATAACCTATTACTATCGAGTGACTTTTAAACCTTTTGTCTCTGCCACACATTGCTGTCTGCCAAGCATTGCTGTCTGCCATACATTGTCTTTGCATGCATTGTCGTCTGACACGCTTTGTCGCCTGTCGCACATTGTTTTCTACCACACATTGTCGTCTGACATGTTTTATCGTCTGCCACACATTGTCGTCTGCCGCACATGGTCGTCCGCCACACGCTGTTGCCTGCCACACATTGTAGTCTGTCACACATTGTTGTCTGCCACACATTGTCGTCTGACACTCTTTTCCTCTGCCACACATTGTCGAATACACGCATCGTCTGCCACGCATTGCTGTCTGCCACGCATTCTCGCATGCACACATTTTCGTCTGACACGCTTTGTTATCTACCACGGTTTGTCTCTGCCGTGCATTGTCGTCTGTCATGCATTGTCGTCTATTGTAATTTTCAGTGTATAAATCTGTATCCTGTTGTTTTAAAATACAATATCACGGTATCAAATAGTTTAAATCCTGATGAGACGTCAATTAGATAAATTATGATACTGGTACAGTAACACCTCTCTATAACGGCCACTAAATTGAGTTAATTAGCTGGTATTTAGGACAGGTGGCTGCTTCAAGCAAGGTGAAAGTAAAACAGAACGTTCCTATAGGAGCGTTCTGTTTTACTTTCACCTTGCTTTAAGCAACCACCTGCCTTTACACATGTAACACAAACTACTTGATGTAATTTAGTGGCCGCTATAGAGAGATTTTACTGTATAAATACCTAGGACGTTTTGGTTATGGTCGGAACTGTAGAATAATACCTTCCGAATTCGGTTAGCCAACAGAGCAGACGCTGATCAAACGTTTGCTCTTCGTATTCTCTGTTTGCAAATACGTGAACAGGTGTCTTTATCTGTTAAATGGTGACTGCAAACTACAACATCATGTATTTCGTATGTATGTATGTATTTTTGTCGTATTTCGTAAAACTACTCTGCGTGAAAAACAAAATCTAAACCGTGTTACTACCTGATCAAGTTATGTAAGTGCTTGTCTGAGTTTTGGAGACAGCAAATACTTTTGTTAAAATTTCAATATCTGAATTAAACTGTTAGAAGTTGAACTTCAATCCCTATTCAACTTTGCGCAACCTCGCCGGTATGTGCAACCAGACTGAATCCAGATGATACCCCGAGTATCTCAGCGTCTCGTCGGGATCCAAGATGTTGACAATCGGTCAATAGTCTTTCGAATATTTGAACAAATAGGTTAAGCAAACGAATAAGCAAAATATCAATATATCTGAATTTTAGCAGGCATTATTTTCAACAAGATAATGGTTAGCACGTGTTTTATTATCTCCATCATGCAGCTTGTAAACGTGTAAATATTTTGTACTTTGCAAAACGGGCGCCAATTTTAAATCATTTCAGAATTGTTAACTTAAGTTTAAATAGCAAATGAAATAAGACTAAAGATCCCAATTTCTTTGAATACGCAATGCAAAAATTCACAGTCAATTAACAAAACAGCAGTATAATGTGGCCATTGTGTCCTCAGGTTATAATGACCCGCGAAGTGATCGCCTTGACCCTGGCTGAAAACATTATGTCAGTTCACACCACAACCTAGTACTATTTTACTAAGTTTCGATCCGTCAAAACGTTTTGCGATATCACTGATCGAGGGTTAAACAGCTTAGATCCTGATGAGACGCCGGGTTACTCGGCGTCTGATCTGGATCTAAACTGTTTGCATACGCCATTCAGGTCGCTCTTAGCAGGCAAGTCGTTAAACAGAGAATGAAAAGACACAATGTCCCATATAAATACAGTAGAACCCCACTAATGCGACCACTTAAACAAACATGGCTGTTTTCATAAGCAGGTGGTTGCTTAATGCAGGACGAAAGTTATGCAGAAAGCTCCTATAGGAGCTTTCTGCATAACTTTCGTCCTGCATTAAGCAACCACCTGCCCTTGCCACTGTGAATTATGCCCCTTTTTGGTGGTCGCATTAGTGGGGTTTTACTGTATCTTCATATTTACGACAAGGGTTTTATGTATCTTTTTTGGTATTCTATAGATCTTATCAAAAACAGGGTTTGGATGACAATGCATAATAAACAAGTTACATAAAATGACGCAAAAGTTTCATGAAGCATTTAATAGCATTTTTACTATCTAAAATTTAGTATAAATGGACCAAATTTCTGCATCTGAGCAAACTGCATTCTTAATCGTTATAATTTGGATGAAATAAACTTACTCTTCTATCCAAATGAAGGTTGCTTTTCTTGTTGTGCTTTTGCTGGTCGTCTGTGTCACAGAGACCATCTTTGCAGCCCCAGGGCCCGGTAAAAAGGGCACTAACGACAGTGAGTAGAGTTTTTTATACTTTTGATACTGAAAAAAAAATGCATTTATAAAGTCTTTATAACAGCTAATGGTATACATTGAGCATTTACTAATTTCAGGTGTGAATTCAGGTCTTCTGATAGACACGTCACACGGGACTATTGCAGATATTTTTGAGTCAGTTTTAATGTTAAAATATCGTAAATAGCTTTTTCTGACCATTTACAATATATGTTCGATATTTTCTTTTCTTCGTTTGCTACACAAAGCAGATGGTCTGGCGAAAATAAATTATAGTCAGATATATAATTCGGGTTTTAATTAGAGATATATGTACACGTTCGTTTCCCTACAAAACAGTGCAGTTGAATGACTACATGCGTGTAGCCATTTCAGATACTTAAGCTATCCGCTGCCTTAATCCTTTCCCTGTTGAATATGTAAGTAAGAAATATAGACGCCATGAATATTTATTAGCTCAGTTGTTTTAAATGAACATGTACAAGGGAGATTTGGGCATTGGTAGATACTGTAATGTCAGATATACATGTATTATAATTTCATAAGCAAACAGAACTGACCCTGATCAGACTGCTCCTGCAGGAGCCGTCTGATCTAGGTCTACTCTGTTTGCAAGGTGTCAAACGGCAACATGTGTTGTTGTTCTTCTTCTTGTTGTTTTTTTATTATTATTTTTACAATCGATTGTGCATTGCCATACAAAACTTCTGAATTTGCACCGTGGTGAAGGCTCGCGACAGACTATAACTAGATATTTTTCTTTTCGTGTAGACGCTTCCCTTGCACTATTTTGGCAATTAACATGGACAAAAAGGGTGCAATGGTAGATACTATTTTGTTTTATAGAGCCGATTGCATTTTAAAGCTTCAATTGCATTTTACAGACATAAATTATAACATATTTAATGTATAGATATAAAAAATATGCTTGTTCCATTTCCAATATCTACAGTTGGAATACAAATTTGGAACAAAACATCCGAAAAATCCATAAAAATCGTACTATGGCTTAGGATATTAGCATAAATATCCCTCCACTCAATAGATACGCATTATATGCCTTTGCAAATAGAGTAGACCAAAATCAGATGGCTCCTATCGAAGCCGTCTGATCAGGGTCTGCTCTGTTTGTATATGAAATGATACATATATGATTTTGCAGTTTCTGCCAATGCCGAACTTTCTTGTATCCATGTGTCGTTATAAAAAATAAACTAAATAATATGTATAATGCTAAAATTTCTGACACGAATATTCATGGAATATAATAATATATCTTGTATAAAATGTATCAAAGAATATAACACGTGGATACCTTAATAGTACGTGATTGCTTAATGCAGGAGGAAAATAATGCAGAAAGCTCTCACAGGATCTTCATGAATTGTATGTTATTATAAAATTCAGCTAATAAATATTCATAATGCTATTTTTGTTACATGAATATTTACGATGTAAAGGATTATCTTTTGGTAATTCTGTTTATGTCAAATGCGTCACAAAATATTGTTTGTATATTTTGTACGTGGGATAGATTTCTCTTCATTCAAAAGTTCCTCTATTCGCTCTTGACCAATGATATAGATTCAAGATTAAAGATTCAGACACACTTTATTACATTAGTAATGAAGATAATGTCGTGTGTCTTGTTACGTGATACAATTAATTGTGATGGTATCTATATGGTAGCACTTTAATTCGTATTTAAAAATTACATATGATAAACAAACTATTTATATCTGGAGTACAATAAACTCTCCGTGTTTAAAAGTTTTTGTTCGGCTGAACAGTACTATGTACAGGAAGGGATAGTACAACAGAGCCTGCCTTAAGCGGCCATCAAAAGGAAACCTAACTATGGGACTGTAAGGCATGCGGTGCCTTAACCCTCTCCCTGATGAATATTCAAGTAGGAAATAATGACGTCATGAATATTAATAAGATTAGTTTTTATGATGACATAGGAACACATGACAGTTTGGCTCAGACAGAAGCTATAGAATCAGATCTATATTATACCATAATAAAACAGAGCAGACCCTGATCAGACGGCTCCTATAGGAGCCGTCTGATCTGGGTCGACTCTGTTTGCAGATGCGTCAAAATGTGCTTACATCAAAATGTGCTTACATATGGGAAAGGTTTAATGTATAGTAAATGCAATGCAGAAAGATCCTAAACGAGCTTTCTGTATTACTTTTGCTCTGCATTTAGCAACTTTCTGCTGCTGAATTTTAAAATACATGTCTCCTTCTTTACCCATGTCCTGTTGTATAATTACATATATCTTCACTGTGTACAAGTATTTCGCTGTGCAATCACTGCTGTGGAGTGCACTGGTTGCACAATCAACTTGTAAATAGTGCAGACCCTGATGAGACAGCTCCTGCAGGAGCTGTCTCATCTGGGTCTTCACTATTTACAGGTAGGTATATTGACGTGAATAGCAAGCGAAGGGTTAAGACTCGTGTGTTCTATAAATGAATGGCCGCTTAAGACATGTTCCACTGTATAAACTATATAAATCAAAAAACGAAAGAAAACTCTGTGGAGTGAAACCAGCTCAATATGTTGCAAAGTGATTAACGAACTTGATACATTTTATTAATCCTTTTTTCATACATAGCAGCGGTCTGATCAGGGTCTACTCTGTTTGTTTGTGCAATTATAATAGAGTCTGCCTCTTTAGTTTCTTCCAATATAGAAAATACATGTGTACATATGCCATTATAAAAATCAGCTAATATTCATTATGTTATATTTCATTATGTCATTATTTCTTTATAACCAGTAAACAGGGACAGTGTTAACACGCATGTTGTAACCATTTAATGTCGTACAAGGGGAGAAAACATTGAGGCGAGGCTTGTCGAGACTCAATCATTTTCTCTCCGAGTCGAGGTTCCATTGCAAAGCAAAACAATTAACCCTTTATTCCATATATACACATTTAATCGCCTTTGCAAACAGAGTAGACCGCATGGTCGTTGTCCTGTAGTGGCCGTCTGATCAGGATATGCTCTGTTTGCTCATGGAATTATATATATCTGTATACATGATTATTTTGATATATAACAATAATGCACATATTCAGATAAGATGCGTAAATTCAAATATTTTCAAGACTAGCTCCTTTATTTCTCTACCAAGCCCTATACTGTGACCACCCTTTAGAATCGTCTCTACGAGACGATTATAAAGAGTGGTCACAGTATAGAGTTTGGTGGAGTAATGACGATTTTAGTTTATCAGAACAGTAACGATATTTGTAGTTTATTAGACGTTTGTGTTAACTTTTGAAAAAAAGTAAACTTGTCCAGTGCTACCGCCAAAATAGATATAATTCTGGGCTTTAAGGGCAGGTAGTGGATTAACCATTTCCCTCTTGAATATTTCAAAGAAATATTGAAGCCATAAATGTTAATTATTTTACGTGTTTAATGGTATTACCACAATACGAATATTTTACCAAAATAAAACTGTAGAATCAGATCTATATTTTTTCATAGGCAAACGAAGCAGACTCTGGTCAGACCGTTCCTTCAGGAGTTGTCTGATCTAGGTCTACTCTGTTTTGCAAAGGCGTGAAAAGGCGTTTGTATGTGGGAAAGTGTTAATGCGAGACGAAAGTTATGCAAAAAGCTGCTATGGGACCACCAAGCAGTCACCTGCTTTTATAGACCTCTCTGTTTATTCTTAAAGTGGTTGCTTTGGAGACGTATTGCTGTAATTTGATCTTTTAGTTATTTACATTTAATTGCGATTTGATATAAAATGTGTAAGGCGCGATTACTTATATCACAATCGAATTGGTTAGTTAAACAGTGTAGATCTTGACTGGACTGTTTATTCCTACAATGTTTGCAAACTCATTTTCTGGAACGTACTGGCTAATAAGTAGGATTTCTACTCTGTCATTAGTAATACATCAGAATAATAAAATATTCCTATACTTTCAGTATTCATTGAAAAATAGTTGAATAATATATATATAACTGAATAAATGTTTCGCAAAGATTAAATTTGTATCATGTTTTAGCTTTTCTTAAATCACCTTAACCATTCTCTGCCCATTGTCCCACAAAAGAACATAAGCAAACAGCTTAGACCAATATCAGATAGTTCTTGAAGGAGCAGGATCTACCATGTTTGATGAACCCATCGATATCAATGGCCTATACCAACAAATAGTTTGCTATGCTCTCAAAAGAAAAATAGATGGGTTCAAAGATAAGACCTGAACGGGGTTTCCTTATTTACATCGGAATAATGGCGGTGCTGTTGTGGTTCAAAGGTACTATTTATTTGAATAAGGATTGCGTATTTTGCAAACACCATTCACCTTTGCCTGATAGAGATGCCTCGTAACCCCTTTGCAAACAGTATTGACCAAGATCAGACGGTATCTCTGTTTACTTATGAAATAGTATGCTTCTAATTTTACAGTTGTTGTCATGGTCAAATTCTATGCGTTAAAATAAATGATGGATAAGATATGTTTAATAATTTTATTTTATTTAAATAACGACCATTACTGAACAGAACAGAACAGAACAGAATATTTATTTGGTTTAAGCATTACAGCTCATCACCATAAATACAAAAATACAAATACAGATAATACATGCGTTACATTGTGACGTTCAATATCAGATTGGTGTTGTGTAGATGTTTATCTTGTTTTAGCCAAGATCTATTTCGTGAGAGTGTTATTAATCAAGTTTTTTATAGACATTGTTTTGTACTTATCCTTGTATGGCTAAATGCCTGATATGAGTACATTAGGTATAAATGAGTGTATAATACAAAATATACATTGTTCAGACATGTACATGAACATGCATTATTATTCAAAACATTACATAATGTTTTGCATAACGAATGCGACTAAGAGATTAATTCATCATCTCTGCATTTAAAACTTTTTATGCAGTACATAGCTAATTTATTTAAAACGGTTTTCTTTGTACTATTCAACAATTCAATAAGTTTGAACATGCTCGGTCTTCGCCAGAAATAATTTGATATATATTACTGATTTATTTATATTTTTAGATGGGGATTCCAACACTAAATCGGCCCAAAATGTCAAGGGGCAAAGGAAAGGTAATCCTTATCCATTGATTGGGCCCTGCGCATGAGCAGAATATGGAATTGTATGGCTTTTTGCTCATGTGAGGAGCAGTCATTTTCGCAACGTTAAGAAATGAAAGTTTACTTGTTTGGGCAATTTAAATTGTACATGCTGGTCGATAAAAAATGTATGAATAGCATATCAGAAGTAAAGAATTAAGACGTAAATGATATTAAATAGCTGATCCTTTCGAATTACACGTGAAAGTATTACAGTAAATGCACATTCCAATGTATTGTTTTTGTTTTAATGTCGATTAAAAGCTAATGTAAAGTTTGGCCCAATTGAGAGTAAACATACAACAAAATATGGTATGTAAATGTTTTAGTTGATTATCGACTTGAAGCCAGTCACGATATCTGAAAGGCCGAGTCTGTTGCAACGTTATACGTCACGCTTAGGATTTTATCTATTGCAACGTATGCACATAAGAATCACTTTTTCCTGAAAATCTCCTCCTCGAGAAAGTTTTCGCCCTATAATTTATTAAACAGAATATACGCTAGGACCTTCTTTTACATTTAAAGTATTGATTTATTAAATGAAAGTATAAAACGCGGATAATGGAATACATTTAGGCAATATTTGGACGATAGCATTTGGGAGCAAAAGAGATACTTTTAGTACGAGTAGTCGAAAGCCTTATTCAAACACTCGTCCCACTCTACTGAGATCATCAACGAATTCAATTATGATGATTTATACGAAAGAACACTAGTGTAATATTCTGTTTATAACATGATACAACCGATGAGATGCAAACAGATTTATAACGTTTTTTAATTTCCCCTTTTATGATGTGGAAATTACGTCATAATTTGGTATCCCGTTACGTTATATCCGGGACCCTGCATCAATATTATAATCAAACACAATGCGTTTTAAATAAGATTACTTGCAAGGTGATAAGGCGAACACAATCCAGGGAAGCATTAGTACATGTACCAATATTTAACCCTTTACTCCAAAAATACGCCTTTCTACACCTTTGCAAATAGAGCAGACCCAGATCAAACGTCTGATATGGATCTGTTCTGTTTGCCTGTAGTATAATATAGATATAAAAAGTAAAGTACCTAGTTATAGTCTACTTTCAGTCCAAATGACCGCTCAGCCGACTGTACATTTACTCCCATGGTTATTGAGTCATTGGCTTGCATTTAGCAACCATCTGCTTTTTAAGACTCTAGTGTGTTAACAAAGGAAATGCCGCTTATGACAGGTTCTACATTCTTGTCTTTGGATACGAGTTATAAATACATGAACCAGAGAAATTGGACTAATACTTTGTATAATTATTAATATGTAAGTAGTACGGTTAATCACTCACTCAGTTTATCACTCACTCAGCATTTGCTCAGCTTATCAAAGGTTATGTCTGTTTTGTCCTTTTAGGTACAAAAGGTAACAAGTTTTTTGGACCTATGGGAGGCCAATAGCCACCGAGACATTTGGTAAGTCAATGTGCACCGAACTAACCAGTATACAGAGGATATGAACCCTTAATTCATAAAATAATTAAAGCTAGCCACTCCCTTTCTGAATAATGCTCCACAAATGTAGGAGAAAAAATAGATAAATGAACAACACAAACCTCATCCATATTTTTTATGGACTTCTAAGGAATCCCCTTGCTGTTGAACGTGCGAGTGTTGTGTCAGCGGGACTCTGCTGCCCAGGTGTTGGTTTCCGAGGGAGTGCTGTTGTCAAACGGGGCATCCCTATATGCTTGGTACCTCTGGTAACTCCAGTTCCAATGCCGGAGGGAGCACCGTAGTGGAACAGGGCATCCCTCTGCGGTATAATACCGCGCTGGTACATTGGGAGTCTTGCTGACATGACTTGCTACCCTGCCCTCAACCAGTGCCAGGGATTCCTGTTAAGCTAACCCAGTTTCCTTATTTTTGCTTACCGGTGGACTGGGTCGTGTAATATATGGGCAGCGAGCAGGTTAAGCCTGTACAGTCTAATGCAGCATCGTGTGTCTCAATCAGTCTCGATTTGTCCGATGTGATTCCTTTGCCATTGCAGCCGGTGGGATATGTTGTAGGAACAGTATACGGGATACCTTCTTTAGCTCTACTTTGGCTGAGCTTTTTGAGTTCCCATAATAGGACATTTTATTCTGTAATTAAGTTTTGGATATACCCTATTACAACTCTATTAGAATATTATCCGTTGTGTACTCCCTCGTTGCTATAGCGGGTCGAATAGTGTTTTGACTGGAGGGGTTGCATATTGCGCGTATATAACAATTGTTTATTTGTATTGCTTAGTATATATGCATGAACTTCAAATTCATCTGTTCTGTTACCCAATTTTCCGGCAATATTTTATGTGTAGTGTTGTATGCCAAACAAATGTACCCAAGTCTGTTGAGTCTGGGTCAAAATTGTGTGATGTACACTGGCACTGTGCATAGAATGTTACATTCAAGTTTGTTTTTTTTATGATCTGAGTGCGTTGACACAATATAATAGAGCATAATATGACACAGACAGATAAACTTACGGAAAATATGAAGTTGAATTTACCTATGTCCTAAATAAATTCTTTTTTACTATTATTCTTATCTATATATAAGTATTAAATATATTTTATTTTAAATGTTCTATAATTTACGCATTATTGTATATAAAATGTATCTTTGTGAAGCGCTTTTGAACGCACATATCCTGTATGAAAAGAGCGCTATATAAATGTGGTATAATAATAATTATCTATTTACTCCAGAATTACGCCTTTCCACGCCTTTGCAAACACAGTAGACCCAGATCAGACGACTCCTATAGGAGCCGTCTGATCATAGTCTGTTCTGTTTGCTTATGATATAGTATAGATATGATTCTTCACTTTCTGCCATGGCCATGTGCTATTACAACAGTTAATCAAATTAATATTCCTGACATCATTATTTCTTATTCATAGAGTAAAATGTTAAACAAAAACACCAATGACGACATATGAATTATGAGACAAACAGTGCAAACCCCTGGCCAAGGGATCCCCCAGTTTCATCATTCGCTTGCGATTCACGTCAACATACCTACCTGTAAATAGTGAAGACCCAGATGAAACAGCTCCTGCAGGAGCTGTCTCATCAGGGTCTGCACTATTTACAAGTTGATTGTGCAACCAATGCACTCCACAGCAGTGCTTGCACAGCGATATACTTGTACACAGTGAAGATATATATGTAATTATACAACAGGGCATGGGTAAAGAAAGATAAATGTGGTTTAAAATTCAGCAAGAGAAGGGTTAATCTAGGTTAACACTGTTTGTGACGGTCTTATTCACTCGGTTCCCGCACAATGAAGGTTTACTCTCTACACCATACGGACAGATTTTAAAGATTTTGCACCCAGAGTAGACCCAGATTAGACGACTCCTGTATCCAAAAGGTCTATACAACACTTCACATCTACCTTTGTCAGACAAGTTAGGGAATTTATACCGCTATTGGGCGTGCATTAGGACAGCTTAATAACTTTAATAGAACTGTCACCAAAACGTATTATGACAATTCGTTTAAAGTAATAATGATTGGCAATCTCTGATGAAATTTCAAGCATGGTAAAAACCAACAAGATGTTGTATATATATTCGTTTTTCCAATAGGCTGTCCGGGATGGCATCTATCATTAAAAACACTATACTTTTCTGTCGAACATGTCTGTAGTGCAGAACAGTAAATTAACCCATTAGCTCCCAGTGGATTTTTCCATGCTCATATATTGGATTAGTACTTTTTTTATCTAAGGGGTGTCTGGTCAAAATTTTCAATTTCGTTTTGAAATTCCTATAAGCAAACAGTGTAGATCCTGATCAGACGCCGCATCATGCGGCGTCTGATCAGTGTCTATACTGTTTGCCTAAGTCCCATATATGGGATCGTTGGAGCAAATGGGTTAAGATCTTATTGTAATAATCAGATTAACAGGTGCGTACTCAAATACTAAGAGTCCCACCAGATCCTATGTCTCTTCGAGACGATTCTAGAGAGTGGTCACAACATAGGGTTTGGTATAGAATTAAGGAAGTAATCCTTGAAAATGTTTTAATGTACGCATCTTATCTGGATAATATTGATACGAGAATACATTTGCTCAGCTGTTGTGAACATTTCAAAAGAGTTAATCGTATGATTATCTTTTCACAGCATTCAACTTGCACGATAAAATACACTAGCCGTTGATATTGCATTAAAACTGGGTCCATGCTTATAAAACATTTAGTTGAGTCTGAGATCGTTCTCCAGTTTTTGATTGGTCAGATTTGAGCCAAAGGCTCAAATCTGACCAATCAAAAGCTTGAGAACTTAAATCTGACCAATCAAAAGCTTGAGAACAAAACTCAGACTCAACTAAAAGCTTTATAAGCATGGACCCAGGGTAGATCAGATCAGATCAAACATCACATCTAGAATGAGACATCTGACACAAGTGCTACACTTTAGGGAAAGACAAGCCTTGGTCTACATTATGCACATTACAACAATACCTTCGTTTCTAGGGAACTCTTTGCTTATGGGATTTGATAGATCTGTTTCTTTATAAATACATGTACCTACAATGTTCCATCTTCCATATTTCATCATAACTATTTTGTCCATGAATATTCAGTAGGTATTGAAATTTGGACTAAACATAGAACAGGGAAAGGGTTATTAAACTGTCACCAAACACAGGTCAAATCATGAGTCTGTAAGGCATATGGAAGCCTAATGCAGGTCAAAAGTAATACAGAAAGCTCATAGGAGCTTTCTGCGTTACCTTTGCCCGGCATTAAGCAACCATCTGCTTTTTAACACTCTCATGTTCAATAAATGAATGGCCGCTTAAGACAGGTTCTACTGCAGCACGTGTCTGAACTAGGGACGTATTTTCACTCCTTTGCAAACAGAGTAGATCCGGATCATGTAGAAGTCGTCTGTTCAGGGTCTGCTTGGTTGCCTATGGAATTATACAGCCTCTGCCATGAACCCAAGTGCCATTATAAAACTCATATATAATCATGGTGTCGTTATATCTTACATGAATATTCCTGAAGCAAATGATAAAACGTTAGAAATATCCGCTTTACAATGTTGTCGTCGAGAGAATGTACTGTATATTTAAACCTTGATTCCATAAATACGCCTTTGCAAATAGAGTAGACACACACACACCAGACAGCCCCTGTAGGAGGTGTAAAACGTTTGCAGACTTTTCAGTAAGTAGTCATAAGTAGTCTCCTGCTTTCAAAGACATCCAATCTACTTTTAAGTATTAACCCATTTCCTCATATTAACGACTTTTGACGACTCTGTAAAAGCCACTTTGTGAAACCATTGTGTTCAATAGAGCATTTGCTCCTATAGGAGCAAATGCTCTATTTATCACAATGGTTTCAAACTACAAAATTCTTAATGTTTCCCTTTCTCTAGTCAATGCTCGTTTTTGGTAGATTTATTTAAAGTGGTTCGATCTAAAAATAGTCTATGAGGTAATGAGTTAAGTGGCATTTATAAAGCGTTTCTACTGTTTGATTTCACAAGTAAGTGTAGATTTGTCGTTTCTTTTCAGGGACATTGACGGATGATAGCGGCTTCACTTCAATAATGTATCCACTACTATCGCTTAGATCACATGTAATCATCTCCTACTGTCTTCTCTTGGACAACCCTGATCTATTCAAATCATCTAGAGTAACCCAAACTGATTGTGATTCGACAACGATACCAAATACGCCAAATGATACCTATATACCAACTTGAGATCTACACAGCAACGTATCTTGTAAATAATTTCAACCTCGTGTGATACCCGGTGATGTTCAGACGTAGTGGTGCTTATAGAAATATTTGAGACTAAAACTGAAATTTACTCCTTGTTGTGCTTGTAGATAGATTTGAGACTAAACCTGCGAATGCCCGGTGAAATTTACCCCTAATGGAGCTTGAAGATAAACCATTCTAAAAATGCAAACCAGGAAATAGATTTATGACTGAAATTATATATTTCCGGTGATGAAAGTTAACCCTAGTGATGTTTTAGGACATATTCACAACTAGAACTACATATGCCCGGTGAAATTAATCCCTAGTGGTGTTTTAGGACAGATGTACAACTAGAACTACGTAAGCCCGGTGAAATTCGTCCCTAGTGGTGCTTTTAGAACAGCTGTAAGACTAAAGCTACGTATGCCCGGTGAAATCTACCCCTAGTGGAACTTTTTGGATATATCTAAGACAAGCACTACGTAAGTCCGGTGAAGTTTACCCCTAGTGATGATTGTGGATAGACTTAAGACTTAAACTATGTATGTCCGATGAAATGTACCCTTAGTGGAGCTTTTAGGACAGATTTACGACTTGAACTGCATGTATACGTATGCCCGGTGAACTTTATCCCTAGTGAAAATTGTAGATATATTTAAGACTGAAACTATGTTTTCCCGGTGAAATTTATCTATATTGGTGCTTTCTGGACAGATTTAAGACTAAAACTATATATGCCCGATGAAATATACCCTTAGTGATTCTTTTTGGACATATGTACGAACAGAACTACGCATGCGCGGTGAAGTTTACCCCTAGCGGTAATTGTAAATAGATTTAAGACTAAAACTATGTATGTCCGGTGAAATGTACCATTAGTGGTGCTTTTTGGACAGATTTAAGACTAAAACTATGAATGCCCGGTGAAATATACCACTAGTGGTGACTGTAGATAGATTTAAGACTAAAACTATATACATGTATGTTCGGTGAAATTTACCTCTAGTGGTGCATTAAGACAGATTATTGACTTAGATTTGTGTTGTTTATATACAGTAAACCCCCTTTCAATCGACCATAAAAAGGACATTTTGGATCTTTAGGATATATGGTAGCTTAATGCAGGGCGAACGTTAGGCAGGAGCTTTCTGAATTACTTTCATTCTGCTGTAACCCTTTTAATCCTACACACGCATTTTTAACACATTTGCAAACAGATGAGACCTATACCAGACGGTTCCTTTAGGAACCGTCTGATCAGGGTATGTCCGTTTGTTTATGAAAGTATATAGATCTGATTCTACACTTTCTGCCATAGTCAAAAATTCCTTTGTTAATAGTGCTGTAAAATAATTTGACTCGTTAATATTCATGACGTCATTATTTCTTACGCGAATACTCAACAGGGAAAGGGTTTAAACAGCCACATCGTTGTTTATTCACTGTATTACCACTTAACCCTTATGATGCGGGAAACGAGTCACTAATGTCCTTTGCAAACAGCGAAGACCGAGATGAGAGGGCTCATAGAGAAGCCCTCTCATCAGGGTCTGCACTGTTTGACATGTTACACTGTTCTTTAAACGTTTTGGTTTTACTATCGATTCGTTCAAATATTTGAGGACTGGAACCAGATTGGATCCTGGTGATACACCGGGTTACTCATTGTCTGATCTAGATCTAGTCTTTTTGCATATGGCAGTTGGTCGAGCCTTGCAGGATAGGGGATCATACGAGGCGATGTTCATTTGATATATCCAGCATTCCGTCATATGTATCACATGTAATCTCTACTTTTCTGTTTCCTCTCTCGACGCTGAACTCTGCAATATGTAATAAATTTCTAAGAGCATCGCACATGTTTTTGTCATTTTACATGTCATGTTGTTCATAATGTTGTTGATAATCTGACCTTTTTACGCCTTTTCAAACAGGGCACCTTTAGATCAGACAACTCCTGAAAGATTGAACATAAATCAAACAGGAGATGACATTCGAAAGTCCACAGCAACTGCAGAAACACGAATGAAGTGTGGGTCCCAATAACGGTAGAGCCTTCTTAACTCATTCCCCCTGTTGTATATCCATGTAAGAAATAATGACGTCATAAATATTAATAAGATTAGTTTTGGTAATTGCATATGAACACACGGCATTTTGGCTCAGACAGAAGCTGTATAATCAGATCTATATTACACCATAAGCAAACAGAGCAGACCCTGATCAAACGGCTCCTATAGGAGCCGTCTGATCTGGGTCTACTCTTTTTGCAGATGTGTTAAAATGCGCTTACATAAAGGAATGGGTTAACCCATTCCCTCATACTGACGCTTTTTGACGCCTCTGTAAATGTCACGTTTTGAAATCATGGTCATAAATAGACATTGTATATCTATTTATCATAATGATTTCAAAACTACACAATTCTATTTTTCCCTTTTTGCTAGTAAATGTTCCTTTTCAGTAGATTTATTCAAGAAGATTGTGTCAAAAATAACCTATGAGGAAATGGGTTAAGCAACCATCATAAAGAGGATACGTATGGGTCTGTGAGACAGGTGGTAACTTAATGTAGGTCACGAGTAATGCAGAAATCTCCTATTTGAGCTTTCTGTATTACTTTTGCACTGCATTAGTCAACCACCTAATTTTTAAGACCCCTGTCTTCATTAAACAAATGGTCGATTAGGACATATTCTACTATACTGATCCACTTCATAGAACTTGTTCCTGTCTGTTCACCATCGAAAACATATCGGCGGTATACATAATTAGTCATCGCGCCATCAAACCCAACCCAAGTAATCAAATTCATCTAAATAAAACAAGATAAGATATGACGCCACAACTTACACAAGAGTATGACATAACTTACACATAGTTGGTTGGACCGGGTCAAGGACACTGCGACACTGAATGGGATAGTTTGGAATTATGGGTACTGCGACACTGAAAGGTCACGTAGCGCCAACGGATGATGAATATAAAGGAACTTCATAAGAACCGAGTCACAGCGATTTAGCCCGCGTACACAAACATATACCATAAACACACATGCATATACACCACGCACACATTCATATGCTAAAAACGTTGAAAGATATATGATTCATACTTGGGTGAAACAGGATTGTTGATTTTCAATGGTCAGTGTTATTACTACAGTATGTACAGTAAAACTATTTTGTAACTGAAAATGCCTTTAACCCTTTTATTGCGAATGTCGCATAAATGCGTCAAGACAAATAATGTAGTCCCAGATCAGACGCCGCCTTTTCAAGACGGCGTCTGATCAGGGACTTCATATTTTGCCTCAGTCTCTATTTCTATATCTGTGCTTTATTCCTTTGAAATTTGCATTTATTTATCTCATTTCCTTATTTTACTGAATGATTTAACAAACTTGGATTGCAGACAACAATTAGAAATTTGGCACCGAAAGGGTTAAAACAGGTACAAGTAGTTGCTTAATGTATGAAGTAATTAATGCAGAATACTCATGTCGGAGAAACGGGTTAAAATCAAATGTGTACAATGACATATGAGATGAAATATTGTTGCACCTTATGTCACTTAACCCTTTAGCCTTGCCGAAACATAATGTTTGCTTAAACTCTAATATGGAGCAAGTTACACTTACTTGCCATTCGTTCAAGTTTTTTGAGAAACCGTTGAGTTACTCGGCGCTCATATGTATCTACATTGATTGCAGCCATCCCAAACATTGTTGTTTTCAAAAAGACGTGGCTGTATCGTGAAAAGTCAAAACCCTTTGTAATAATTATATATAATATATACTGTAAATCCCCTCTAAATCATGCGGTCAAATTAGTATAAGTATCGGTGAAGGAGACAGATGGCGAGCTTAATGCAGGGTGAACGTCACGAAAAAAAGCTCCTCAAGGAGCTTTCTTTATGACTTTCGCGTTGCATGAAGCTGCCATTTGTCTGAAAGTATCAACATTCTTCTCTACTAGAATTTCGGTTCAAAGCGGTTTTACTCATATATACAAATATGTTTCCAATATTTTTCTTCTAAGGTTACCGTTTCGTTCATTTGTTTTAAATATCATGATGTCAAACAGTTTCGATCACAAGGAGACGTCGTTTTACTTCGCGCTCCTTCTTGGTCTACATTGTTTGCATGCATCCCAAATATTGTCATTTTTAAATAGTTCTGGCTGTGTCTTGAAAAGTCAAAATCCTTTGTAACGACTTTTAATTTACAATAGTTTAGACTACGGTCATGTTTTTACTTTATTATTATTATTATATTTTCCCGTATTTGTGTATCTAATGACTACAGTAATACAAACTCATTAGTTTCTCCTGTCAATGCAAACGTAGCACACAGCATACAGTTGAACTTCGATATCTCGAACTTCAATGAGATATACAAAATACTTCGAAATAGCAGAGGTTCGAGTTCTAATCTGAATAATCTCTTACATGTAAGTTCACAGCATAATGCAGGTCTAAAGTAAGGCTGAAAGCTGCTGTAGGAGCGTTCAGCATTTCTTTTGACATGCATCAATGTGTTACATGTATACGTATATATACGTAGTGGTGCATTTTAGAAAATATCCGTATTGTAAATATTGGAAGGAACGAATTGTTAGTTCGAGTTATCCGATGTTCTATTTATCAGAGTCCGAGATATCGAAGGTGAACTGTTCGTCGAGAACCTGACAGAGACCGGTACTGATACAAACCGGTGCGGACAAATACTGCAAATACAGTAAAAATCCTCTGATGCGACCACCAAAAAGGGGCATAATTCTGGGTGGCAGAGGCAGGTGGTAGCTTAATGCAGGACGAAAGTTATGCAGAAAGCTCCTATAGGAGCTTTCTGCATAACTTCCGTCTTGTATTAAGCAACTACCTGCTTTAAACGACGCAAGTGGCTGTCTATTAAGTGGTCGTTTTAGCGGGGTTTTACTGTACCGCTATATGTTTTCCTTTTGGAACCTTGTCAAACAAAGTACAAACAAAGTTTGAACTCGAACTTCAAAGGGACCATACAAATTACTTCAAGATAGCAGAAGTTTCAGCTTAATGCATGTCTAAAATAATGCTAAAAGCTCACGCAGGAACTTTTTCATCATTACTTTCGACCTGAAGTAAGCTGTCACATGTGTGTCTATATACAGATATGCGTAGTAATACATTTTAGAACAATTTTGTATTGGATGGATCGAACTTTTACTTCGAGTTTTCTAGATATTCGAGATATCGCCGTTCAACTGTAGACCCAAATCAGACAGCCATTGAAGGACATGTCTGATAGGGGTTTGTTTTCTTATAGAGAGAAATAGATCTGGGCTCATGTTTATAAAGCTTTTTAGTTTAGTCTGAGTTTGTTCTCAAGCTTTTGATTGGTCAGATTTGAGCCACAGGCTCAATTCTGAGAACGAACTCAGACTCAACTAAAACGTTTTATAAGCATGGAACCCGATTCTGAAGTTTCTGCCTCAGGCAAACTCTCCTTGTTCTATCTTTTCTATATGGTGTATCATATAATTCAGACAAAAATAGTGATTCATCAGAGACAGACATATCTAAGTGAGTTTCAGTAAAACATGAAATATCAAAATCTGCGAATGAGTCGAATAAATTTTATGTATGATGCTCCTTATGTTACTATGCAAAATGGATAGGCAACTAGGTGCAGTTGGGCCAAGAGGCTCGGGTCTGGGATTTGATTCAATATCACCGGTTCATTTAGAAGCCGTCTGATCTGGGTCTGTTCATTTTATTACTCTTAAGATGATACAGATCTGATTCTACAGTTTTTGTCAAAGCAAAATATTTCATTGAAACGTTTACATTATAAAACGTCAGGAAATATTCATAGTGTCATAATGTCTTACATGAATATTGAACAGGGGAGGGGTTCACATGCGGTATCTATCAGATAAAGAAAGAAAGCGTTTGCTCTATCATTTCATACTTCCCTTCATGTAAACGCCTTTTCACGCATGTAAACGTCTTTTCACGCATTCGCAAACAGAGTAGACCCAGATTAGACGGATCCTATGGGATCCGTCTTATTAAGGTCTGTTCTGTTTGCTTACGGTATAATACAGATATGATTTTGCAGTTTCTGTTTGAGCCAAAACATCTTGTGAACATAGGCTATCATAAATATTGGCTAATAAATATCCATGCTATCATTATTCCTTACATGAAAATATATAAATGTGAAAGGGTTAACCCATTCCTTCATATTGACGACTTTTGACGACCCTGTAAAAGTGACTTTGTGAAACCATTGTGATAAATAGAGCATTTGCTCCTATAGGAGCAAATGCTCTATTTATCACAATGGTTTCAAACTACAAAATTCTAAAATTTTCCTTTTCTCTAGCTCATGCTCCTTTTCGGTATGTTTACTCAAGAGGTTGTATCTAAAATAGCCTATGAGGTAATGGGTCAACTATGCTGCTCTCCCGCTAACATCACAAGACCAAACCCATTCATGAGTTATATGTAACTAGTGACAATGGCTGCAATGGTCCACCTTCCATATTTGATATAGCTGTTTTACATATAAATATTCAGTAATAAGTATTGAAATTTGAAATAAACATAGAACAGGGAAAAGGTTAACCTTGTATCAGACAGATACACCTTTTGGCACCTTTACAAACAGAGTATATACATACATATAAGACGACTCCTCCAATAACTGTTTGATCAGGGTCTGCACTGTTTGCTCATGAAATTGAATATATCTGATGCTACATTTCGTGCAACAGTCAAACACCTTCTTATTCTTAGTGCCAATATAAAATTACATGTGATTATTATTCATGATGTCATTTTTTCTCTGAATAATATTCATGAGATAAAAAAAAGGTTTAAATGCAGACGTGCTTTATTTACATTTTCCCTGTTGAATATTCATGTAAGAAATAATAATATCATGACTATTTATTTGCTGTTTTTATATTGACATATGTGTGTACACACAATAATTATTTTGGTATTGATAGAAACTGCAGAGTCAGCACTATTATACTTTCATAAGCTAACAGAACAGACCCCTGATCAGACGTATCCTATGGAATCTATAAACCCTTAACAGAGAGTTACAAGAGGAACCCTGACCAGAGGGCTACAAGAGGGACCCTGACCAGAGGGCTATTAGAGGAACCTTGATCAGAGGGCGTCTATATGAACCCTGACCAGAGGGCTATAAGAGGAACCCTGACGAGAGGGCTACTAGAGGAACCCTGACGAGAGGGCTACTAGACGAACCCTGACCAGAGGGCTACTAGAGGAACCCTGACCAAGGGCTACTAGAGGAACCCTGACGAGAGGGCTGCAAGAGGAACCGTGACCAGAGGGCTACTAGACGAACCATGACCAGAGGGCTACTAGACAAACCCTGACCAGAGGGCTACAAGAGGAACCCTGACCAGAGGACTACTAGAGGAACCCTGACCAGAGGGCTACTAGACGAACCCTGACCAGAGGGCTACTAGAGGAACCCTGACCAGAGGACTACTAGAGGAACCCTGACCAGAGGGCTACTAGTGGAACCATGACCAGAGGGCTACCAGAGGAACCGTGACCAGAGGGCTACTAGAGAAACCCTGACCAGATGACTACAAGAGGAACCATGTCCAGAGGGCTACACGATGAACATTAACCAGAGGGCTACTAGAGGAACCATGACCAGAGAACTACTAGAGGAATCAGTTTGATTAGGGTATGTGCTGTTTAATGCGGCGTCTCATCAAGATCCAAACTGTTTGACACTTGATCATAATTTTATTTTAAGAATTCAAGCAGACGACAATCGTTGCAGACGAAAACTTACATAGCATGCAAAGATTTAACCCTTTCCCTTTTCGTGTTTTTGCAAACAGAGTAGACCCAGATCAGACGGCTCCTATAGGGTCTTTTCTCTTTGCTTTTGTCATGATAAACATTTAACCTTACAGTTTTTGTCAAAGCAAACACACATCCCTTGAAAAGTTTGCATTATAAAAACATGAGCTAATAGATATTCATGTTGGCATTATTTCTTACATCAATACTTAACAGGGAAAGGGTTAAAACATTAAACGTGTAAAAATGGACCCGATCACATTTGATAGCATTGAGACAGAGTTTACAAACAATGATCGATAGCCTTTGCACACTAATACGGAATTTGTGATGACGTAGGAACACAGTTTGGATGCCGATGAGATAGCGAGTAACTTGACATCTCATCAATATCCATGTGTTTAATACAATGGCTGTATTTTTTAAGAGAAATGACGAAAGAATGGCAGAGAATTGCAGCAGAAGACAATTTTTGCAGACAATTACTTAGCACGCAATGCGGTAAATAATGAACCTGATCATGTGACAAGACGACGGCGCTCTCTGGCGCACATTTTTCGCAATTTAACCCTTTCCCCGCTGTAGAAAAATAATGACTGCTCAATGTTGGGTCTGGTTCTATTTTGACTATTTCCGTTTCGATCAGACTTTTTAGAAACTACTAACCTAGTGTCAAATAATTTGGATTTTGGTGATACGCCGAGTTGCTAGTCGTCTCATCTGGATCCAAACTGTTTGTAAACGCGAGTGAGGTCGAGGGTACCGTGGTAAGGGATAAGAAACGACACAAACTAGCTTTAAAACACGCGTTTTTAGAGATTTGCTGCAGAACCTTGCTTGGTCTCAGATCGGATGAACATTGATTAAGCGCCTGAGCTTCAGGAGAGGAACATATACTGGAACTATAGAATAGTTATATAGAAGAAGTCAAACAGGTAGAATGTAATTGGTTTTACATTTTTGCTTTCTTAATGTATTACATTTGGAGGGGTGGCTTATGGTTTTGTATTAGTTTTTTGTTTGTTTTTGTTTGTTTGTTTGTTTTTGTTTGGTGTTACGGCTTATACTGTGGTAATTTATACTGCCATATAAACGTTTTATTTAACTCAGGCCTTCATATAAACGCCTGTTCACCCATCTGCAAACAGAGTAGACCCAGATCAGATGGCTCCTATAGGCGGCTATTACCAGGGTTTGTTCTGTTTGCTAATGGAATTTGATAGATCTGTTTCTTTAGTTTCTAAAATGACTTTAATGCCCCATCTTCCATATACATTATAACTATTTGGTCAATGAATAATCAGTAGGTACATGTATTGAAATTTGGAATAAATATTGAACAACGAAATGGTTAATAAAAGTTACTTCATATAACAATAATAGAATTACCAAGTTTGATTACGTTATTTGCGTCGTTAGAAAAGTGGAATACGGTGTTATGCAGCCTGTATGCAAACCCTACACTGATACATGGTCACGTCTTGGCTCAAATTTACGGTAAAATCTCTACAAAGCGACCATATGATTAATAAATATTTATTTCTTAAAATGCTCTGAGCCGCTAATCATCTCTACCTGCGCTCTGTGTGCGTGTGTTGTTTTTATGTTGCTTTTTGTGTTGGTTTTTGTGGGGGACACTGTTGTCGTGACAGGAGACGCCAGAAAATAACATTTGAAAGTAGAGTAAAACCTTTCTTAACCCATTACCTCATAGGTTATTTTAAGATACAACCTCTTTGAATAAATCTACCGAAAAGGAGCATTAACCAGAGAAAAGGACAAGTTTAGAACTTTGTACTTTGAAACCATTGTGATAAATAGAGCATTTGCTCCTATAGGAGCAAATGCTCTATTTATCACAATGGTTTCACAAAGTGACTTCTACAGAGTCGTCAAAAGTCGTCAATATGAGGGAATGGGTTAAGCTGCCATTTATTTACTGATCATAGGAGTCTTTAAAGCAGGTGCTTGCTTAACGCAGGTCATAAGTAATAGGAGTTTTATGTATTACTTCTGGCGTGCAATAAGCTACCACCTACATTACAGATCCATAATTAGATCTTATTAACGGCAGCATAAGACAGGTTCTGTTGTAATACTTTGTTTAACTCATTCCATCCTAGGCTATTTTAGACCCAACCTCCCTCATTTATGAACGCTTGTTCGTGTATTTCTTCTGCAGGAGCCGTCTGATCAACGTGTGCTTTGTGTCCTCATGAATTATAATAGATATGACAGTTTTGTTTCTACCAATACTAAAACATCCTGCGTACATATGCCTATTTTAAAATTCAGCTCATAAATGTTCATTATGTTGTTATCACGTACATGAATATGCAACAGGAAAGGACTAAATTTAGATGCAACAATTGGAGGGAAAATAAAAATTGCCACTGTTTTGGTTCGGGACCAAAACTCAACTCCTTTGTGCTGCGTTATAAATAAGTCGTTAACAAGTGGTTCTTCTCCTCACAATACATGTATTGTTTTATCTGTTTTCATTCAAAATGCTTCCAAACATGTGCTTTCACTTCCTTTTCGCCAATGACCATAATGTCGTATCAATTCATATACAGTAAATCCCTTCCAAATGGGACGAAACCATAGTATAAATGTAGGTCTTGGAGACAATTGGCAGCTACATGCAGAGTGAAAGTCATACAGAATACTCCTCTTGGAACTTCCTGCATGTCTTTCACCCAGCCACCTGCCTAAACGTATCTATATTCTTCTCTACTACATTCCGTTTTAAAAGGGGTTTACTGTAACCCTTTACTTCATCAAAGCGCATTTTAACCTTTCTCTCCTTGAATATCAATGTAAAAAATAATGACGTCATGAATATTAATTAGATTAATTTGCAACACTAGCACATGGACACATGAACTTTTGTGTAGAATCATATATATACTATATTGTAAGCAAACAGAGCAGATCCTGATCAGACGGCGCCTGTAGGAGCCGTCTGATCTGGTGTACTCTTGTTTGCAAAGGTATAGAAAGGCGTATTTATGGAGTAAAGGGTTAACCCTTTCCTTGTTTAATATTCATGTACGAAACGATGACATTATGAATATTAATTAGCGCAAACTGTAGGATTATATTTATATCAAAGGCGTATTTATTGAGTAAAAGATTTATATTTTCTCTGCAAACTTTGTCGACTGCACACTTAGACATCTACTACAATTTTCATTTTATTTTGTTTTCACTAAAACAGTCACAGTAACAAACGGTTTGGATCCTCTTGAGACGCCGAATTATACGAGCTCTTGTCTGGATCCAAACTGTTTGCATAGGTAGTCACAGATGCGACAGTAGTAGCGAAAGAGAATGCATTTTCAAAGATTGAAGACCTAGATAATCCGATGTCTATGAGAGACGTCTGATCGCGGGTCTGCTTTTTTATTATCTTATTAACCCTTTACTCCATAAATACGCATTTCTACGCTTTTGCAAACAGAGTAGATCCAGTAGGAGCCGTCTGATCAGTGTCTGCTCTGTTTGCTTATTAAATAATATACATGTAAATACGATGCGATGGCCAAAATTTCCTCTGATCATGTGCCATTATAAAATATAATCTAATCAATATTCTTGACATCATTATTTCTTACATTAATATTAATCGAGTAAAGGGTTAATAAATAAATCTATTGGTACTCATTGTTTGCTAATGTCAGTTTATGTTTATCACATAATCTGCCTTGTGTGAGTGCCGAAACAGAGTGCCGTAAATCGCAGAAATGCACTAGTGCAGTTTTTTTAATCAAATGAGCAGTTCGAATCCGGCTGTGCTACGCTGTAAACATTGGTCGAAACAGTCGTCGGATATAGCCAGTTTCACTTTCTCTGGCACTTTTTGGGGGTAATGTGATAAAAAGAATCTTACATTCGTGTCCATTACAAATTGTTTTCATAGAACTCGTTTACTATAATGTATATTACACTCGCTAAAGCTCATGTCATATTACTATAGTAAACTCGTTTCATAAAAACAATTTGTAATGAACAGTCATGTAAGATTCTCTATGGCCCGCATTCAAAGGGTAAATATTTCATGACTTACCGTACTGTAACAATAATATTTTACATACAATAGAAACAATCCTAGGCGGCCATTCGTTTATTGAACACAGGAGTGTTAAAAGCAGGTGGTTGCTTAATGCAAGACAAACATGATACTGAAAGCTTTCTGCATTATGTTTGATGTCAATTAAGCTACCACCTACCTTGCGTACCCATAATTATACCTCTTTTGATGGCCGCTTAGGACACGTTTTACTGTATTCACACGCATAGCAAAACATACCGATTTCAAGTGTGGTAGTAAATGGAGTAAACTTATGTGCATACATGTATTATATCACTTCTTATATAGTTACACGTATACATAAATAATAGCAATGACAACTATAATATAAGCGCTGAAATGTTTTTCTTAAATAATAGCGTTGACAAAATACTTATGAACTATTACGTGGCCATGTTATAATTATGCATAAATCATAGCGTTGCCTGTTTTTTTATGTAGTAGGTGATGACAATTTATGTATGTAGCATGCGATGACAAGTTATTTATGTAGCATAAGTAGTATGCGATGACAAGTTATTTGTGTAACATATGTAGTATGCGATGACCAGTTATTTATGTAGCATGCGATGGCAAGTTATGTATGTAGCATATGTAGTATGCGATGACAAGTTATTTATGTAGCATATCTAGTATGCGATGGCAAGTTATTTATGTAGCATATGTAGTGTGCGATGACACGTTATTCATGTAGTATTCGATGACAAGTTATTTATGTAGCATGCGATGACAAGTTATTTATGTAGCATATTTATGTAGTATGCGATGACAAGTTATTTGTGTAGCATGCGATGGACAAGTTATTTATGTAGCATGCGATGATAAGTTATTTATGCAGTATGTGATGTCTGGTGACTTTCATCAACTTCACTTCTGTTTGAAATCTTAAAATTCCCATAAACATGTATGCCTCGATTTGTTTACATATACAGTAAAACCCCGCTAATGCGACCACCTAAAAGAGGTATAATTCTGGGTGCCATATGCAGGTGGTAGCTTAATGCAGGACAAAAGTAATGCAGAAAGCTCCTAGAGGAGCTTTCTGCATTACTTTTGCCCTGCATTAAGCAACCACCTGCTTATAAAGGCAGCTATGGTTATTCATTTAGTGGTCGTATTAGAGGGGTTCTACTGTACATGTATCTGATTTTGATATACAGTTGAACTTCGATATCTCGAACTTCAAGGGACAATACAAATTACTTTGAGATAACGAAAGTTCGAGTTATCTGACTTCTTTTCTGGACAATTTCTTAAGGTAAAAGCTAATGCAAGTCTAAAGTAATGCTGAAAGTTTCTACATTTTATACCTGCACAACATTATATTGTACATTTTGGAAGGTCCCAGTGTAGGTTCAAGAAACATTCGTTTATCAGATAATCTTAGATATGACTATATATATATGACATATAATATGTCTTTCTGCACGAGATCCCGGTGCACCGCTTTGGCCGTGCCTCCAATCAATGTTGGTGTTTGAGAACATTTTGTAGATTCAAAGTAACCGTTGAGGAAGATTAATGACAAATCGGCAGTACCATGCGGGTGACTAGTTTTAGCGCCAAATAGTTTTCGTCTGCAAACACTATCGTCCGCTTTAAATTTCAGAGTGGACCTTGCCCTCAAGTTTTTTCTGTTTAAACCAATGTTGTGTCAATTAGATTGGATCTTGATATGGCACCGAGTTATTCGGAACTAACAACCCTTTAACTTGCTGAATAATTAAAACTGGCTCTTCCTTTTCTGAATGTTAATTAACCCTTTACTCCATGAATATTCATGTAAGAAACAAAGACTAAATAAATATTAATTAGGTTAATTTGCCATCTAGCAAATTAATGCGAGTCAAGTCGATAGTAGAGATAACAGTTAAAGACATTCCCTTGGCCGGCTTGGGTCTTTACAGCTAACCTGTGAAAAAGCATGCGGCACATGGTAACAGCTATAGCAGTCTGCCTGTCAAGAACCACTGGAGCGTTCCATGTGAGGCCCGTCTCTTACATTTGATGATTTGGAAATGATTAGATTGTCACTAATGCAGTATATGTTTTTATTTTTTATTATGTCAGGGCCTCTCTAGACAGAATGAGACGGCTTGCCATATTTTGCACACTTGTATCATGCTTTTACTGTTACTTTCACGCCTATTGAGAACAATGGGGGGGGGGGGGGAATCATTGAATGGACCTGGGTAATGTCTTTAACCATTTCCCTCATAGGCTATTTTTAGATCCAACCTCTTTGAATAAATCTACCGAAAAGGAGCTTCTACTAGAGAAAACGAAAATTTTAGAATTGTGTAGTTTTGAAACCATTGTGATAAATAGTTATCAGTTATGCTCCTATGAATCACAAAATCACAATGGTTTCGAAAAGTGACTTTTACAGTGGTGTAGAAAGGCATATCTATGAAGGAAAAGGGTTAAGAATATCCTAGGCAAGTTGTACATGAAGCATAGTTATTCATGAAACATAGCTTTATATGACCTGGCGTTGACACATGTTTTGTGAAGTACGAAGGTCTATACGGCCATAGACCTGGCGTTGACGCATTATTGGAGAAGTACGAAGGTCTATACAGTTACAAACTATCTATGCAGTTACAGACCTTACGATCATCTATACAGCTGTAGATCTGGCGTTTACACATTATTTGTGAAGTACGTAGATCTCACTGGCACTTGATCGAAAAAGACTATAGTTTATTTATAGCAACTAGTACATTAATACACTATGATATAACTATTATATTACACACATAAAGTCTGTTTCGATCAAGTGCCAGTGGTAGATCTATACAGCTAAATACCAGGTGTTTACATGTATTATATGTGAAGTGCGAAGATCTATATTACTGTAGACCTGCAATTGACACATTAATTGTGAAGTACGAAGGCCTATACAGATAAAGGGTTTGTGTTGTTATTTCTAGTGTAAAAACACTATTTCTGAGCAAAGCTCCAGATCATGTCACTTTTAATCGTTTTGATGTATTTCTTAGTGGAAAGAATTGGCTATTTTTTTCGGTAACTTCTTTTTTTGTGTGTAGTCTAGAATATTAGTGTGTGGAGTAAACAGTGTAGACTCTAAACAGTGGGCTTCTTTGTGTAGACTTTTGAAAAACATCACTATGAACTCTTTCCCATGAGTATTCGCGTGAAAAATAATGATTATATGAATATTAAGTTCAGAAAAAACCCTAAACCGGACTTTCAATTCAGTATAAATAACGGCCTTGGAGAAAATGAGCAGCTTAACCCTTTCGCTGCCAAACTCTGTCGTCTACTAACTTTGTCGTCTGCTACAAATTTTCATTATTTTAATTTTCTTCATTTTTGTTTCAAAAACATATTAACAGTAACAAACACTTTGGATCGCCGAGTTACTCGGCGTCTCATCTGGATCCCAACTGTTTGCATAGGTAATTACAGATACGGCTTTGGCAGAGAAAGGGTTAATGCAGGGTGGTGAAAGGCATGCACATAGCTCCTATAGGAGCTTTCTGCATGACTTTCACCCTACATTAAGCACCCACCTGCCTAAAAGTATCTTCATTCTTCTCTACTTCAATACCGGTTAAGAAGGATTTACTGTATATCATGAATTATGAAAGGTTTGGTAATGACAGAAACCATAGAATCATATATTTATAATTCCACAAGCAGGCCCTGTACGAGCCGTCTGGTTTTGGTCTACTCTGTTGGCAAATGCGGAAAAATGTTGAGTTAGCCCTATAGGGACTACCCGATATTCACGTAGTAGAAATAATATTGATCTGATCTTACAGTGTTGTTTTGGTAAAGTGAGTCCCTTGTTCAAACTACAGTGCTCCCTCTCTACAACGACACCCGAGGGGATACGAAGATTGTATGTGTTGTTCAGAGGGATTTGTTATAGGGAGGGAAAATCATTTGCAGATCCCCAGATAAGGTTTTTTTCGATAACTAAAACCGTTATGCCTCAATTAAACCCTATGTTGTGACCAATCTTTAGAATCGTCACAAAATCACGATTCTAAAGAGTGGTCACAACATGGAGTTTGATGGAGGCATAAAGAAAATACGATGAAAAAGGTTGTTTCTTGAGCCTTGTTGTTTCGGAAACAGTGACATGCGTTGTTGTAAGGAGGGAATCGTTATTGAGAGGGCCGTTGTAGGGGAGGGGGGGGGGGCACTGTACCACTGTGAAATCAAATTTTCATACAGTCATCATTGCTTACACAAACGGGCTGGGTCCTTTGGAGACGCGGGGTTACTCGTCCTCTCCTCTGGATCCAAACTGTTTGCAAAATTATCAAGGATTCACATATGGCGGCGATGAGGCGAATATTTGCGTTAACTTCGTCTGATTTACATACAATTAGCACTCGCTTGTACGAACACTCAACTTAGTTACATATTCGATCTTCAAGACACGTGACAGGCTTAGCTATATGTAAGATGGACGTCATGCATAAAGACCGTCTGTGACTCTGACTGACCAGTTCTCCACTCGTCTTTGCTGAAAGTACGGTCTAGAGAAGTTTTACTTTACAGTAGAACCTGTCTTGAGCGGCCATCAAAAAGAGGTCTAAATATGGGTCTGTAAGGCAGGTGGTAACTTAATTCATGTCAAAAGAAATCCAGAAAGCTTCCTGCATTAGGAAATATCCTGCTTTTTTTTAAGATTTCTGTCTTCATTATATGGATAGCCGCTTTAGAATAGTTCTTATTCAATGAAGAAGGATATAAAAAGTGTGTATTGGTGGAATTTCTTACAATGATAATCAGTCACAGTATATTTCGATTCCTTTTAAACGATCCTTACTGGTAACCAAAAATGGCAGTAGGTAATCATATAAAGATTATGGGTGAAAACTAGCTTAATGCAGGGTGAAAGTCATGACTATCGCCCTGCAATTAGCAGCCACCGGCCTAACATTATCTAAATTCTTCTCCACTAGAATTACGGTTTAGAGAGGTTTTACTGTATATCATAAAAACGCAACATCTTCATTGTGGCCATGGTCGATCACCTCTCAGTCTGCTTCTGTTTGTCTTTGTCCCTTCTTTCTCTTTTCTTTGTCTACGTCTTTTCCTCTATATCTGTAATTATCGGTCTATGTCTGTCTCTAACATATCGTCAATTTGTTTGGATTTTTTTCTGGTTGTATATATAAATATCTCTCTTTATCTGCTTCTCTCCGTCTCTGTCTGTTTCTGTCTATATATCTCTTTCTGTCTCTATCTGACTCTCCCTGGTTCTCTGGCTGTCTCTGTCTATGCCCGTGTGTCTGTATCTCCCTCTCTCTCTGTCTGTCTCTCTGTCTCTCTGTCTCTCTCTCTCTCTCCAAACCAAATCAAACCAAACAATCTGGTTTGAGAACGCAAGCAATCTGTCTTGAGAATGTCTCAATGTTTAGTATGACAATTTGTTGAGCATGTGTTATCAGTTTGACGTTTGAACATATGTCATTTGTTTACTTTCCACACAAGCCAGATCTATTTTTATGTAATAAATCATAAGCCATATTTTCTATTATAACGCTATCTGACTGCTATAAATTTATATCGTTGTAGATTTCTGGCATGGATCGTGCCGAGTCGTTTAAGCTGGTGGTTTTGGGCTTATTTCTTTTGATATCCGGCGTTTACCTGACGACGACTGAGCCAGGTACCACTGCATTGAGGGAAAACAGGGAACAGTCAACCCAAGGCACTGATGGGGTGACAGACGGCAACATGACCCTAAACGGGACAGTAGAAAGCAACAGTACTGACACGGACACAGTCAGCAACAGCACTGACACGGACACAGGCAGTAGCAACAGCACTGGGGCCAGACAAATCACATATCGAGACTTTCCAGAATATGACGTATACAAGTTCTTTGACAAAACCTATGTCTACTTTTCAACTTGGCCAGGGATTTTTGGTAATATCCTCACAATAATCACAGCAGCGCGAATGAAACCATACACCCCAACAACAATATGCATGCTTGTACTGGCTACAGCTGATTTTATAGCATGTGCAACAAGGATATTTTATTTCTACAATGGCATTAATATTGCTTCTTGTGTGGGAGGGAACTTCTTAATGGCTGTGTTTTATTCTTTTTCTAATCACACCCTTGTCATTTGGACAGTTGAACGACTAATTGCTGTAGCTTTTCCAATGAAACTACAATTGTGGTGCACGCCGAGAAATACTAAGATAGCGATAGCAGTAGATTTTATCCTATGTCTCGGTTTGTCTATGATTCATCTGTTTGAGATTGGCTATGAGGTTATTGTTGTTTCTGCAGAAGTTTCGTTCGGACGCTGTGTTTACTCAGAGTTTATGTTTTCCTATTGGTATTATGTGGAATCAGTATACTACATGTGGCTTCCTTTAACCACTATCATTTTCTGTAACATTACTATAATCTACTTGGTGTCGAAGAGAAAAAGGTCTCATGCCAAAATGACGACAAATTCCGAATCACAGAACAAAAGAAATGCCGAACAGAGACGGATGACCTACATTCTGCTTAGTGTTTCTTCGGTCTTTCTTGTCCTCCATCTGCCATATGCCATCAAAATTATTATCGATGAGCAAAACTGGGCAAATCCGTTTAAGAACGGACAACACTTTTACGCGAAATATTTACTCACCAATACCGTACTAATAGTAAGTGTCCAATTACAAAATAGTGTAAATTTCATCATCTACTGTCTGTCAGGACCTAAGTTCAGACAAGAATTTATGAAAGTTTTCTGTTTCTGTAGAAAAACGCCTTCAAAGGGGAGAGGTTCGAGTACAACAGGGGGCACTGCCATTACGTCCGTGTCGAAAACAGTTACGTCTGAGTCAAAAACGGCTTAAAACGGTTATATGCATTATGCTTGACTCGACCTGACTGAGATTTGGCAATCATCTCGGATCCAGATGAGACACCAAGTAATTGTCCTTAACACATTCGCTGCCAAATCTTGTCGTCTGCAAACTTAGTCGTCAGCTACAAATTTTATTTTTCTTCATTTTTGTTTCGAGAAGCAGCCACAGAAATAAACAGTTTAGATCCTGATGAGAGGCCGAATTACCAGAGAGCAAAGCAAATATAGCATACCTTGAACAGACGGTTCCTGTAGGATCAGTGTGATCTGTGTCTACTCAGTTTGCAATGACATTATTCAAAAAGGCGTATTTATGGGGTATATGGGGTACAGGGTTAACTCTTTTGCTGCCAAATATTGTCTGCAAAAGGGGTCGAATCAACACAATCTTTGTAAAACTTTCGCTGCCAAATTCTGTCGTCTGCTAACTTTGTCGTCTGCTACAAATTTCCATTTTTCTTATTTTCTTCATTTATGTTTCAAAAACATAGTAACAGTAACAAAGAGTTTGGATCCTGGTGAGACGCCGAGTTACTCGGCGTCTCATCTGGATCCAAACTGTCTGCATAGGTAATCACAGATCCGGCAATGGCAGCAAAAGGGTTAATTTTCTTTCAAAATTATAACCACAGTAACAACTAGCCTGGATCCTCATCCTGATCAACTGGATACAAACTGCTTGCATGAATAATCACATGTGCCACTTTAACCGTTCGCTGCTACGCATTTTTCTCTGCAAAATCTGTCGACTGCTTAAATTCTCATTTATGAATTTTCGTCATTTTTGTTTCAAAATCATGAGGACAGCTCTTCCAAGCAGGTGGCTACTTAATCCAGGAATTTTGTTCCGCATTAGTAATATTAATTGATAGTTCCGCCGTTTTATTCCTAGAAAATTAGAGTAAATTCCGATCCTGTAGGAGCTGTCACATCGGGTTCAGGACCCTTTGCTCATGTTACAGATATAGCTATTATGAGCCCGCTCTGTTTACAAAGGCGTCTTTATGAAGGAAATGATTGCGAAACGTTTTAAAAAGGTCTTAAACTTACATCTATAATGTGTTTATATGTAGAAAACTCGTTTAGACCTCTTTCTTGATGGTCGCGAAGACGGGTTCTATCGCATATATATCGCGAGAAACCCTATCGCATAAACGACAAATATGCGTTCATGTTTACTATAGAGGACCCCAGTGTTATTCACCGATGTGCTAGTATTTATTCGAGTTACGTTTTAGTTTGACCCTTTACCTGTTCAATATTCATGTAATTGTAAGTGATAGTGAAAGTTTATCAGCTGATTTTTATACTGGAAAGTTTTCAATGGGGATGTTGTGCTTTGACGAAATCTGTAGAATCAGGGTCCATGCTTATAAAGCTTTTAGTTGAGTCTGAGTTTCGTTCTCAAGCTTTTGATTGGTCATATTTGAGTTCTCAAGTTTTTGATTGGTCAGATTTGAGCCAGAGGCTCAAATCTGACCAATCAAAAGCTTGAGAACGTACTCAGACTCAACTAAACGTTTTATAAGCATGGACCCAGATCTATAGTATACCAGAAACAGAGCAGACACAGGAGCCGTCTGATCTGGATCAACTCTGGTTGCAAGTGTGTGAGAATGTTTTTATACATGTATGAAGGAAAAGGGTTAAAACATTTTTTTGAAAAAAGTCATGCATTATTGTATAATTATTCTTGAAGTAAAGGATTACGTTGTGATAAAAGGAGCACACCGTGTAGACCTTAGCTCAAAATGTCTTACTAAGTGGTTGTCTTAGCACTAAACTTTCTGACGAGTGTAGTTCTTTTCTTGGGCTGGTTTCTCGAGTTGTGATACAAGTATGAAAACTTTTCTTATCTTTACCTTACTAACCCAGTGTCTTGGATTGACTTCTGTAGAACGGGTGGATGTTCATATGAAAAGAGCAGTCATACGATCTAAAAAAACTGTTAACAATGTATACATGTGAACATCAGAGCAACATATACAAGTGCGTATTCATTTACTAAAAGCGTTATTTTTCCACCAACCCCTATGTTGTGACCAATCGTCTCTTCGAGGCGATTCTAAAGAGTGGTCACAACATAGAGTTTGGTAGAAAAATTACTTAAGGAGTTATTCTTGAAAACGTTTTAATTTACTCTGGAACATGCGTAGAACCGTGTGAATTGTAACCCACACATCTGTATGCGCACATATTGTTTAGTGAATATAGTTTGGTATTTTTATTTCTTGGGTATGCAAATATCCCATACAGGTCAACTGAATTTATTCGAATGTGTGATGAAACACGATCATTGTTAATCCCCAACATGAGATATCATTCTTACTCTCGAACACAGTGCCTTCTGGCGATCGATTGGTTGTTGTGCTCATTGGCATTACAATAGTTTACTTCTTTCATTTACTCTAACAAAATAAATGTTACATATCAGGATAGAGACTTGAGAATATTCTCAATAAAAAATATGTTTGTTTTGTTCCCAGTTCCTGCCAGAATGGTAGAAGCTAGGAACCAAACAAACAAAACGTCATGTCTGAGATTATGTGTCAAAACATGTTTATACATACAAAACACGGGATCTTGAGAACTAGTTAAATAGTGTTCAATGAGGTATGTGCGTTGTATGTACGAGTTACGTTCTGTGTTGTATGTATGTTAGAGATACTTTCTATGTGATATATTTATGAGTTACGTTCTGTGTGTTCTATGTATGTTCAAGCTACGTTCTGTGTGAAGTATGTCCGAGTTATGTTCTGTGTGTTTTATGTACGTTTGAAATTAGTCTGTGTGTTGTAGGTACGAGCTGCGCTTTTGTATTGTATGTACGAGCTACGTTCCATGTGTTGTATGGGCGAGCTACGTTCTACGTTCAGTGTGTCGTATGTACGAGTTAAATTATATGTGCTGTGTTTACGTGCTACGTTCTATGTGTTGTATGTACGAGCTACGTTCTGTTCGTTGTATATACGAGCTACATTATATCCGTTGTATATACGAGCTACGCTCTGTCTACTATATATACAAACTACGTTTTGTTTTGTCTATACGAGTTATGTTTTGTGTGTTGTATACGAGCTACATTGTTTGTGTTGTATGTACGAGCTACGTTCAGTCCGCTGCGTATACAAGCTAAGCGTTGTGTGTTGTATGTACGAGCTACGTTCTGAAAGTTACATATACGAGCTATGCTCTATCCATTGTATATACTTGTATATACGAGCTACGTTCTGTATGTTATTATACGAGTTACATTATGTGTGTTGTACATACGAGCTACGACCTGTGTGCAGTATGTACGAGCAGCGTGTTTCGTTGTACGTACGAATTTCATTTTGATCATTTTGTACATCAGTTACGTTCTGTTATGTATGTACGCGTTACGTTTTGTTCGCTGTATTTACCACTCTCATTTTGCGTGTTGTACGTACGAGTTTAATTATGTGTGTTGTATTTAGGAGCTGATCGGAGCTATATTATATATTCTCTATGTTATATATACGAGCTAAAACAAAAAAAATTCTAAAAACGTATTCGATTTATCAATTTTGCGGTTTGTTTTTTCTACTTTGTGTTTATTTATGATTATATGCCGATTATTTCATGAACGTGAAAACCTACTAAATCAGTCTTTTAGTAAAGTACAATTTTGATATATATATATAAAGTTACTGCTTATTTCAAAGGCGTTTTCTTCATGACTTAAATAATCCTGCATTAACCCTTTCGCTGCCAAACTCTGTCGTCTGCTAACTTTGTCGTCTGCTACAAATTTTCATTCTTTTGATTTTCTTCATTTTTGTTTCAAAAACATAGTAACAGTAACATAACAAACAGTTTGGATCCTGATGAGACGCCGAGTTACTCGGCGTCTCATCTGGATCCCAACTGTTTGCATAGGTAATCACAGATCCGGCATTGGCAGCGAAAGGGTTAACCTTTTCCTTCGTATATAAACAACTTTTCATCTTTTGAAAACAGAGTAGACCTATATCAGACAACTGCTGATAAAGCCGTCTGATCAGGGTTTGCCGTGTTTGCTTATAAAATAATATATAGTAAAATCCCGATTATTCGAATTTTCTGCATAGTGGAATTAAGACCCTTTTAGGCAGGTGGCTGTTTAATGCATGGTGAAAGTCATACAGAAAGCTCCTCTAGGAGCTTTCTGCATGACTTTCACCATGACTAAGCTGCCACCTAAGCTTACAGATCGATAATAATACGTATTTTAGTGTTCGAATAATCGAGGTTTTGCTGTATATCTGATTATACAGTTTCTGCTACAGTAATAACATACTTGTCAATAAGGCTGTTAACCCGCCATAAATACGCCTTTCTCTGCCTCTCTAAATGTCAACTTTTGAAACCATTGTGATAAATAGAGCATTTGCTCCTAGGAGCTAGGAGCAAATGCTCTATTTATTACAATGGTTTCAAAACAACACGATTCTAAAATGTTCCTTTTCTCTAGTTAATGCTCCTTTACGGTAGATTTATTCAAAGACGTTGGGTCTTAAATAGCATATGAAGGAATGGGTTACAATTGTTAATTTATATTCCTACAGTCATTATTTCTTATATGAATATTCATTAGCTAAAGGGCTTACCTATTACATGTCTTAACGACTGGTATTATTTTTCAAAGTCTTCTTTAGAGAGGTTTTACTGTACAGTAAAACTCCTCTAAACTGGATGATAAATTTAGTATAAATATCGGTCTAGGTGACTTAACCCTTCGCTTGCTATTCGCGTCAATATACCTACCTGTAAATAGTAAAGACCCAGATGAGACAGCTCCTGCAGGAGCTGTCTCATCAGGGTCTGCACTATTTACAAGTTGATTGTGCAACCAGTGCACTCCGAAGCAGTGCTTGTACAGCGAAATACTTGTACACAGTGAAGATATATGTAATTATACAACAGGGCATGGGTAAAGAAGGAGAAATGTATTTTAAAATTCAGCAAGCGAAGGGTTAATACAGGATGAAAAGGAGGAGCTCACCGAGGAGCTGTATGCATGACTTTCACCCTGCATTAGGCAGCCACCAGCCTCAAAGTATTACAATTCTCCTCTACTAGAATTCTGGTTTAGAGAGGTTTTACTGTATTAATGTATAGCTCTGTCAAGTCCTAAGCGGTCATTCATTTAATGAACATAGGAGTGCTAAAAAGCCGGTGGTTGCTTAATGTAGGGCAAAAGAAATGCCGAAAGCTCCTATAGGAATTTTTTGCATTACTTTTGATCTGCACTAGGCTACTACCTGCCTTACATACTCATTAGAACTCTCTTCGACGGCCGCTTAAGACACGTTCTACTGTTCGACTGTATAAATTTATAGTTTAATGTTGAAATATTATTTGAACTCAACATAACCCGTACGATTTTAAACCCTTGTCCTCATATAAAAGTGTTTCACGCGTTTGCAAACAGAGTAGACCCAGATCAGACGGTTCCTATAGGAGCCGTCTGATAAGGATATGCTCTGTTTGCTAATGTGATCTGAAAGAGACGTTTCTTTACTTTCTAAAACGACTACAATGTTCCACATTTCATTATAACTGTTTTTGTCTCCATGAATGTTCAGTAGGTATTGAAATTTGGGATAAGCATAGAACAGGGAAAAGGTTACACACGGGCTAGCTTGCCTTTGCATACAGCTTGAGCCCAGATCAGACGTCAATTAAATCAATGCTGATTGACATTAGGAGAATACCTTCTCAAAATCTGAATGCATTAAAAGTAAATAAAATTTGCTCCATACATCATGTTTAACCATTATAAGGGTTAAAATGTAATACATGTACATGTGCATTCCGTTTTATTTTGTCATTTAGTGTTTTAAATACATGTACATGTATACTCCAATCTGTTTTGCCAGTTAGTGTTTTTATACATTTACACGAGTATTCTATTTTGTTGTATCAATTAGTGTTGATACATTTGTCAGTGTATTCCATATTGTTGTGTCAGGTAATGTTTTAATACATTTACAAGTGTACTTCAATCTGTTGTACCAGTTAGTGTTTTAATACATTTACAAGTGTACTTCAATCTGTTGTGCCAGTTAGTGTTTTAATACATTTACAAGTGTACTTCAATCTGTTGTACCAGTTAGTGTTTTAATACATTTACAAGTGTATTCCATTCTGTTGTGCCAGTTAGTGTTTTAATACATGTGCATGTACATGTACATTCCAGTCTGGTGTGTCAGTTAGTGTTTTAATACATGTACATTCCAGTCTGGTGTGTCAGGTAGTGTTTTAATACATGTGCATGTACATGTACATTCCAGTCTGGTGTGTCAGTTAGTGTTTTTATTTGTTTTGTCAGCGGCCCAGATAAGAAGCGTAAATTAAAATCGTTTCTTCTTTATTTCTCCACCAAACCCTATGTTGTGACCACAACATAGGGTTTGGTGGAGAAATAAAAGAAGTTGTTCTTGAAAATAGCTAATGTCCGCATTTTATCTAGGACTCTAGATGCATTGTGTTTTCTATAGATGTTATAGGCGTTTCATTTACAGTCAGGGGCGTTTCATTTAAAATCAGATCTCGCTAATCCAAACAATTTAGATAGTCTTTGACAGTTATCTGCTAAACCCTTTCCCTCTTCTATATTTAGTCTATATTTACCTATTGTATATTCATGGACAAACGAAATATGGAAAGTGGAACATTGTAGCCATTTGAAAAAGTAAAGAAGCCCATATTTCAAATTCCATTAGCAAACAGAGCAGACCTTCATTAGATGGGCCCCGATAGAAGACGTCTGATCTTGGTCTACTCTGTTTGCAAATACATGTAAGTAAAACGCGTTTATTTGAAGAAAAGGTTTAATTCCAGTTGAAAGTCATGCAAAAGCTAAAAAGGAGCTTTCTGCACGACTTTCAGTCTCATTCAAGCAGCCATATATCTTCAAGACTGATAAAGACGCCAATTTGAGTACTCGAATAAGAGAGTGTTCGGATTAGCCTGATTTCGGATTAGCGAGTGTTCGGATTAGCGAGACTTTACTGTATGATAAAGATATCGCCTATTTTTGTACCAAGTCCTCACTGAGTGCATTATGTTTTTTCTGTAGTTTTACAGTTGTTTCAATCTATTCTGTTACACTATGCATATATACAGTAAAACTACGCTAATACGACCACCTAAATGATGTATAATTCTGGGTGCTAGATGCAGGTGGTAGCTTAATGCAGGACAAAAGTAATGCAGAAAGCTCCTATATGATCTTTCTGCATTACTTTTTTCTTGCATTAAGCAATCCCCTGCCTATAAAGACACCTATGTTTATTCATTAAGTGGTCGCATTAGAGGGGTTCTACTGTATATATGTGTGTATATGTTTCTAGAATTTTATCTTGACTGGATGTTTGGTCAAAGAAAGCGGGTTGCTATTATACATTTTGTAAGGTTAATAATTGTTGTTTTGTTATTTCTCGTTATGAAAAAAAAGTCTGGTTTTGAATGTCTTGTTGTTTTATTTATTTAACCAAGTCTCCCTCATATAACGCTTTTTGACGTGTCTGTAAACGTCACTTTTTGAAACCATTGTGTTAAACCTTTCCTTGTTGTATATTCATGTAACAAATAATGACGTCATAAATATTGAAAAGATTATTTTTATAATGGCATATGAACACAGGACATTTTAGCTCATACAGATCTATATTACACCATAAGCAAACAGAGCAGATCGTGATCTGACGGCTCCGATAGGAGCTGTCTGGTCTGAGTCTACTCTGTCTGCAGATGCGTGGAAATGCGCTTACATAAGAGAAAGGGTTAAATAAAGCAAAAGCAAAATAATGCTCTATTTATCTAACTGGTTTCAAAACTACACAATTCTGTTTTCCCCTTTCTCTAATTAATACTCCTTTTCGGTATAGTTATTCAAGGTGGTTGTGTCAGAAAACAGCTTATGAGTGAATGAACTGAGAATAAAGAGCTAACCTGAGACCCTAATTACACGAAACATTCGGACACCAAATCTCCACTCTCAGCTGTTGGCTCTGGGTCTGCACTATTTACCGAAGTCTCCACTTTGTTTGATTATGAAATAATTTAGATTTGACTCTGCAGTTTCTACCATGGATAACATTTCAATATACATGTAATTAATATTCATGACGTGAGGGGTGATTGTAATGAATATGACGGCATATTAACCAATGAATATTTCCAGGTGAGTTGAATAATCCCTGCAGATTATAAACCAAGGGCACCATTTCCATGCGAGCTAAATAGCACTATTAGTGAACCCACAGAGGAACATTTCAAACTGAGTTAAAATGCTATGGTAGATTATCAGCAAATGCACATTTTCAAGTGAGCTAAAAAGCCCTGAAAGAATATCAACCATAGATCATTTCCAGGTGAGCTACAAATCCCAGGCAAACTATCAACCTTAGAACGTTTTCATGTGAGCTAAAAGCCCTAAAAGATTATCAACGATATATAAATGGAGTATTATTAGCCATAAACATTTTCATGTGAGCTAAAAGCACCTTTGTTGCATTATGTATGTAACCGCAGTTTCTCTAAAAGAAAATATACCTGTCAGATGTGGAGGTAAAAAATTCTGCCGCCGGCGTGCACAGCAAGTGATACAGGTAAACTACGTATGTACCATGCAAGGACATCAAGTGATACAGGTAAACTATACGTGGACGATGCAAGGACAGCAAGTGATACAGGTAAACTATATGTGGACCATGCAAGGACAGCAAGTGATACAGGTAAACTATACGTGGACCATGCAAGGACAGCAAGTGATACAGGTAAAACTACACATGTACCATGCAAGGTCAGCAGGTGATACAGGTAAACTATATGTGTACCATGCAATATAATCAAGTGATACAGGTGAACTACACAAGACCAGGCAAGGACAGCAAGTGATACAGGTAAACTACACATGTAACATGCAAGGACAGTAAGTGATACAGGTAAACTATACATAGACGATGCAAAGACAGAATGTGATACAGGTAAACTACACATGTACCATGCAAGGTCAGCAAATGATACAGGTAAACTACACACATAACATGCAAGGACAGCAAGTGATACAGGTAAACTACACATGTAACATGCAAGGACAGTAAATGATACAGGTAAACTACACATGTAACAGGCAAGGACAGCAAGTGATACAGGTTAACTACACATGTAACATGCAAGGACAGCAAGTGATACAAGTAAACTACACATGTAGCATGCAAGGACAGCAAGTGATACAGGTAAACTACACATGTACCATGCAAGGACAGCAAGTGATACAGGTAAAGTATGTATGTAACATGCAAGGACAGCAAGTGATACAGGTAAACTACACATGCACCATACAAGGACAACAATAATTCAAATACTTGTTCATGAGTAACTACAACGCATCATAGATCCGGATGTAGGCCTATTTTCTTTACATTAACCCTTTTCTTGTTCTATATTTAGTCCAAAATTCAATACTAACTGAATATTTATGGACAAAACAATGACATATGGAAGGTAAGATAAGATAATCTTTATCTGTAGTTGGTTTACATCAACAAATAAACACTACCTTTGAAGCTAATATCGTCCGACATAATCAGATTATCCAGTAACAATACAAACAAACAACCTATAAAATAGAAACCTGTAAAAATAGAAAATCTGTGAAGTAAATAGTATATCACACATAGTTCCATTAAATAGCAAAATAGAATTTATTATGGAAAAATGCACTGAGTCCATCTTATCACAGACAACTTACATGTATATGCGAGAAAATACAGAAAAATGAGAAAACTAAAATGTTAATGGTGTTTATATGACATTATATGACGGTTAGAGAGAAGTAACTCATACAAGTTCCAAACTTAGTGAAGTATCAGTTAACTCCCTTGACTTAGTAAAATACAATCAAATAATATGCTTGCAGACATACCCACAGTACACATACCCTCTAACTTTGACCTCAGTATCCGACTGAATATCAGATGCTGAGTATAAGATCAATGGGTTCGTATTATGAAGTTAAAGGCTAAGTATTCATAAATTGTGATAAAAGATCAACCACTCTGGTAAATATAAAAAGACTAATAAAAACTGACAAATAAAACAAACAAGAGGGTCATGATAGCCCTAATATCTCTCACCAGACAAATTTTCACAATGTTTCTACAGAAAAAACTTGCCACCACTGGGACAGGCCTCAGTCTGCCCATGAGCCTTAATTCATACAACTTTTGTAGAGGAGTTTTCACAATATTTTTCTATTTACAATCCACTTCTAGGGGAGGGGTTAATCTCGTTGTTAACCCTTTTCTCCATGAATATGCATGTGAGAAATAATGATGACATGGATATTAAGTAGATTATTTTTTCTTAAATTAGCGCATAAACACATGATCATAATCATAATAATCATATATATATATATATATCATATCATATATTAAGCAAACAGAGCAGACCTTGATCAAATGGCTCCTATAGAAGCTGTATGATGGGGGTCTACTGTTTGCAAAGGCATAGAAAGGCATATTTACGAAGTAAAGGGTTAATCCTAACTCTTCGTCTCTACATATAATCCACAGTGTCAGTGTATATTATGCTCCTTTCTCAAAACTTACTACACCCCACTATTACCTGTATACATAAAATACAAATAGCCACTAGATCAAACAAACAGCACTGCTTGACCTCTTTACTTCAAAACTGCAGGCTGCTACAAATTTGCTAGAAAGCTGGCCACCCTTGGGCAAAAATGTTGGCATGGCCATACCAAGTATGTTCCAAGCCCTATGACTATTAATTGTAATGTTATAGGCATTTAAAGATTTCAAAGAAGGTCAAGGTCACATGGTAAAAGATGGTATGGTTGAAAAAACTTAAGACAAGAAAGTTGCATACCCAGTATGGAAGTCCAAGGCCCATTGGTTCAATTGTTACAGGCATTTAAAAAAAATTTGCAAAAAGTAGGTCAAAAGGTAAGCTCAATGTCAGAAGGGCTAAAATGTTGACATGGTCAAACCAACTATGGAAGCCCAAGGCCTATTGGTTCCATAATGTAGGCATTTTAAGATTTTTGCAAAAGTAGGCCAAAGGTCAAGGTCACATGGTAAAAACGGTATGGTTGAAAAAGTCTTAAGACAAGAAAGTTGCATACCAAGTATGGAAGCCCTAGGCCCATTGGTTCAATTGTTACAGACATTTAAAGATTTTTGCAAAAGTATGTCAAAAAGTCAAGCTCAAGGTCAGCAGGGCAAAAATGTTGACATGGTCATACCAAGTATGGAAGCCCTAGGCCTACTGATTCCATAATATAGGCATTTTAAGATTTTTGCAAAAGTAGGTCAAAGGTCGTCATAAGGGCAAAAATATTGGCATGGTCGGAAAAGTCTCGACAATATGAACCTTCTCACCAAATTTCAGCATCATAGCACAAATAGTAAACTTTATACCAACCCGTCCTAAAAACTTTTAACCTGGTGATTTGTGTCCAAAACATGTCAAAAATAGAATAAATTTGTAATGTTTAACTTCATAATAGTAATATTTGACCCAAAATGAACCTCCATACAAAATTTCAGCATCCAAGCACAAATAATAAGCTTTAAAACAACTCATCCAAACAAACTTTAACCCGGTGATTTGTGGCCAAATGATTTTTGTCAAATCTTGTCAATAATCGAATAAAATCGAAACATATTTTTAGAGTTTAACTTCATATACCAGCACTATTTGACCCAAAATGAACCTCCTTACAAAATTTCATCATCCTAGAACAAATATTAAGCTTTTAAACAACCCGAAAAAAAACTTTAACCTTGGCCACGCTCATGCTAACGCTCACGCCGAGGGTATAGCATAAGCTCTGCTGTTCTACGAACAGGTGAGCTAAAAAGGAATATTGGAAACTGTAACCAAAGAGTTTGAAGAAATATCCTCCAGACAAATTTCTTGACAAACTTTTACCAAAATTGAGGTCAAGGTCAGGTCCAAGGTCATAGAAACACCAAAGTAATATCATTCATATGTGATACATTGACTTTCCAAGATGCATTTACGCAAGAAATTTGAAAAGAAATGAAATGAATTGAGCAGATATTTTCGAGGCAAACCCTTTCATTAAATTTTAGGTCAATGTCAGGATCAAGGTCAAAGAGACATCAAAGCAATATGTAGCACTCCGCCTTCCCAAGCTGCATCCATTAAAATTAAAAATTGGAAACCTAACCCAAGGGCTTGAGGATGTAGCATACAGACAAATTTCTACACAATGTTTTTCTAAATTTGAGCTCAAGTTCAAGGTTACAGACACCTAAGTAGTATGACACTCTGAATTTCCTTGATGCACCCACACAAGAAATTTGGAAATCCTAACCTGAGGAATTGAGGATGTATCATCCAGACTAATGTTCAAAGTTTTACTAAAACTGATATCAATGTCAAGGTTATCGAGACACAAAAGTAGTATGTTACACTCCAGCTTACCTAGATGCACAAACAAAAGAAATTTGGAAATCATAACCCAATTGGATGAGGGTATATTGTCTGGACAAAATATACCTTCTAAAGATGCATTCAAGAAAGAAAATTGGGAACCCTAACCCAAGCAGTTGATGAGATACTGTTATCTATGCTATCTCGTTATTGGAAGAATTAACCCTTTACTCTATGAATATTCATGTAAGAAATGATGACTTCATGAATATCAATAAGTTAGAGTAATTTTTAAAATGGCATATTAGCACATGATTTTTTTTGGCGAAAGTAGAAACTACATGTATATAATCAGATCTATATTATTCCATAAGCAAACAGAGCAGACCTTAATTAAACGGATCTGCTCTGGGTCTACTCTGTTTGCAAGGGCATAGAAAGGCGTATTTATGGAGGAAAGGATTAATCCAAAGACAAACAAGATGTGTTTGTGAAACACTATGCCCCCGACCTTTGACCCTGAAGGATGACCTTGACCTTTTACACATGGCCCAGGGAGTTGAACGCGACATATCATCTTTGTGTGGGGAACATTTGTGCCAGGTTATTTTGAAATCCATTCACGGGTAAAAAAAGTTATAGAAGGGACATGAAATTTTGGACAGACAGATGGACGGACGGAAGGATGGACAATGCGATTACTATATGCCCGCCGTTGTGGGACATAAAAAGCAAACATACATATAAGAGTGTCTATTAAATATAATTTATTCTCCTTGATCAATGTTCCAATCACAGTCATTTTAAAATATGGCACTAACTACATGTGGTACATACATTCACATCAGACACAATTTAATCTTTCTGCATAAATATTCATCAAATCAAAAATTATTCCATTAGCAAACAGAGCAGACCGTGGTCTTGGTCTACTCTGTTTTCAAATGCATGAAAAACCATCTCTAATAGGTAAAGAAGTAATCCCTTCAATGCTCCAGTTTAGTGGAATAGCCCATCAGTTTTCAACTAAAGAGTCCATTCAGTTTAACCCTTTACTCCACGAATGTTCATATATAATAAGAAATGATGGCATCAAGAATATTAATTAGATCAATATTTAAAATGGCATATTAACACATGATTTTTTTGCGAAAGTAGGAACTATAGAATCAGATATGTTTATTTCCATAAGCAAGCAGAGCAGACCCTGATCAGACGGCTTCTACAGAAGCCATCTGATCTGGGTCTACTCTGTTTGCAAAAGCATAGAAATGCATATTGATGGAGGAAAGGGTTAATAGGCTTAACCTTGCAAGAGGATTTTGAATGATAAACTGTGTAGATCCTGATCAATGGGCTCCTCTACAAGTTCTCTGATCTGGGTCTACACTGTTTGCAAATGACAGTGCATGAGTGACAACTTAGTAAATAAACATGGGGAGGCGGAGAGATTTTTTTAAAATTTAGAAGTAAATTATTGCTATAGTCAGTTGAGATGAACACAATGATTTTCATGCATTGCTGTTATCTTTCAATAAACTACATGTACTAAATAAACACAGCCAACTGGATTTCTCTCAAGTGGTGGCTATAAAGAGATTCTCTGGACTTATGCCTATGGCAGAACGTGTAGAATCACATCTAAATGATATCATAAGCAAACAGAGCAGACCCTCATCAGATGGCTCCTACAGGAGCCTTCTGATCTGGGTCCACGCAGTTTGCAAATAAATTCTGATAAGATGAGATCCTTCGTAAACAAACACAGCAATGTGAAAAGAGAAAATTGCAGACTCGATTTTATTGAGTCTGTTCATGAGCAGTAATTAAAATTAATATATTATTATGCCACATTTATATAGCACTCTTTTCACACAGGATAGGTGCGTTCAAAAGCACTTCTCATAAATAATTTGCATGTATAAAATTGAGTATATATAATGCTTACAGAATATTTAAAACAAATGAAATTTAAGATAGAGATATCGATAAAAATATTAGAAATGAAATTAATTTAAGAATGATAGGACAAAAACAAAAACAAAATTATCCTTTACTGTACGTTTTTATGTCCGTAAATCAAGGAAAATAGACGCATACTGTGACTATATTGTTTCAGCCCACTCATATCACTAAAACTCTAATGAAACATTATGCAAGTATTATATTAAAAGTGCAACATTGCTCACATCCCTAGCACCAGTCCGGCCTAAGTGGTATTCAATTATCAAAACAAAAAGGCTTTGACATTGATGATCCGGAAGGACCAGAATATATAACAACATTGAGAATGAAGTACAGGGCCGTTCCACAGGCACTTAAAATCTGCTGTTGTCAAGTAAATAAATTCTGTTAAGATGACATCCATTGAAAGCAAACAGATCAATGCGAAACAAGGAAATTGCAGACTCGGTTTTATTGAGTTTTAAAGAGCTGTCTAATCAGGGTCTACTCTGTTTGCAAAGGCATAAAAAGACATATCTATGGAATAAAGGTTTTCTTATGGAGTATAGGTTCATAGCAAGAGTGTAGTAACTACATTACATTTCTGGTAAAAGCATCAAAAATAACTGTTTGCCTAAAAGGTACAACCCTTTAACTAATAAATACTTATTAATATTCCCTCCTAGTGACGCATTTTGGCGCCTCTGTAAAAGTCACATTATAAAACAATTTACGATAAATAGAGCATTTGCTCCTATGGAGAAAATGCTCTATTTACCACAATGGTTTCAAAACTATGCAATACTAAAATCCTCCTTTTCTATAGTTAATTGCTCCTTTTCGGTAGATTAATTCAAAGAGGTTGTGTCCAAAAATAGGAGGGAATGAGTTAAATAATTTATGTCTGCATGAATATTCATGTTCTGGTGACTTTATGCTTACACGTTAACCCATTCCCTCATATTGACGACTCTGTAAAAGTCACTTTGTGAAACCATTGTGATAAATAGAGCATTTGCTCCTATAGGAGCAAATGCTCTATTTATCACAATGGGTTCAAATAACAAAATTCTAAAAATCCCTTTTCTCTAGTTAATGCTCCTTTTGGGTAGATTTATTCAAAGAGGTTGTATATAAAAAATAACCTATGAAGTAATGGGTTAACAATGAAAGTTTTGGCTGTGACAGAAAAATCTGAATCGGATCCATTTCATTCCATAAGCAAACCAAGCAGACCTTGTTTAGATGGATCCTACAGGAGCTGTCTAGTCTGAGTCTACTGTGTTTATAAAGAGCAAACACTTCCTCTTACTGAGGGAAATAAATACTCCTTTCTATGCCTTTACAAATAGAGTAGACCAAGACCAGGCAGCTTCTGTAGGAGCCATCTGATCAGATGTCTGTTCTTTTTGCTTATGATTTAATATAGATATGATTCTACAGTTTCTGCAAGGACATAGATTTCCTGTGTTCATGTGCCACTATAAAAATTAATTTTAATTAATATTCATGATGTCATTATTTCATACATGAATATTCATGCAGTAAAGGGTGTAATGGAACATGCCAAGAAGACAACAAGAGACATGAAAAACCAAACACTTCTCTGCTCAGATTATTTCACAACAGTAAAACAAATCATTATTACATGTATTAAGCCTTTAATGCATGAATATTCATGCCAGAAATAATAACTCATGAATATTAATAAAATAAATTTATTTTAATAGTGGCATATGAGAAAGAGAATTAATTTTTGGCCCGGGTAAAAGTTGTAGAATGAGATCTTTATTCTAATTCCATAAAAACAGAGAAGACCCTTATCAGAAAGCTATCATAGGAGCTGTCCAATCTGGGTCTATTCTGTTAGCAAAGGCATAAAAATGTATGTAGATGGAGTAATGTTTCTGTGTAGTCTAAGATTTCTCCAGGAGCTCAAAACATAACCTTGCATATGTGAAGTGAAAAATAAAAGTATCATCAAGCGTAGATTTCACCATGTGTTCAAAACATAACCTTGCACATGTAAAGTAGAAAATATCATCAAGCACCCGTGCAGTCTAAGATTTCACCATGTGTTCAAAACATAACCTTGCACATGTAAAGTGAAAAAATATCATCAAACATCCGTGTAGTCTAAGATTTCTCCATGAGTTCAAAACTTAAACTTGCACATGTAAAGTGAAAAATATCATCAAGCACTGTGTAGTCTAAGATTTCTCCATGAGTTCAAAACATAACCTTGCACATGTAAAGTGAAAAAATATCATCAAGCACCTGTGTAGTCTAAGATTTCTCCATGAGTCCAAAACATAACCTTGCACATGTAAAGTGAAAAAAATATCATCAAGCACCTGTGTAGTCTAAGATTTCTCCATGAGTTCAAAACATAACCTTGCACATGTAAAGTGAAAAAATATCTTCAAGCACCCGTGTAGTCTAAGATTTCACCATGTGTTCAAAACATAACTTTGCACATGTAGAGTGAGTAAAAACAAGTAATTCTTAAACCTTTCCCTGTTCTATGTTTATTCCAATTTTCAATACCTACTGAATATTCATGGACAAAATAGTTATAATGAAATATAGAAGGTGGAACATTGTAGCCATTTTAGAAAGTAAAGAAACAGATCTAACAAATTCGATTAGCAAACAGAGCAGACCCTGATCAGATGGCAACTACTGGATTGTCTGATCTGGGTTTCTCTGTTTGCAAATGTGTGAAAAGGCGTTCATATGCAGAAAAGGGCTATAAATAAATATAAGTTTTTCAAACTACAGGTGGTAGCTTAACCCTTTACTCCATAAACACCTCTTTCTATGCCTTTGCAAACAGAGTAGACCTAGATCAGATGGCTCTTGTAGGAGCCTTCAAACAGGGTCTACCCATTGACTTATGAATATAATATAAATATGAGTTTACAGTTTCTGCCATGACCAAACATTCCAATATCCATGTGCTGTTGTGACAATTAATCAAATTTGAATTTATGATGTTATTATTTCTTACATGAATATTAATGGAGTAGAGGGTTAATGCAAACTGAGAACCAAGTAGAAAGCTCCTCCATTAAGCAACTAACTCCGTGAAAAATGCAAGAAGCTCCATTTAAAAAATGTTACGTCTCCTGGAGCATTTATGTGAGATAAAACTGTAAGTAAAAATTGCAACAGATTAGAGTATCATCGAACTGTTTCTTCACATGATAGGCGTTGATCTATACATAAGTGTCTTAACCCTTTACTCCATAAATACCCCTTTCTACTACTTTGCAAACAGAGTAGACCCAGATCAGATGGCTCTTGCAGGAGCCGTCTGATCAGGGTCTGCTCTGTTTGCTTTAGATATGATACAGTTGTGACTAGTTTCTGCCAGGGCCAAAACTTCTTGTGCCCACTTGCTATTATAACAATTGCTAGCAATCCAATTAATATTCATGATGTCATTATTTCTGTCATGAATATTCATGGAGTAAACAAACAAGATTACCTAACATGCACCTAATTAGCAAAACAGTATCCAGTCAAGCCATGAGAAAAAATGCTTTCTGTTTTGCCATTTTAACCCTTCCCCTGTTCAATATTCATTTAACATACTGCTTGTCATTATATTTAAAGTAGTTCATTTATGAATAGACTATTGACTCTTCAGTTTAACAGTGATAGGTATTTCCATTTTCAGTTTTCAGCATTTAAAGGGTTCATGTTTGGGTAGTTAGCTAGATGCGGGCCTTATTTATACTTGAATACACATAGAGGGTAGTGTACGGAAACTGTGGCCGTTGTAGTCTAAGAGGGGAATTCTTGTAAACCTCAACAGGCTGGATGGAACCGGATGTGACACCGAGTGACTCGGAGTCTCATCAGGATCCAAATGGTTGGCTTCTGTAAACGTGTTTTTGTAAAAGATTGAATGACGTATTGCTATTAGAGCGGGGAGATTAAGTAATCCTAGTAACATGCAGTTTTGACTGACCCGCCCAACCCCTCATACACATGCACCTTTATATGTGTTCTAAATATGTGTTCTAAATTGGTGTGTCATTATATAGTAGGAATAGTCTTCGGTATAACTTTGAGTGTGAGTTGTTCTTTTCTATATTTATGTGTTGATTATAATGTTAACTTGTTCCCCTAACACAACTGCGTTTTCACTCATTTGCTAGCAGACTAAAGCCTGATCAGATTGCTCCTATGGGGGCCTTCTGATCAGGGTCTGTTCTGTTAGCTCTCGACGTATAGATCTCTTCCTACTTTTTGTCAAAGTAAATATTTTCTTTGTAACTTTTGCCTTAAGTTGTGCGCAACTGCTTCGACACTCAACTGCCGTTCCTAAAAAGGCTGTTACATGTGTATATGCGCTTTTTATCAGTCTGTACTCGTATTGTGAGATTGTCAATCTGCGGGGAGGATTCTCACATAGGGCAAATCTTTTGGGTTTCGATTTGCATTTAATGGTGATTTAACCTTTCTAGTTGTTAATTGGCACTTTATATTCATTTTCTGGAAAGTATTTACATATGCTTACTTTTAAAGCGTAACACAACCACTCACAAATTGGATTTTTTCTTTATATACTTATTTTTTAGTTGGTTATGCGTTTGATTAGTATACATTTTATTTCTGTTTTTCTTTTCGAAATGTTTTGGAAACGAATTGACGCACATATTTGGAGGATTGGATTCTGTGACAGAAGTTTGCATCCAGTTGTTTGTGTTTTTGTCTTAGTGTTGGCAATTGTGAAATACATGTATCTGCAATTTTCGGTGACATGATTAATCGTGGATCCAAATTATCTGCCAGCGCTAAGACATATTGCGGGTATTACCGTTTCTCGATGTTGATTACCCTAACTGTTATCACTTACATTATAAATTACGATTTATATATATATTCTGTAAAGGAAAACATGGATAAACCACACGAAATTAGCTGTAAGATAGCCCTACGCGTCAACAATTATTGGAAATCAACATCCGTTGGCCTCATACGACAGCAAAATGCTTGCTTTGCTCTTAATGTTCTTATCTGTTTCATATTATTCACCATAATAGTGCTATGGGTGTTGATTCTGATTATTATTTCTGGCGATGTCCACCCTAACCCCGGTCCTTCTTTTGTATCGTTCATGTCTGATACAAATTCCTCCTCATTTTCTAGTACAGTAGATACTATAGATCCTACTAAGCATTTATCTTTCGTACATTACAATGTGCAAAGCATTTATCATAAACTTGACATTTTGAGTACTGAATTGCAAGTTTTTGATATTCTTGGCTTCTCTGAAACCTGGTTGGACTCTTCAGTTTTAACCAACGATCTGATGATTGAATCCTATTCAATTCCTGAGCGTAAAGATCGAGTTGGTGATAGTCACGGAGGCCTCCTATTATATACTAAAGAATTAGTGCATTATACAAGAAGAAAAGATCTTGAACCATTGGGAATTGAATGTATTTGGATCGAAATTTTCCTCAAAACCAAAAGTATACTTTTTGGTCTTTTTTACAGGCCACCCAACATTAATCGAAACTATGATAGTATCATCGAAGACTCCTTTCATCTTGCTTTTGATACTGGTTGTTCAGATATTATAATTACCGGTGACTTTAATTATAACTTAGCAAATGAATATTCTCGCAGGACAATAAGCTCCTTGTGTACCCAGTTTACCTTAGTACAATGTATAGATGAACCGACCCATTTTACAGAAAACTCCTCCTCTATCATCGACATCATTCTGGTAAATAACAGCGACAGTTTAATTTTATCCGGCGTTGGCGACCCTTTTCTAGACCAAAATGTTCGTTATCATTGTCCTATTTTTGGCATCTTAAATTTCAAAGTACATAAGACTAAGTCATTTAAAAGACGCATATGGAATTACAATACTGGGCGATATGATCAGCTGAGGGAAATGGCCAACCAGTCAGACTGGAAATCAATGTATGACTCGGATATTAATACGCATGCAATTAACATAAGCGAACACATAATGAGCATTACCAAACAATGTGTTTTTAATAAAACAGTTACTATAAAATCAAATGAGCCCTGTTGGATCACCTCTGAGATAAAACGCTACATTAGAAAACGTAAACGCGCCTACAAACAAGCAAAACGTACCAACAATATTCGTCACTGGCAAAACTTTAGGAAAGTTAGAAACGAAACTACATCCATGATAAGAAAGTGCAAATTGGAAAACCAGCAGAAATTAGTGAGGGAAATATATACTGGTAATCGCTCTTCCAAATCCTGGTGGAATACCCTCAAACAGTTTATTTGCCCTCGTCGTAAAGAGAGCATACCTCCACTCAAGTCTGGAAATCAAGTGTTTATGAGTGACATTGATAAAGCTAACCATCTGAATGACTTCTTTGAGGAACAGTCGAATATAGACGACTCGCACACGTCTCTTCAACAATTATTAGCTCCGGATTTTAGTCTTTCTTCCATTGTAATTACATCTCAAGAGGTGGAGGAGATATTGCAATCCCTATCAACAGGGAAAGCTGTCGGCCCTGATGAAATCAGTAATCGTGTTTTAAAGGAAATGGCTAGTGAAATATCTCGACCTCTTAGTGGTTTGTTCAATCAGAGCCTCACATATTCTAAAGTTCCTAATTGTTGGAAAGAGGCTCATGTCTGTCCAATCTTTAAGGGGGGCGATCCCTCGATCGCTTCAAACTACAGGCCTGTCTCTCTACTAAGCTCTATTGTAAAGGTTTTTGAAAAAATTCTGTTTAGACATCTTTACAATTTCTTTCGTGCCAACAATGTCATCTCAGACGTCCAATCAGGCTTCACCCCTGGTGATTCTACCACCAATCAACTTGCCTATCTGTACAATACCTTTTCGAAGGCTGTTGATTCTGGGCTAGAGGTTAGGGTTATCTTTTGCGATATCAGCAAAGCATTTGATAGAGTCTGGCATAAAGGTTTATTGGAAAAACTCAAGGCTGCAGGAGTTGCAGGGGGTCTGTTGGGTTGGTTTTCCAGCTATCTTACTGAAAGAAAACAACGTGTATTTTTACCTGGTACCTTCTCTGACTGGAAATACACCAAAGCTGGTGTACCACAAGGATCTATCCTAGGTCCATTGTTATTTCTTGTTTTTATAAATGACATTGTTAACGACATTGGCTGTAACATTCGTTTGTTTGCTGACGACACTAGCTTGTTTATTATAGGTAACAATCCCATACATATGGCAACAAACATCAATAATGATATACTAAAAGTTACCTCATGGGCAGAGAAATGGCTAGTTAAATTCAATCCTAAAAAGACAGAGTCGTTAATCATCTCGAGAAAAATGTCTCGAAATGTTCACCCATCTGTATATATGCAAGACCAGCAAATTCCTGAAGTTGATTCACATAAGCACCTTGGCGTTCATCTCTCACGTGATCTAACATGGAAGTGTCATATCGAATATATTGCTACTAAGGCATGGGCAAGAATAAATGTCATGCGAAAGCTTAAATTCACTTTGGACAGATCTTCCCTTGAAACAATCTACATATCTTTCATTAGACCTATTTTAGAATACGGTGATACAATATTTGATAACTGTAATGCCAGAGAATCTAACAGTTTGGAAAAAATTCAATTTGAGGCTGCCCGGATAGTAACTGGGACAACTAAATTGGTTTCTATTGATAAATTATTGCATGAAGTTGGATGGGAACGCCTTGAAACCAGACGTAAAAAACACAGACTTATTCTCTTTTATAAAATGGTGTTTCATTTAACTCCACAATACCTCACGGAACTGGTACCTGGAGTGGTTGGAAGTGTTTCTCGATATAATTTAAGAAACGCTGGGGATATTCAATCTCTTGCCTGTCGCACAACCCATTATAGCAACTCTTTCCTCCCTGCAACAATACAGGAATGGAACAATCTCCCCGAAAATGCAAAACAATCTTCTACTCTATATGCATTCAAAAAGTATTTGAATAGCAATCTGCCAACTGTTCCTAAACATTTTTATTACGGTGTCAGAAAACAGCAGCTCATGCACACAAGGCTTCGTACAAACTGCAGTTCCTTGAACTATGACCTCTTCTCAAAGAACATATCTGACACTGCCCTGTGTACTTGTGGCCTTGCTGAGAACGCATCGCACTTCTTCCTAAGCTGCTGCAAATATACCAACCAAAGGAAACAACTTTTTGATGATGTTGCCAGATTCACTACTCCGTCCCTTTCTGTCTTTCTGTTTGGTGACCCTCTTTTGAATTATGATACAAACATCATTATAGTTGAAGCCGTACATCGGTTTATCCAATCCTCAAAACGATTCTTATAAACTCGGTAACGCTCATCTTCTCTCGAATACCGGTATGTTTGTTCTGCTCAGAATCCTAGAGCTCTCCACATATGTGTGTCAACAATCGTTTCTTTTTCACCTATTTATTTTTTATTTTTTCTTCAAATTTATCTTTTCTCTAAAACATGTTTGTGTTAGCTGATATATTCGGCTGAACTAATTTAGTTTTTCAGTGCAATTAACATAGTTCAATAACTTGCAGTCATTTCTGCATAAAGCGAGTGTAGTTTTTACGGTGTTGGGAGAGAAACACAATAAGCAGTCTTGCTTTCGTTTCCATCCTTTTCTTTTCTTTTGTGTTATTATAACAATATTCATGTAAATATTTATAAATAAAATATGTTTAAACCAATATTCATTTAACAATTAATGAAATTGTGTATATTTATAATGTTATCTTTTCAATGGAAATATTTTGCTTTGACAAAAGCTGTGGTTTCAAATCTATATCATTTCATAAGCAATCAGAATAGACCCTGATCAGACTGCTCCTGGATCTGCTGAGTACTCTGTTTGCCAATGCATGAAAAGGAGTTTATATGGAGGAAAGCATTTAGACCTTACTGGATTATAAACCAGTTTCAATCTGGTTACTAATATTTTAGACAATTATGAATTTTACTGTATAATTCTGTACCGAATGCTCTAGTTCTTATTCAATATGATTAAGGGAGGCAAATATGTTTTAGACACCTTTTAACTATGTCAGCATTGCCTCCCGTGATCTAGTAATGCATTAATATCAAGCTCTCCCTTGATCTAGTAATGCATTAATAATTTTAAAGACAATATTGTCTTAGGTTTTAAAATTTATATAGGAATCTTTTTAGAATCATAAATGGTAACAAATATCTATATTTAGTATAATTTTGAGATTTTAATATATCTATATAGATCTATCTTATATGTATTTTTTTTAATATTCTAAACTTTATCTTATATTTACAGGCTGTTTGGTTTAAAGAGTTATTGTTTTATGTTACTACAGTCGGCAAAAAGCTTCTGATATAGCTTATGTTATTTGTTGTAAACTCAACTGAAAATAAAGCTTCTTGTATCTTGTATGAGATAGGATTCATCAAGACATTTTCTCCCTTGAAACTTGGGAACAAAGTAAAACCTTTCTAAACAGGAAATTAAATAAAGAATAATTAAGGTCTTTTTAGGCGGCCACCAGTCTTGAAGACCTGCATTGATAATATTTTGAACATCAGGTTAAGAGATGCTTGTTTCCAGCTTTTTCCAATGTGGTAGAAGCTGGGAGTCAAGGCAACATATTTGAGAACATTTGCTTCACATCAAAGAACATAATCACAACGTCAAACACTTTGGATCCTGATCGTTGTGATGAGATGCTAAGTTACGCAATATCAAATCTGGATCTTATCACAGATTCACATACAGCGACTAAACTGCAACAGCAACAGCAACTCCTGTGTTGTCAGCCTGCCTCTCCTCCTCTAAGATGTTTATGCAAGAAATCCAGAGTCCTTTGCCAGGCATCTTCTTGTGCCACTGCATGCTCCTTGGGGAACCCACCACACATCATGAGTTCATCTAGAATTACAAACAAATCCACCCCTTAACCCTTCATCTGATAAATAGTCAAGTTAGAAACAAGGGGTTGATAGTGGCCCTGTATAACCCTTTACTCCTTGGATATTTATGCACGAAATAATGACATCATGAATATATATTAGATTAAGTTCTATAATGACACATGGACATGCATTTTTGGCCTTGGCAGACATTGTAGAATCATATCTATAGAATTACACAAGCAAACAGAGCAGACCCTGATCAGATGGCTCCTAGAGGATTCCTCTGATCTGGGTCTACTCTGTTTGCAAAGGCATAGAAATGAGTATTTATAGGGTAAAGGGTTAACTCATCTGGTTAATAGGCCAAGTGATCTAATATGTACATCAGTCTGGATTAACATTTTGTACATCTAGGTTTAACCCATTCCCTCATAAACTATTTTTAGATCCAACCTCTTTGAATAAATCTACAGAAAAGGAGCATTAACTAGAGAAAAGGAAAAAATTAGAATTTTGTAGTTCTGAAACCATTGTGATAAATAGAGCATTTGCTCATTAGGAGCAAATGCTCTATTTATCATAATGGTTTCAAAAAGTGACTTTTACAGAGACAAATTTATGGAGGGTTAACGGGTTAAAGGGTTAACCCACTCCCTCATACTGACACCTTTTGATGCCTTTGTAAAATGCACTTATTGAAACCATTGTGATAAAATGGAGTATTTGCAAATACTCTATTTATCACAATGGTTTCAAACTACACAATTCTAAACTTTTCCTTTTCTCTAGTAAATGCTCCTTTTCTCCTACAGGAGCCGTCTGATCTGGGTCTACTCTGTTTACAAATACATGAAAAGGTGTTTATATGAAATAAAGAGTTATAAAATGCATTAGTGGATTCTGCATGACAAACAGTGCAGACCCTGGTCAGAGTACTCCTCTAGGAGCTCTATACTGTTTACAAATCATAGTACACATTTCCTGCATTCAAATGGTTAACTAATAAATATTCATATAAGAAATTATAACTTAATAAATTATCATAGTCTACTCTGTTTTCATAACCTCTTATCTTGACCCTTTATTTCATGAATATTCCTGTAAGAAATAACAACATCATGAACATTGATTTGAGTAATTGTAACAATAGGAACATTGACACAGGCAACTTTAGTCAAGGCAGAAACTGTATAACCATATCCCATAAGCAAACAGGGTAGATCCTGATCAGACAGTTCCTGTAGGAACCATCTGATCTGGGTCTACTCTATTTGCAAAAATGTAGAAAAGCATGTTTATGGATTAAAGGTTTAAAAAAATGACATCAGGAATATATGTATTAAAGCTATTTTTTATATTATGGTATATGAACACATCAATATTTCATGGTAATGCAAAAACTCTAGCATCAAATCTACAACAACTCATAAACAACAGAGCAACCCTTGATCGGACAGTACCAACAATAGCTGTCTGATCTGACTAATCAACAACAGAGTAATCCTTGATCAGACAGTACAACAACAGCTGTCTGATCTGACTAATAAACAAAAGAGTAATCCTTGATCAGACAGCACCTACAACAGCTGTCTGATCTGACTAATAAACAACAGAGTAATCCTTGATCAGACAGTACCAACAACAGCTGTCTGATCTGACTAATAAACAACAGAGTAATCCTTGATCAGACAGTACCAACAACAGCTGTCTGATCTGACTAATAAAAAACAGAGTAATCCTTGATCAGACAGTACCTACAACAGCTGTCTGATCTGACTAATAAACAACAGAGTAATCCTTGATCAGACAGTACCAACAACAGCTGTCTGATCTGACTAATAAACAACAGAGTAATCCTTGATCAGACAGTACCAACACCAGCTGTCTGATCTGACTAATAAACAACAGAATAATCCTTGATCAGACAGTACCAACAACAGCTGTCTGATCTGATCCGACTCTTCTTTCTTTCAATCTTATAGACACAACTTTTCACTCCTTAGTCAACAGAATAGACCTAGATCAGACGGCTCTAGTATGAGCTGCCTGATCAGAGTCTGCTCTGTTTGTTTATGGAAATTATATATATATCTGATTCCAAAGTTTCTATCACAAAATATCCTTTGTTCATGTACCATAATAAAATTCATCCAATTAATATTCATGATGTCATAATTTCTTACATGAATATTCATAAGATAAAGTATTATCATTTCCTTGTAGAAGATCTCTCACCTCTGAATTCTTCCTTGATAAAATCAATAGTGGCCATTCTAGCCCTTCCCGGGTTGGTCACCCTACAGACTGGGCTGTATGGGGGCTCAATAAGGTGGCCGGCCCCCTGGTAACTGACCATCTGTAGATTGTCTTTATACTCCTCTGGCCAGTTCTGTATATAATACTTGTGAAGCTTTGGATGTACCTGTTTATCATCTTCTCCAACAATCTCTAGCACTTTAGCACCATGAACCCAGGCCTACAACATTTCAAAATGTTTCATTTTACTAATAGTTGAAAAAGAATACTTAACCCATTCCCTAATATTGACGACTTTTTACGACTTTGTAAAAGTCCCTTTGTGAAACCATTGTGATAAATAGAGCATTTGCTCCTATAGGAGCAAATGCTCTATTTATCACAATGGTTTCAAACTACAAAATTCTAAAAGTTTCCTTTTCTCGATTTAATGCCCCTTTTCGGTAGATTTATTCAAAGAGGTTGTATCTAAAAATAGCTTATGAGGTAATGGGTTAAATGGACATTTCTGAAGAAAAAAAAAATCACCTCATTTACTACTTATTTCATGAAATTTTAATGGAAGAAATACTGAACTAATGAGTATTATACTATACACATATTCATATTGTAATTAAACCATATGTATATTTTTTTTTGAGAGGGAAAGGGTTAAAAAAAAATTTTGAGAGGGAAAGGGTTAATGGGTTTTGGAAGTGCAGACCAAATCAGGTTCCATGCAATCGTACTTACTCTAAACAGTAGCACACTAAATCTCCCCTCTCTGCCAATTTGTAAAGCTGAGTAAGTACTTTATTCCTTTTCCCTCATATAAATGCATTTTCATGCGTTTTTAAACCGAGTATACCCAGATCAGATGGCTCCCGCAGGAGTCATCTGATCAGGTTCTACTCTGTTTGCTTATGACATGATATAGATTTGATTCTATAGTTTTGGTCAAGGCAAAAACTTTCCTTGAAAACTTTACACTATAGAAATTTAGCTGATTTCTGATTTACCTAGTAGAAACCCATATTACAAATAGATTTAATCAAGATCAGAACACTCCAGTAGGAACTGTCTGATCAGGGTCTGCTTTGTTTGCCTATGAAATAATTTAGATATAAATCTACTGTATCTTCCAAAGCAAAACACTCCTGTGGTCATATAAGATGTACCATTATAAATATTCAATTCTTTACTGATAAATATTCATGAGATAATGAGTTAACAAACCATCACAATCGGCATCACCCACTTACAGGTATATACTCTAGGTCCTCAGTGTTAAATGCCTCATTTATAACAACCCCCTCCTCTGTGTTGTAAATCAGATCTGTGTCAGGCCTTAAAATACATATAAGAAAAATCAATAGCTAGCTGTATAGATAAAAATCAACTGCTCTTATGTCCATCATGCATGTCTCGTAGTATGCTGAATTTACAAAAGGGCTGCCGATCAGGATTTCCATGAATATTCATGAAAGAAATAATGACATAATGACTCCACTCATCATAAATATTGATTAATTTATGTTTTGTATTAAAAATGCAATGTATAAATTTTATTGCCATGGCAAAGAATAATCAGATCTGTTACATATACACAATCAAAAGTTGACTCTGAAAAGACAGCTTTAACCCTTTCCTCCATAAATACGCCTTTCTACGCCCCTGTAAAAGTCACCCGCTGAAACCATTGTGATAAATAGAGCATTTGCTCCTAAGAGAGCGAATGCTCTATTAATCACAATGGTTTCAGAACTACAATTTCTAAAATATTTCTTTGCTCTATTTCAAACTCCTTTTCGGTAGATTTATTCCAAGAGGTTCGATTTAAAATTAGCCTATGAGGGAATGGGTTAATCTCAGTAGAGTCTGCAAACTTGAAACAAAGATGATATTATATAGTAAGGGATTTAACTCTTTTGCTGTCAAATATTATAGTCTGTAAAAGTCGTCGTCTGCTACAATTTTCATCTGTTTAACACTTTCCTCCATAAATACGCCTTTCTACGCCTCTGTAAAAATTACCAATTGAAACCATTGTGATAAATAGGGCATTTGCTCCATTAGGAGCAAATGCTCTATTTATCACAATGGTTTCAAACTACAAAATTCTAAAATTTTACTTTTCTCTAGTAAATGCTCCTTTTGGGTAGATTCATTCAAAGAGGCTGGGTCTAAAAATAGCTTATGGGGGGAAGGGTTAATTTCCTCCCCTCTTATTTCAAAAACATTACCTTCATAACCAACAGTTTGGATTCTGATTAGATGCAGAGTTACTTGACATCTCATCTGGTTCCAAACCCACTGCAGAGGTAATCACAGATACGACATTGGCATCAGAAAAATTAAGCAAATGGATTTTTGATGATAGAATGGGAAGAAAGGGTTACCATGGTTTTTCAGTTGTATCTTTCTTTTGGCTAAAACTCCAATCCATGGGATCTATAAAGGGAGGTACCACTGGTAGGCCATTGATATTCACGACCACCTGCATCTGTTACAGTAAATAATCTTTTCAATATATACACATTTAAACCTTACAACACTGAATTTTCAAATAGACTATTCCAAAATTCAAACAGGTAAAGTTTATGGTGAGTGTTTTGGGATTTTTCTAGAAGCCCTCTCATCTGGGTCTACACTGTTTACAAAGGACATTAGTGACTCGTTTATCACAATGTAAGGGTTAACACCTTTGCAAATAGAGTAGATCAGGTTCTAATCTGTCTGCTTATGCAATGATATAGATAAGATTCTACAGTTGTCTGTCATGAAAAACATTTCCAATTATTATACTGCTTATATAAAGAAGAGTGTTCAGAGGAACACATGTGTCACCTGCTTGCAGCTGACACAAAAACTGTTAATATTCTGGAGTGCGAAAATCAGAACAAAGGAAAATAACTCAAAAGCTATTGCATGCAGAGTGATGGACCTTAGTTACATCGATGGTCCTCAATGAAAGGAAGACACATTTGAAATTTGAAAGCTCTATAATGATAAGTTTAGAAATGACAGCCAAAAAAAAGAAAAAGTGATGGACAGGCAGACGGATGGATGGACAGACGACGTAAAAGTGATCCCTAAGTGACACACTGCCTCTCGGCACGTGACACAACAAGAGCTGTCATAGTCACGTAGCAAATGCCCCCAAAGGATATCACTGACACTAAAGTTTGAGTCATGTGTATGCCTGGGCCATATCACAATTTATCAAAGCCTTGGTGATGAACATTTGTACCAGGTTACTTTGAAATCCACTCATGTATGTAGGAATTACAGAGAGGACACAACAAAATGTCTACATTTTTTACCTTTGACCCTAATTGTGACCTTGACCTTAGAGATAGGAACCTGGTTCCTTTTCACGACACATCGTCTTAAGTTGGTAAATATTTGTACCAAGTTACTTTGAAATCCACTCATGTATGTAGGTGTTACAGATCGGACACGATGCAGGACTAACAGACTGACCGACGGACTGGACGGACAGTGCGATTACTATATGCCTCCCTTTGGGGGCATAAAAATCAGTTAATTAATTTGAATGTATTCCTGATTCCTCATTATTTCTTAAAAGAATATTCATGGCTTAACCCTTTCCTTCATATAAATGACTTTTCAATTCTTTGCTAATAGAGAAGGCCCAGATCAGACATCACCAATAAAAGCCATCTGATCTGGGTCTGCTCTATTTGCTTATGAAGCAATATACATCTGGTTCTGCAGTTTCTGCTTAGACTAAACAGTTCTGTGTAAGAATTAATTTAATTAATATTCATGATGCAAAGATCTCTTACATGAATATTCATGTGGTAAAAGTTTAACTAACCATTGGTAACATAGCAGCACACATGAGTGACAGACATCCCCCATAGCACAGACCCACCGCTCCAATTCGACCAGCATCCACAAAGTGCTGCTGGCTGAACCACACTACTGCATCCTGTAAAAGTCAAGCAATAACAGACAAACTTGTACATGGACTGGAAAAACCCATTTGCCACCTTACAAATAATTGTATGACTGAAATAATAAATAAGTCTTGACTGAACTATTTCACTCAAATAAACACTTCTGGAAGTTTTTGCAAACAGAGCAGACCCATATCAGACAGCTCCTGTAGGGTCTGCTATGTTTGCTTATAAAATGTTTGTTCCTGTCAGTCCATCAGAGTCTCCACTATTTGCTACAATGTCAGTCTCATTTACAGTTAACAAAATGATGCCAAATTGACTAAATCAGCTTTACAAACTCATAGATAGGGGAATTTGGGTCAGAGCAACAGATAAAAGGTGCATACTCAAACACTTAATTTGTCATTTCTCAACCAAACCTTCTCTTTGAGACAATTCTGAAGAGTGGTCACAACATAAGGTTTAGTGGAGAAATAAACTATTCTTAAAAATGTTTTAATTTATCCCTTTCCCTGTTCTATGTTTATTTCAATACCTACTGAATATTTATGGAAAAATAGTTACAATGAAATATAGAAAGTGGAACATTGCAGCCATGTTAGAAAGTAAAGAAACAGATGTATCAAATCCCATTAACAAACAGAGCAGACCCTGTTCCTATAGGAGGCATCTGATCTGGATCTACTCTGTTTGAATAAGCGTGAAAGTGCATTTACATAAGGGAAAGGGTTATGCATCTTATTTGGACCTCTGTTGGGTGTCCAGTATTTAGAATATCTCCAGCTCTAGTCTTACCCTGACATATTTAGGATCTGCATCCAGCAGCTGATCAGGTAGATGTCCTTGGTAGAGGTAGGCTAGAGCAAATGTTGCATAACCACGTGAGGCCAAAAGTGCTGCTCTGGTTTCTATCAGTGATACAAGGCCACCAAATGTATCAATCAATCCAGGAAATGGTCCATCACCTTAAAGTATAATTAGTATAACAAGAACCTAACATACCAACGTCAACCCTCATATAATAATGAAATGGCCCATCATCTTAAAGTATAATAAGTATAACTAGAGCCTAACATACCACATCAACCCGAATATGACAATGAAATGGCCCATCATCTTAAAGTATAACTAGTATAACAAGAGCCTAACATACCAATGTAGACCTTCATCTGACAATGGACCATTTACCTTAACCCATTCCCTCATAGGCTAATTTTAGATCCAATCTCTTTGAATAAATCTACCGAAAAGGAGCATTAACTAGAGAAAAGGAAAATGTTAGAATTTTGTAGTTCTGAAACCAATTGTGATAAATACAGCATTTGCTCCTTAGGAGCAAATGCTCTGAAACCATTGTGATAAATAGAACATTTGCTCCTTAGGAGCAAATGCTCTATTTATCACAATGGTTTCAAAAAGTGACTTTTTCGGAGACATATTTATGGAGGAAAGGGTTAAAGTATAATTATTATAACAAGAGTCTAACATGTCAATCTCAAATTTCATCTGATATTGAAATGGTCTGACACCTTAACCAATTTACTAACGAAAATTGTCTTTTCATATGTGCTTAACCCTTTACTCCATGAATATTCATTTATGAAATAATGTCATCATAAATATAAATTAGATTGTGAAAGGTCATCTGACAGTACAGTAGAATTGCATATCACCATAAAGTATAATCAGTAAGGATAAGAGTATGACAGCCTGATGTCAATGCTCATCTAACAGTGAAATGACCAGGCACCCTAAAGTATAGTCAGTATAACAAGAGCAAGAGTCATATGTCAATGTGCATCTGACAGTGGAATGGCCTATCACCTTTAACCTTTAGCCTGATGAGCAAATTATTTTTGCAGAATTTTTCACCCACTACATTTTCAAAATTCAAGCTATAATCATTGTGTCTACCAAAATGCAATCAGGATGTCAAACAGTTTGGATCCTGATGAGACACCGAGTTACTCCGTGCCTCATCTGGATCCAAACTGTTTGCATAGGTATTCACCCATCCACCCATATCAGGCCAACATTAAGTATAATCTGAAAAGCAAGAACATGGTAGCCCAACCTAAACCAAAATGCATGCTTCCCACAAGCTTGAATACATCATTTCTTAGTAAAATTCTTACTACAGTTATTAATCAGGATTTTTTTCTTTCTATTTTTAGTAACAGCAATCTTGGCCAGATTAACCCCATTTGCAATCCAAACCTTCATCTCTATGCAAATTATCTACAACATGTGTCACCTGAAGTGTGAAAGACAAACAGGCAGTGGGACAAATAGATGGACAGACAGACATAGGAAAAGTGATCCCTATGTGAAATACTGCCTCTCAGCAGGTGACACAAAAAGTTTCGTTGGAATATCTCATTTCTTATTAAAATTATTATCCAGAAACAGATTTTCTACTTTTAGACCTTGACGAGACGAACCTCAAGCATAATCCAATCCTTTATATCCATGCAAGCTGTATATACATGTATATCAAGTTTCATTGAAATATCTTATTCCTAAAGGGGCCGTCACACCATAACGTTCTGGTCAACGTTCTTTGAACGTTTCAATCGTTCAATTTTTGAGCGTTCTAGAGTGAGGATGACACATCTGGCGTGTGATAAACCTGTACCTAACGCATGACTAGCGTGTGTCTTACGCACCAGAAGCGTGTAACAGCGACCAAGTAAGATACCCCTGAAAACCATTAGCGTGTGCTGATGTGCCACTGGCGCACAACGAACGATTTGTGAACGTTAGTCGAGCGTGTTGAGCGTGTGACTAACGTGTGATTAACGACAGAATAGCGTTTTGACGTTCGTTTGACTTTAGCCACACGCTGCGTGCGCTAGGGGACCGTTCAGCGGTCGTTGACAGGTCCCAATTGAGTCGTTCACTGCAAAGCAAACGATTAGTAACAACCAAGTAACGCTAGTGTAACGACTGACTAATGATATCCGAACGCATGCAACGCTCATCGAACGTTAGTTAAACGTTCCATTAACGTTCTTAAACGTTCTTCAGCGTTTAAAATTAAACGTTGAAGAACGCTGGTCTCAGTGAGAACTTTTGTGCATGTTCAAAAAATATTTTCCGGGCCAGCGTTCTCCGCCGATTCCCGGCGATCACCGACGTTCACTAGCGTTCACAAGCGTTCACACAACGCTCTTCTGGTGCTATCCTAGCGACCATGGGCGACTACTAACGTTTCCTCAAACGCCAGAGAACGCTGACCAGAACGTCATGGTGTGACGGGCCCATAACTAGGGAAGTTTTGTCCTGAAAAAGATGAGACTGACCCAAAAGTAAATCCCGACAGTTTTCTCCAAGGAAGTTATTTATAATTACATACTTGGTATCATTGGAATACCTCATAACTAAATAAAGTTAGTGATTGAAATTATATTTTGTCCAATGGCGTTGCAGTATTTTTCAAATTCTCCGGCAATTTATTTTAGTAAATCAGCCGTTACTGGCCATTTATTTAGTAAGTGTCTATTTACCGATGTAAGTGACAATATACCCAGTAAGTCGGTCTATTTTATACTGCACCTGCGTTCAGAATCAGTTCAGGGCGGCTAGTGGCTGAAGCCTAGCTGTTGGAGCAAATGAAATTGACATGACGCCTCGATATTCCGGACAGTTTTTTAGCAACTGATGTGGATTCAAGCTTTTGAAATGATTTCAAAGAAGGGGGATACAGAAGACACAATTATCACAATAAATATTAAAATGATTTTTATAACTCTTGAAGTCATCATGCTGGATGTTAGCATTAAACATACATGTAAATGAAAAATAAATTAAAAACAGTAATCATTTTTGCTGTCTCTTAACGAAAACAATGTTTTATGACACTTTCAGAGATTTGAATTACTAAACATTGTGTGAGTTGGTTTTTAAAGGGGATTTGTGAGTCTTTAGCTATAACTTGGAGCCAGGTCGGTTTGAAGCAGTGTTTAGCTCTTTCTCTAAGGAACATTTATAGATCTACACGAATTGATCAATTCAGGAATATTAATAACCCATTTGTTTAATAATGTAAACTTTTCAAGGGAACATTTGGTTCAAACAAAAACTCTAGGATCAGATCAGATCTATATACTTTATACAGAAATAGAGCGAACCCTGATATTAGACATCTGGTCTTTGTCTACTATGTTTGCGATAAAGCGTTGATATGAGGGAAAGGGTTAAGACCGGTGTTTCCTCGATCGAATATAGACAGAGTTGTGTTGCTGCCAATGTCGCTGATGGGGCCACCAAGTTCTGCCTATAGAAGTCGTCTGTTCTTGCATTTATACAAATAAACTTGTAAACGTTGGTCTACTCCATTTGCAAATGTGTGAAACGCGTTTATATGAAGTAAAGGGTTAAACGATTTGTAGACATGTGCATTGACGACAATGAAGAGATAATCATTCTTGATAATCTAATCGAAATCACGGGAAATCTCTGCAAAGTACAATGTAATCACCTACCGGTTTTATTAGTGAAATTCTGAAGCGGTTATTGAGAGCTTGAGTTGCCGTGACCTCATGTTTGGACAGTATTGGTTCATACATACAAATGTATTTCAATAAATCAAAATCCTCCATTTATAATTCGCTTGAATATCCACTGCTATTCTCGGAAAACTGTGGTATTGCTGTCGGAAATGTATCGCGTCTCAGGTACAATGTATATACAAGGGTTTGTCGCACGATACTCTTATGAAAGAGGTGACGGGTGGTGACAGGTATGTTTATTACATAGGGTGCGCGACATTTTGTGAACAAAACATAATTTCAATCACTAAATTGGTTAGTATTTGTTAGCCAGCATTTACAAAATAAATAGGTCGCGGGGCTGCACCCCGCTAGACCGTTTTATTTTTGTAAATGCTGACTAACAAACACTAACCTATACTTATTATCCAGAAACCAAGCCTGATTAGTCATAGGCTAATTTTAGACCCCAAGTTCTTTGAAAAAAAATTACCGAAAGGGAACCTTCACTAGAGAAAAGAAAAATTTGAAAATTGTGTCGTTTTGAAACCATTGTGATGAACAGAGCATTTATCATTTATCACAACAGTTTCATAAAATTGACTATTATAGAGGCGTCAAAAGGTGTTACTGGGGGGGGGATATATTAACACCTTTTGATGCCTCTGTAAATGTCAGTTGTTGAAACCTTTCAATACTACACAATTCTAATGTTTTCCTTTTCTCTAGTAAATGCTTCTTTTCGGTAGATAATTCTGATTTATTGAACGAGGTTCGGTCTAAAATAACCTACAATGAGGAAATGGGTTCAGGGCATATACCTTCAGGTAGGAAGATAGTTCCCCTGTACGGGCCCTCTGTGACTGGTATCCTGCGTACAGTTGGGCTCATGAATAGTCTGTGTACAGTGGCTGAGGTCAGTGGTGTTTGACTGATCTGTGAATCATCTGCATGAGCACCAGCATAGACACTGATGGTGAAGTCTAGAGGAGTTGTGACATCTTTCTTTATAAGTCGTCTGCCTGGCTTCTGCCCAGGTATGGGCTTAAGACTCCAAAACAGACCCATGGGTTCTACATCTGAAAGATATACATGTATTACAGGGTGTTACAAATCAGCTGCATAGACCCAATGGCCCACCAGAAACAGAAACAGCTGTCTGAAATTTCAGCTACAAACCCAGTGAGCTACTGAAGTCTGTCACTTTGTAAACCATGATCACTAAATCAAATAATGTTAACCCATTCCTTCATAAGCTATTTTTAGACCCAACCTCTTTGAATGAATCTACCAAAAAGGAGCATTAACTAGTGACAAGGAAATATTTTAGAATTGGGTAGTTTTGAAACCATTGTGATAAATAGAGCATTAGCTCCTGTGGAGCAAATGTTCTATTTATCACAATGGTTTCAAGAAGTGACTATTACAGAGGCGTAGAAAGGCGTATTTATGGAGGAAAGTGTTAATCTGCTTAAATTTGGATCTGGTGCAATTTAGAATACTTCCCTTTTGAAAAACTATTGACCAAACAGCTTGGATCCTGATGACGCTCCAATTACAGTAAAACCTCTCTATAAGAACCACTAAATTACATCAAGTATTTCGTGTTAAAGGCAGGTGGATGCTCAAAGTAAGGTGAAAGTAAAACCAAACACTCTTGTAAGAGCATTCTGTTTTACTTTCACCTTACTTTAAGCAACCACCTGCCAAAAATACCAACCAATTAACACGACTTAGTGGCTGTTATATAAAGAGGTTTTACTGTACATGTTCGCATTGCAAGTCAGATCATGTCTGCTCAACGTTGGATCTGATGCAATTTGACTACTTCCAATTTGATCAAACTTATGAAGAGCTATTGACCATGTGTCAAACAGTTTGGATCCTAATGAGCTGCCAAGCTACTTGGCCTTTCATATAAATTCTGTTTGCAAATGCAAGTCAGGTCACGGTTAGTGGGACAAGAATTATTTACCCTTTCCACCATGAGTTTTCATGTAAGAAATAATGATGTCATGAATATTAGTTAGATTAGTTGTTATAATAGCACATTGACACGGGAATTTTGGGAAATAGAAGAAACTATAGAATCATACCTATATCATATCATAAGCGAACAGAGCATACATTAAAACCTCTCAATAATGGCCACTTAATCACATCATGTATTTTGTGTTAAAAGCAGGTTGCTGCTTAAAGCAAGTTGAAAGGAAAACAGAACGCTCCTATAGGAGCGTTCTGTTTTACTTTCACCTTGCTTTAAGCAGCCACCTGCCCTAGATACCAACTAATTAAGACAATTTAGCGGCCGTAAAAGAGAGGTTTTACTGTACTCTGATCAGACAGCTCCTACAGATGCCATCTAACCTGGGTCTACTCTGTTTGCAAATGTGTAGAAAGGAGTATTTATGGAGTAAAGGGTCAAATGATATTATACTTCATAAACTGATAATGTTTTGTTTTAGTTTCAAATTGTTGCTTTTGGTTTGGCAAATCTGGGTATATGAAAGTGGGAAATGAAAGCAATGTCATTTGATATAAACAGTGTAAACCCAGATTAGAGGCCTCCTAGAGGAGCCCTCAGATCAGGTTCTGCAGATTGTCCTCAAAATCCTCTCACTAATTAATTATTATATTCTTAAATACTGAATGGACTTTATCATGTTACAAAAGTACACACAATAAATTAGATTTGCAAAACAATTAAACCCATTCCTTCATATTGGCGCCTTTTCACGCCTCTCAAAAAGTCAGCTACCAAGAACCATTGTGATAAATAGAGCATTTGCTCCTAAATTTTCCTTTTCTCTAGTTAATGCTCCTTTTCGGTAGAGTTATTTAAAGAGGTTGGATCTAAAAATAACCTAGGAGGTAATGGGTTAAGCATATGGTAAAACATTACTAATATCACAAGAAGTTCGGTAATAAAATGCAAGACTTTATACTAATATATGTATCATTTATTTTACTCTTTAACTTCTGTATTGGTCATAGATTAAAGGATGGGAAAATGTGGCATGAAACTCACTTCAGAGACCAGACCAATATATAGTTGACTTCGATCTTCCCGCCATTGAATATATTGTGGTAATAAAAGTACAAATGTAATATTTAAGCATGCATAATTATGTGTTTCATAAAAGTTATTTATCATTCTGCAACTTCATCCCACGATCACTATCTTTAACCTATTCACACCTTTGCAAACAGAGTAGACCCAGATCACTGAGATCTGATTCTACAATTTTTGTCAATGCAAAAAAAAACATTGAATGTGTTATATTATAAAACTTTAGCTAATAAATATTCATGATGATTTCTTACATAAATATTGAACAGGAAAAGGGTTAAGCTATTATATCAAACATGAGCCTGCTGTTGACAATGCAAGATGTGGATTCTAATATAAACTTGTACAGATAATTCTTTTTAGGGTTGTTGTCATTATTTTTCAACTCATGAATATATAAAGTCTGTCAAGAGAAATGTAAAGCTGTAACTATTAACCCTTCTCTTGCTGAATTTTAAAAAAAAAGTTCTTCTTCTTTACCCTTGCCCTGCTGTATAATTACATATATCTTCACTGTCTGCAATTATTTCTCTTTGCATTCACTGCTGTGGAGTGCACTGGTTGCACAATCAATTTGTAAATAGTGCAGACCCTGATGAGACAGCTCCTGCAGGAGCTGTCTCATCTGGGTCTTCACTATTTACAGGTAGGTATATTGACGTGAACAGCAAGTGAAGAGTTAACCCTATCTCTGTTGCACATTCCTGCAAGAAATAGTGACATCAAGAATATTGATTAGATGAACATCTATAAGGGCACAGGATTGATAATGTACACAGGATTGTGTGGTATTACCAGAAACTGTAGAGTTAGATCTGTTATAATTTCATCAGCAAACAGAGCAGACCCTGATCAGACAGCTCCTACAGGAGCCGTCTGATCTGGGTCTACTCTGTTGGTAATGACATGAAAAAGTGTTTTAATATATGAGGCACAGTAAGAAGAGTAATTGTCCATCAAAATGTCTTACTAATTCTCAGCCAAACCTGAGTGATTCTATACTACTGTACACCAACAATATAGGGTTTGGTGGAGAAATAAAGAAAATGTTTTACAGGATTTCCTTAATACTTCTCCTTTCTTAAAACTCTGAAAAGAGTATTTTTAACCCTTTACTCTATAAATATGTGTTTTAAATGCCTTTGAAGACAGAACAAATCCAGATCAGATTATTCTTATACTGTCTGTCAACATGCATGACACAATACTACAGATCTTCATCAGAGTCTTAACCATTTACTCCATAAATACATCTTTCTACAACCTGTAAACAGAGTAGACCTAGATCAGACAGCTCCTACAGGATCCATCTGATCAGGGTCTGTCCTGTTTGCTTATAGTATAATTTAATTTGGATCTGATTCTACAATTTCTGCAATGGTCAATGTTTTTTTTCTGTTCATTAGCAATTATAAAAAAAAAAATTAATATTCAAGATATATCATAATTTCCTACATGAATATTCATGTAGTAAAGGGTTAATGTGGCTGCTGGTCTGGGTCTAACTGTGTGTGTAAAGTCCTTGCAAGTACCTTTTCTCTTGGATTATGTTGTCAATTTAGTAAAACCTCTCTATAACAACCACTAAATTGTGTTAATTAGTTGGTATTTTGGGCAGGTGGTTCTTTAAAGCAAGGTGAAAGTAAAACAGAACGCTCCTGTAGGAGCGTTGTTTTACTTTTCACCTTGCTTTAAGCATCCACCTGCCTTTAAAATAAAATACTTGATGTAATTTAGTGGTCATTATAGAGAGGTTTAACTGTATATATGAAAAGAAAAAACATGATTTTATAGATCTTCTGTCCTGCTTAATACCCTTTACTCCATAAATACACCTTTGCAAACACAGTAGACCCAGATCAGATGACTCCTGTAGAAGCCGTCTGATCAGGGTCTGTTCTGTTTGCCTATGATATAATATATGTTCTGTCTTACTTGTAAAGGTTCCTGCTAAAGAGGGGTTCCCATTATTATCGACTGTTCCATCTGTGTTCGCCTTGTACACTCCACGGGCTTCAAACTTGCTACCTGCTTCCTCAAGGTAAGCTGTCAGTGTGACAACTTGTCCGGGATTCAGGCCAGTCACAGATATGTCGATTTTCTCATCCATTAGACATGTCGTAGGATTTACCAATAGAGCCGGAGCTGAACCACTGCATGATTTTGCACTTGTATGCAAATGGTGACGAAGAACTAATACACGTCTAAGCGATTTCAACATTGTTGAGTTAGATGTGAGTCACTGCATCAAAGACAAAATGACCAGTTGAAACAGCAAAATACAGGCTAAAAAAATGGTACTTAAATTAATTCCCTGTTCTATATTTTGACAAAATTTCAATACTGAAAATATTCATGGACAAAATAGTTATAATAAAATATGGAAGACGGAACATTATAGGTATATTGGAAATTAAAGAAACAGATCTATCAAATTCCATATATTATAGCCAACAGAGCAGACCCTGATCAGAAGGCTCCTATAGGAGCAGTCTGATCTGGGTCTACTCTATTTGCAAATGCGTGAAAACATGTTTATATGGGGGAAAGGGTTCCCTGTTCAATATTCATGAAATAATGTTATCATGAATATTTATTGGCTGAATTTTTATAAGGTAAACTTTTCAAGGAAACATTTTACTCTAACAAAAACTGTAGAATCATATCTATATCATATCAAAAGAAAACTAACGGCTCCTAAAGAAGCCAACAGATCAGGATCTACTCAGTTTGCAAATGCATGAAAAGGCGTTTATATGAGGGTTAATTGGGTTAAAACCTGTGCTTATATTCCTTAATCTGAGCCTACTTTGTTTGCTGGTACAAAACATTGTACAAGTGATACGCAAGAGCGAAAACCCTGTAACTTAATACTTTTTCTAACCAGTAAAAGTTAATTTGGATTTTAATCGGATTTCACATTGTTCTAAATATAGATTCATATTTTCAAATTTAACCCTTTCCCTCATATAAATGTGTTTTCACGCATCTGCAAACAGGGTCTGCTGTGTTTGCTAATGGAATTTGATAGATCTGTTTCTATACTTTCTAACTTAATGGCTACAGTGTTCCAAGTTCCATATTTCAGTATAACTATGTTGTCCATGAGTATTCAATAGGTATTGAAATTTGGAATAAACATAGAACTGGGAAAATGTCTGACTCTATTAAAGATGTATTATGCGCATTTTTTGTATTAATCAATCAACACCAGAAGCTGTACAGGTATACATACAATGAAAATAATGCTTACAACCCATTTGCTGACAGGATATATTTGTTCAGCTAAATATTATCGCTATCCAAATACTGCTAAATTCTTTAAAAGGAGCCTCCTTTTTAGAAACGGGGATTTTGTATGGAAATCGGCGATCGACATCTTCCGCCAAGTTCCGATTCTATTTCGGAACAACGCTTTGAATATTTATTAGGTTTTTACCACATGTACAATATGGCTGACACTGTTTTTTGGCCTACATAATAGATTTTTTTCAGGAAAATAAGGCAATATGCCCATCTTACCACATATAATTTACATGCAAATAAGCTAAATATACCGTTCAATGGTGTCAATCAAATATAATGGTCAAAGTGAGCTAACTCATACAGGTCCATCGAATGATTATTTCCGGTATGTAAAAATTTGAATCTTACGATAGATTCCGGCCAATGGCGAAGGCAGCTGTGTTCCGTTGGTTTCAGTAGCAATCCATTTTTCTAGTTTTTTTCGACACAAACAACCATTTATAGATTCCAATTCTGAAGTAAGTTCAAAATGCGAAATTTGCGGAAATTTGCGCAGCATACATCTTTAACATGTATAAGTTTAACTGGTAAGTCCTGATGTAATGAATATTAATTAGCTGATTTTTTTTATAATGGCACATGCATGTGCACACATACAAGTTTTGGTATGGACAGAAACTGTATAATTTCATAAGCAAACAGAGCAGACCCTGATCAGATGGTTCTTACAGGATGATCTAGGTCTACTCTATTTGCAAAGGCATGAAAAGGCATTTTTATGGAGGAAAGGGTTAAAAGAAATAGCAATATAAAGCTTCGTAGGGCTACAACTCAGTGTGTGATAAATCATTTATAAATACCATACAGACAAGTCCATATATTTATGGGCATTATCCTTAACTAAATGCATGAAAGGCCAATATACCGTTGCTAAAGTCTTTGAAATTTCTTCCAATTTTCCAGGGTCAAAGGTTATAAAACTTCTGAGTCTGAGATCATTTTCAAGTATCTGGATGGTCAGATTCAGAGCTTGCTCAGAATCTGACCAATCATATGCTTGAGAATGATCTCAGACCCAAGCAAAAACCTTCTAAGGAAGGTGGGGGAGGTCTGGATTTGCTCAGCTTTTTCAAAAATACTTGTAAGCCATAAATGTCATATATTATAATCATGAATGTCTGTTTATACCTTTCCTTCATATAAATACCTTTTCACACATTTGAAAACAGAGTAGACACAGATCAGACGGCTTTTGATATGATATAGATCTATGATTCTACAGCTTCTGTCAAAGCAACAAGTTTCCTTGAAAAGTTTAAGTTATAAAAATTAATGATGTCATTTGAACAGGGAAACAGGGTAGATCATGCAGTATTGTTTTCTATTGAACTTTGAGACACTGTAAGATTAAGATATATCAAATAGTACTGCCACAGCATACCCGGACCAAACAGCTCCAACACGAGTCATCTGACCTGGGTCTCCTCTAGCTGTTTGTAAAGACATTTGTTTTGTTTTTTCAGCTGTCTACAGCTATCATCATCATGTATAGCCACCCTGGAAGATCATTGCCACGGATATATGTATAACCATCCTTGAAGATGGAACCGCATTACAGGTGCATGTATAGTGATCCTGGTAGATGGATCCGTGTTACAGGCACATGTATAGTGATCCTGGAAGATGGGTCATTATCACGGGTACGTCATGTATAATATATAGTCATCCTGGTAGATGGACCATGATTGTATGCAAGTTATCTCCCTCTTAAAAAGAGGCTATGATAATTATGAAATGTTTGTCAGTAAAATAACATCATCTTACATTGACATATTAAATACTCACAGGTTTAACTGCATGGTCTATTTTTTGTTGACCTGATTGGAGTGTTTTATCTGGCTATAAGGGAGATAACTCTGGTGGTCATAAAAATATCGTACATGTATATCTTCAACTCGATTGTTCACAACCACGTACTTGTAATAATAATCAGGAGGCCCGAGCGTAGCCTGTTTGAAAGAAAGTAAAGAAGCAACATTAAAAAGCTCTAGAAAACTTATAATTGGCTCATTCTACAGACCACAACCAGATGATGATGTCTCTTTACAACAATTAAGTGAATCACTCACCAAGATAAATCCTACTAAAAAAAAGTCAATCATTGAAAACATAGAGACCATACCACCAATTGGAATAGCTGACCATGATATTGCCCTGACAACTTGTGATACTTCCCTCCATAGACGTAAAATGAAACCTAGGGAAAAGTTTATATATTCAAAAGCAAACTGGGAAAATATTAAAGAAGACCTTCACAGATCCTACCTTGAATTTTTACAAGAAGAAAGTAACGTTGACATTAATCAACTTTGGGATAAATTTAAGAACGATCTACACAAATCCATCTCTAAAAACATACCGTCCAAACTAATGAAGCTGAAAAACAAGTTACCGTGGATTACAAATGACCTTAGGAAGAAAATGAATAAATATACTGGTCAAACGCAACACAAGTCATTCGAAAAGCTGCAGTCTTAAGGAATTAAAGGCAGAAATCCAGAAAGATCAGAGAACAGCCTATTGGAAATATATAGAAAATATGATTTTTAATATTGATATCCCTGATCAAGGCAGTACCCATTTCCATAAAGCACCTAAGAACCTGTTTTCATATATAAAGAGCCAAAAAACAGAATCTACAAGTATACCACCATTACGAGAAAACGGCATTCTAAAGTCAGACCCATCTTCAAAAGTAAATATTTTGAACAACCAATTTCTGCCTTCACTCCAACCTTTTCCACAGCTATTCCGAATAAAGGCTCTAGCCCCCACCCGAACATGACAGATATAACCATTACTCAAACTGGCATTCTCAAACTACTTGACAACATCAATCCTCATAAAGCATCAGGGCCAGACTCAATACAAGCAAAAGTCCTTAAAGAATGTACAAAGATATTATAGCGCCAATCTTTTATCATTCTTGGTGTTGTCCTTATCATGTATACAGTTTTTATCTAGCACAAGTTCTTAAACATGTCGCTTTTAAAACTTTTAGTACTTTTAATATATTTTAATGTTTTAAACCAGCGCCTACACATAATCCCCAATGTAATGAGGGAGTGTAGTATCCACAAAGAAGAAGAAGAAGAAAGTTTCACAGATCGTTAAATTTTCTGTTCATTTTCCAGAACCCATCCTCCGACATTTTACCAGCATCGTAAAGCAAACCTTATTTGCTCTAACTAAAAATAATTTCATAGATCTACATCAGTTTTTTAAGACAAATGCCACACCTCCATTGGGATGTTTCGGTCCTCATAATACGTACAATGTAATCACATTTGAAAACAACACTGACTATAGTAATGGAGTTTTAATCGAGTCAGTTTCAACCGAAATGCTATACATTCTTTAACTGTTACCAGATAATGGTCGCGGAACGTTTATCAAAGTCTACCCTCTTAACCTTCTGGTTTTGTTCCAATTTGGCCATAATCATGTTTTCACCTTTTAGATTGATGTTACACACGTACGTAAAGGCGTATCGTTAGGTACGCCCCTGATCATATTAATAACGGTATATGTATCTGTTTCTATGCGTCGTAGAATCCTATATAGGCTTTAACACGGCGGGTGAGAAGAGTCGCCATTATTATTGGCGATGCTCTCGTAGGACTGTCTTGAAAGCCTAGAGCTACGGAATCAGCATGCACTATGCTGTCTGGGAGTTTGTTCCATTGTATCATATTAGGTAGTGTCTACAAAGAATGATTTCCTGTACTGAGGGGGCCTTGCTATTTTGCACTGCTAGCCCTCTTGTGATGTTGCATACTTGATTTTCTATTATATTGCTTGCATTGTGGTCTTTAAATATTGTAGCTTTGATATTTCTCCTCGGTTTTGCCGGTTTTGTGAACGTGGATGTTGGTAGAGCTGGTACCAATCCCTCTACTACCTTGTACATAAGTATCGGGCGAATGTCTTCAAAGGTCTCTAAATCCTGTTGTTCTCTCACTCTTGTGACTGCCCCGTCTCTCTGTCCTTGTAGTTCCTTTTTATGAATCTGATTGCATGGTTTTGATTTTTTCCAACTTGTCTATATCCCCTTTGAGGTAAGGATTCCAGATAGTTGCGCCATACTCCATGATAGATCTTACTACTGAAATGTATGCTGTCTTTCTGCATTTTTCAGGAACATTTCTTAGAGTTCGTCTATGAAAGCCAAGTGTGACGTTGGCTTTTTTACATAAATTATTTATGTGCACATTCCACTTGAGGTCTTTGGATAGCTGTATGCCTAGAGACGGGTTATCTTGTACCTCTTGTAGGATATGACTGTTGAGTTGGTAGAATGTGGATATCTTTTCGTTTATGCATTCCCTTTACTTTCTGATACCAGTTATGCCCCTTCTTTTAGAGGAGCAATGCATCCTGCATGTTGCCGTTTAGAAATTACATATTTCCAGAATGGTTAAAATTGTGTTATTATTGTCTAAACCTTCCACGATGTTTGAGTTTATGTAGTCCTGCTCTGCCCTACACATGTGCCTTTTACATTCTTTTTGAAATGCTCTGTAGTATTACTATTATTATTATATTATTATTGTTGTTGTTGTTGCTATATGATAGTAATAATAGTTTGATTAATATTTCTTCTTCTTCAATAGGCCTAATGGCAAACTTTCAAAACTGAACTTTATAGTCTGCGACAGCGTGGGGTGTTAATTGTGAATAATTGACAGGCACCCCAAGCTACTTCTATCACATCGTATAACCTGCCAGGTGCAATCCTAAAAGGATAAAACACCAGTTTGTCAAGTTTCTATGGCAACAACTCGTACATATACATGTAGTTGTGAGTGTGCAGAAGGGTGGGTTAGTATGTTAAAAAGATAAAAAGCAAGTGAAATTTGTTTAACCTTTTCCTCCGTGATTATTCATGTAAGAAAATATGACGTCAGGAATATGAATTTGATTAATTTGTTATAAAAGCACATGGACACATGAATTTTTGGCCATGACAGAAACTGTAGAATCATATTTACATTATATCATTAGCAGACCGAGAGGCCCTGATCAGACGGCTCCTATAGGAGCCATCTGATCTGGGTCTACTCTGTTTGCAAAGGTGTAGAAAGGAGTATTTATGGATAAAAATATAAAATAACTACATGTAGCTTTGAAATGAAATATACTGTGGAATCTGTCCTAAGCGGTCATCAAAAAGAAGTCTAATAATGGATCTATAAGGCAAGGGGTAGTTTAATGTAGGACCAATGTAATTCAGAAAGCTCCTATAGGAGCTTTCTGCATTACTTTTGCACTACATTAGACAACCAACTGCCTTTTAAATACCCCTATGTTCAATAAATGAATGACCACCTAAGACAGGTTCTACTGTATATAAGTTTCACAGCACTACATTGTTGGCGGTAGACATTTTGTCAGAAGTTTTAGTTGTTATTAGTTGGGTTTATTTTGTTTTTCTTAACACGTGTAAGGATATATGAGTGCTTTAAGTATAACATGTTAGCACTTAGAATTCTGAGAAATCAGATTTAGAAGTCAGTCTGCAATATTGCTATTTGTAATACATGTACATTTTTCATAACTATATCGTCATCTCAATTCTCAACTAGAGGCGGTCGTTCTATCAAAGAACTCGACCTTATATTGATACATGTAACACATGAACAAGCAAGTTTGAGCCATGGCAGAAAATGTAGGATCACATCTATATATACATTTTATAATTCCGCTAAGCAATCAGGGCAGACCCTGATCAGAAGGTTCCTAGAGAAGCCATCTGATCTGGGTCTACTCTGTTTACAAATGTGGTAAAAGGCATATCTATGAATTAAAGGTAAAGTCAGAATGATTGAAAACGCTTTTACGAAGTTTATCCTCTCATTTTCGAATAGACTCGGTACACATGCACCAAGCGCAATAGATAAAGGTTCGTATCTAAATACTAAATTGTTATTTCTCCAAGAAATCCTTTGTTTTGCTCTCTCATACGAATCATCTCGAGGAGACGATTCTAAAGAGTGTCACGCCATAAGTTTTATTGGAGAAATTAGTTCCATGTAGCTATTCTTGAACATCTTTTTAATTGACGCGCCTCATCTATTCCTCTGTCAGTACAACTTACAGTAGAACCTCTCTAATATGCGACCACTTAATAAATAACCATAGCGTTTTTTATAAACAGGTGGTTGCCAAATAGGAGCTTTCTGTATTACTTTTGTCCTGTATTAAGCTACCTGTCCCTATACCACTCGGAATTATACCTGTTTCTGGTGGTCGCATTAGAGGGGTGGTCGCATTAGAGGGGTTTTATTACAGAGGGATAACATCGTTATCTATGCATCAGGTGATACGTTAAATAAGTGGAATTGTCATCAGGATCCAACCTGCCACTCGGTCAGAACCTGAAACAGAAATCAAGCAAATTTTATATTTTCAAGACCACGTGTTGTCATCTGAACAATGTGTAGTCTGCTTAACTTTTCGTCCTTTAATTATCCCCTATTTTCTTTCTAAAAATAACTCGGCGTCTCATCAGGATCCAAGCTGTTTGATACTCGGTCAATAGCGAAACTTCATTTTCATGCGTCTTCATAAAACTTGAGCCAATTAATATTCATGATGTAAAGGGGCCACACTCTGAGTGAAGTTTCTTTAGTGATATAAGTTGTTTTCTTCAATTTATGTATTAACCCTTCCCTAATTTAAACACCTTTTCAATCATTTGCAAACAGAGTAGACCCAGATCGGATTATTTCTGAAATGAATATTGAACGGGGAAAGGGTTAATTGAACCAGAAGTAGTCAATATCGCCCCAGACCCAAATTTGATCGAACTTTATTTTTCAAGGCTCCAGTTGTTTTCAATTGACAACCGTGTTTCAATTAGCAGGTTAAGATTCAAGGCTACTTCCTGGTCAGGTGTACCCAATCTAATTTGTCCGTTTACAAGTGTTCGTGTTGAAAACATGTTATTTAGAGAAAATTTGTTATTGATCATACAGTAGAACCTCTCCAAAGCGACCATATATCCCTGAAAGACCCAACTTTCCGCGCCGTGGAAAACAGAGTAGACCCATATCAAATAGCTATTGTAGGAGTTATCTGATCAGGGTCTTTTCAGTTGGTTTATAGAACATACACATCTGATTCTGTTATGTCAAAGTGCGTTGAACACCAAAGCGCGGCTTCACAGAGGTCTAATATTTGACCAAATAGGCAGGTGGTAGCTTAATGCAGGAGGAAAGTTACGCTCGAAAACTCCTATAGAAACGTTCTACGTTTATTTTTCGTTGTCAATGCAGTCACATGTTTTGACATTCTTTATTACTGTAAAGCCTCTCTAAAGCGACAACTTAAGGAGGAAACGTTAAATGTTTTCAAAAACAGATGGTTGCTTAATGCAGGACGAAAGTAATACAGAAAGCTCCAACGGGAGCTTTCTGTATTACTTTCGTCCTGCATTAAGCTACCACCTGCCTCTAAGACCCATAATTATGTCTCATTTTGGTGGTCGCATTAGAGGGGTTTGCTGTATCAAATGATTGCTTTAGAGGGTTTCTGCTGTATGTCAGTCTTTATGGATTGATTTGATGGTAATTTTGCTATTTTGTCATTACTATAATTGAGAGCAAAGAGCACCGTTACAAAAACATGTGAACCGATATCTGAACAAGCGTTAACCCTTTCACCTACCAATGTCGCATACATTACATGTATGTATGCAGCTGCGTCAACATGCGCTTACATAACGTCATAAGGGAAAGGGTTAAATCCTTTCCTTCATATTTACGCATTTTTACGCATTTGCAAACAGGGTAGACCCAGAGTCTGCTCTTTTTGCATTGCCATGATACAGATCTGATTCTACAGTTTTTGTCAAAGCAAAAAATGACAGTGAATGGTTTACATTATGAAACTCCAGTGAATATTGAAACTTGGAAATGGTTAATGAATTTTATTCAACAATATGTTTATATTGTTGTATATATAGCAAATGAATACACTGCTATGTCAAAAAGGGTTTACATGATTGACCCGTTACCCGATGAATATTCATGAGAGGCAACATTAGTGATGAATATTATCAACGACAAACAAGAGTACCGCATGCGAGTGCCATCACTCGTCTGTTCGAATGCAGTCCTTGTGACGGTGGAAAAGCAAGTGTGTAGAGTTTAATAAGGTTTACATGGATAGTAAAGAACTAATAGCCAACGATAAAGTTTCCTGACTACAAGTTCGAGGACTACGACGAGAAAAAGACGAGGACGACAACGCATACGTCAGATGTATGTCAATAGCTTGAATTTCGTTTCTTCGATAAACAGACGAGATAATGAATGCATTGTTATGTCAAAGGGTAAATATATTACGACATTAAGACCAAGCATTTATATAGAAAAAAGAATATAACCTCATCAGATGACTCATACATGAACCGTCAGATATGGGTATATCCTGTATGCAAAGGTGCCACTATCACGTAAAGGCTTGAGTTATTGCGTATACATCTGGGACACATGCCTGCCCATCCGTAAAGTGCAATGTCATACCAGGAACAGCCTCGCAAAGCAGTGTCTCATCAGATACATTAAAGTCCCTCTAAACCGTCATTGTAGTAAAGAAGAATCTAGATATGTTTTAGGCAAGATTAACCATTTCCCTTATGTAAGCGCATTTTGACGCATCTGCAAACAGAGTAGACCCAGATCAGACGGCTCCTATAGGAGTCGTCTGATCAGGATCTGATCTGTTTGCTTATGGTGTAATATAGATCTGATACTACAACTTCTATCTGAGGCAAATTGTGCTGTGTTCATATACCATTATAACAAATAATCTTATGAATATTTTTGACATCATTATTTCTTACATGAATATACAAGGAAAGGTTTCATACATGACTTTTATCCTGCATTAAGCTGCAATCTGTCATACAGGCTAGTACATGTATTTATACTAATTTGAATATCCGGTTTAGGGAGTTTTCATTGATATGCTGGATTGCGGTTGTATTTAATTTCCTGCTCTTTCAAACCTTTAGGGGTTTTGGAAATTGTTGACCTAGTATTTACACACTTACAATATTAGTTATATATCAAGTCCCTAAGTTATTTTATCGTACAGTAATCAAGTCACGAAACTGTAAAACTATATTATTTCTTCCTTTACATGTGCGTGCTGACGGTATTTAGATCGTGTGCACTTTGAGCTTGAACAGTACCAGGTTCGAAATAAACTATCTGGTTTCAGATTCAAAACTAACCCTAAGCACGCGAAGCGCTTCCTGACTGACATTTGCAAATCAGTTTGGATCCTGATGAGATGCCGAGTAACTCGGCGCGTCATCAGAATCAAAGTTGTTTGACACTCGGTCAATAGTTTCTCAAAACTAATCCGAAGTGAATAGATCGAGTTATCAGAAGAAATCATTTTAACCTTTAGCCTTCAGACGAAATTAATTTTACAGAATTGTTCACCTGCTACATTTTCAAAATTCAAGCTTTAATCAAATTGTGTATCAAAATGCAATCAGTGTGTCAAACAGTTTGGATCCTGATGAGACACCGAGTTACTCGGCGTCTCATCTGGTTCCAAACTGTTTCCATTGCTATTAACTCATCCACCCATAACAGGCTAAAGGTTGACAACCCTTTACCTGTTGAATTTTCATGTAGGAAATAGTGACGTCATGAATATTAATAAGATTATTTTTTATAATGTCATATGAATACATAACATTTTGGCTCAGGCAGAAATTGTAGAATCAGATCTATATTACACTATAAGCAAACAGAGCAGACCCTGATCTGGATCTACTCTGTTTGTAGATGCGTCAAAATGCGCTTACGTAAGGGAAACGGTTAACCATTTACCTGTTTGAACAATATACATGCAAAAATAATTACCAATTTAATTAGATTATTTTTGTATAATGGCATACAAATACATGACATTTTGATCAGATAGAAACTGTAAATTCAGATCATCTACAGTGTACCATAAGCAAACAGAGCTGCCATATAGGAGCCGTCTGATCTGGGTCTACTATGTTTGCAAATTCGTTAAAAGGCGTTTGTATGAAGGAAAGAATTAAACAATTCTCACTGAATGTTAATGGAAATTATTAATTTAATCCTTTACTCAATATTTACACATCTCTACGCCTTTGCAGACACAGTAGACCTAGACCAGACGACTCCTGTAGGATAGATAGATCTTTATTTTCTCCATTCATGGAGAGCGTTGCATGTATACAAAAACATACATACATTTACATACAGACATACTTTTTTATAAGGAAAACAATAAGCTCCCCGCAAGTACAATTGCACTACATATTACTTGAGCAGATTAAACTTAGACTCCGTGCATATTCCGTATATATTCGTTTATTGGTCTCATCGCATATTTATTAGAAACCTCCCCTTAACGGCCATTTTATATTTGACTGTCTGTAATTTAGGACACATCTTTTGAATATTGAGTAGCTGGAGTGTGAAAAGCTACCCTTACATTTGACCATGTGCAATAATAAGGAATAAAGACATCACTGAATGTATGATACTAAATTAACACAAACTATTTCTGTGTATTAATTTCATGGACGATGCTTTCTATTGGCACTTCTTACCGTCCGCTCATAAATATCTGTTGATTACAATGTCAGTTTAACTATATTATTCCATTTGGTACTTGATGGAACATGTCCAGGTTTTGCATACATATCTAAGTAATGGTCCTAATGGAACAGATCATTATCTCTAAGAATGGCACAGGCATCAGGAAGAAAATCAAATGGCTGTCTCCCCCAGTTACCTAAATATATTACAAGTGTTGTAGGGTGGTTGTGTATGAAATAATAAATCATTTGATGCAATGTTGTACCCGCCTGCCACAATCTATCCGTTACATTTAAAAACTTGTCACAGGTTATGCCTAGATGTGTATACGTTGTAGACTCTCTCAGCGATAACCTGTTCTCCTGTATGCAAAGTGTGCGTTGACCATTTGAATTCACTTTCATTCTCATTAAAAACAATAACGACACATTTACTAGGATTGTGTTCAAATCTGAGTTAATGAATTATTTGATAAGAAATAATCTAACTAATACTCATATGGCATTATTTCTTACATGAATATTCACAAACCACGGCTTTAATGCAAGTTTACAGCTCAATGCAGGTCTAAAGTACATGTAATCAACATTATTTTCGACTTGCTTTAAGCTGTTACACGTGCTTCTATAGCTAAGCGTAGTAATACTATTTAGAACGCTTCTGGATTGTAACTTTTGGACGGACCGAGCTTTTACTTCAAGTTACCTTGAAGTTCGAGTTATCCGAATTCCAGATATCGAAGATCAACGGTATGTTCAAATCAATTTTATAAGAAGATGGTTCCTGAAAAAGATGGATTTTCGATCTTTTGTTTTCAATATTCACGGAAAATGAGTGGGGTCGTGATGCATATCTTACCAATATGGTTGCGACCCACGTTATTCCAAATATATCATTATTGATACAACTATTTTAATTATTTCTCCAAACAATGGAAACTTACTCAGCATTTTTTGTACAGAAAGCTGTTGTTCGATGACTGAAACAGTTTCAAAATGTTTGCATTGCACCATCTCAATAATTGCATGTGGCATCATTTGTGCGTAGCTTTCCGCAACCGATACAGTGCGTGACATGAGTCACTAATGTTCTTGAAAACAGTATAGACCAGATGAGATGGTTCCTAGAGGAGCCCTCTCATCCGGGTCTGCATTGTTTGTCATATGACACTTTTCTTTAGAAACCTCTCTAACTATTCACCATAAGCTTGACCTGTTTGGATTTTGGAATAGACCATTTGAAATTTTAGCGTTGTAAAGGTATGCTTTTATTTCCTATATAAGCTTTTTAATGCCTTTTATAAGCAGAGTAGACTCAGATGAGATAGTTTGTTTGTTGCTATAAGGTTTTACGCCGCTTTAACAGTATTTCAGTCAAATCGAGACATCATAATGAAATGATACAGATCTGTTTCTACAATAACTGTTTATGTCTTGTTTAAACTTCCCGTGTATATATGCAATTATAAAACTAAGGTAATTGATATTCATGTTGTAATTAATTCTTACATGAATATTCATGAAGGGTTAATTGCAACATTGGCAAACAGTGACTTCGCCGACAAGGACTATCTGGATTTATTCTGTTTGCACTTGCGCGAAAATCGTTTATACAAAGTAAAGGATTAATAAATTACGCCTTTGGCTCGCAAATTATTTCCCAAAGTTCACATTGGCAAACACTTATAGAAACATTACGCAAGCAGTAGATCTCGTACAAGGCGTGGAAAGTTGTCTCCTTAAGGGAAAGGGTTAAACGCGTGGACGAAGCTGATGAAAGTAAAAGTTGTACATGTAGCATATCAGACATGAACCTTTTTCCTGTTTATATTTATTCAAAATTTTGCAATACCTACGGAATATTAATGGAGAAAATAGTTACAATGAAATATGGAAGATGGAACAGTGTAGCCATTTTAGAAAGTAAAGAAACTGACCAATCAAATTACATTAGCAAACAGAGCATACCCTGATCAGACGACTCCTATTAGGAGTCGTCTGACCTGGGCCTTCTCTGTTTGCAAATGCGTGAAAACACGTTTATATGGGGGAACTGGTTAACCCTTTCGCTGCCAATGCCGGATCTGTGATTACCTATGAAAACAGTTTGGATCCAGATGAGACGCCGAGTAACTCGGCGTCTCATCAGGATCCAAACTGTTTGTTACTGTTACCATGTTTTTGAAACAAAAATGAAGACAATCAAAAGAGTGAAACTTTGTAGCAGACGACAAAGTTAGCAGACGACAGAGTTTGGCAGCGAAATGGTTAAGCAGATATTAAATTTCAACATGATAAGGGTTAAATATTTCGCACATTAGAAACGACAGCATTATAAAAGAATGCTATTTGATACTAGATTGTAGAGATATTAGAGATAATTCTGTGATTATTATAATTACATGTGTTCGAAGCGTGCACATAGTTACTGCTATCACCACATTAACCCCTACCGTTATCGATATTCATGTAAGAAATAATGACAATATGAATATCTATTTGCTGACTTTTTATTATGGCATATGTACACAGTTCGCATGTGTTGAATCAGATCTACATTATACAATAAGCAAACAGAGCAGATCTGGACCAGACAACTCCAGTAGGAGCTGTCTGATCCGGATCTACTATATTTGCAAATGCATAAAAAGGCATTGTTATGAAGGAAAGGATTAAAAAATAAATGAAAACCTTTTAAAGGTTTACAATGTTACTAATGTTAAAAAGTTTTCATTTTGGAATTTAAGGATGTGTCGATGATAATGGATACATAAGCGCATCGAACACCTGTGATAACACATATTTCATAAAAAATAAAAGTCCACCATATATCAATTTCATTTGTTTGTTCGTTTGTTTGTTTGTTTGGCTGTTTACGTTGCCTCAAAAGTAGTCCAGCCATATCACGACGTCTAACTTATTACAGGTGAAGGAAGGCAATATGTTATTTCTTCTCTATGCACTGAACAGATTGAATTGTTTCGTAGACAGAAGAACACCTGTTTAGAACCACTGATCTACTGCAAATCAAATGAAAGGCTTCCTAACATGAAAAATCAAAATGCCCAGACCTAGTTTAATATCACAGCGGCGATAGGCTAAGTGATTGTCAGTCGAAGATCAAGACGACGGATCCCCGTTTATTTTATTTAGCAGAATGTTTCAATACATATGGTGCCAATTAAGTACTTACTCAGAAGACAACTATCTTTCTATAGAATCTATGGAATAATTTATCCTGTACTTACCTGCCGAAATATTTAACTGTTTACTCCATACATGTCATATGTTTTTCTACGCCTTTGCAAACAGAGCAGATCCAGATCAGACGGCTCATGTAGGAGTTGTCTGCTCAGGATCTACTGTGTTTGGCTATAATACATACATGTATAGGTAGGATTCTACCGTTTCTGCCATGTCCAAAAAGTCCCGTGTCCAAGCGCTAGTAAATCAATTATTCTGATTTATATTCATGATGCCATTATTTCTTATTTGAATTTTCATGGAGTAAAGAGTTAACCTTTATAATGCTAAAAAGTGATGCTTATTTAACTCCTATCCTTTATATAAATGCATTTTCACGCATTTTAAAACAGAGTAGACCCAGGATCAGACGACTCCTATATATGAGCCATCTGATCAGGGTCTGCTCTGTTTGCTAACGTAATTGATAAATCAGTTTCTTTAGTTTCCAAAATGGCTTCCCCGTTTCATCTTCCATAGAACAGGGAAAGGGAAAGCGGTCAGCTCTGAATTGGAGAATTTTGCACTTACTTCATATTCGTTAAAGCTTTTGATATACCCTATTAAAACTCCGTTAAAATAAATGTGGATGAAGGTGACAAAAACGAGTTATCCTTTGTGTACTCCATCGTTGCCGTAGCGGGTCAAATAGTGGATGTCTGGAGAGGGTTGCATATTGGGTGTATATAACTGTTGTTTATTTGTATTGCATTGTTTAGTTTATATGCATGAACTACACATTTACCTATTCTGTTACCCAATTGTGCTATATATGTAAGGCAATGTGTAGTGTTGTAGGCCAAACATGCACCAAGTCAGGTGGTTCTGGATTTAACTGTGTGATCTACCGACATAGAATATTACATTCAAGATTTTCTGGTGATCTGAGTGCGTTGGAACAATATTATAGAGCATAATATGATACAGGCAGATAAACGTACGGAAAGGATGATGTGGGTTTACCTATGGTTCTAAATTAATTCAGGTTTTAGTATTCTTATCGACATATATGCATTATGATCATAATAATAATGACAATAACTGCGTGTCAAACAGATTGGACCCAGATTAGAAGCCGAGTATATCGGTGTATCATCTGGATCCAATCCGTTTGAAACTGCCGACGAGGTCGAACTTACTATTATAAGGGCTAACAATTTAATAATTTATAAACTTGAAGGATAAAATTGAAACGGATAATGGCGAAACTTTTTTTTTCTTCAGTTTTTTATAATTGGCAAATAACTGCAAAGCCCGAGTCGGATTTCAGGTTTGTGTCTAGGGTCACGCAGGAGAAGGAAGTGAAAAAGCGCGTTGGCGACGGACTGTTTTTGTGTATATCATTAGCTCAATAGAAAGGTATAGCATTCATACGGAAATCAGTTTGCTAAGATTAAAACTCAAGAGCTACATGTAAGGTTAAAATGACAGATATTTGTTTTTTACTCAGATAATATAAAAAGTGCATTCCAATGAAAATATGGCAGTGGGCAGAAACATTTCGCTGTGGGTTTTGTTTGTGTTAATCTACAGTTCCAACCATTGCAACGGAGCACATTTTTCTGGAGGAAATATCGGTACCCGGCCAATAAATAACAGTTCAGTAAGTAACGAAAACAATGATCCCCATTCAAAATTATTGACTTATTGACTACAGAAGAACCTTTCTTAAACAGCCATTCATTTATTGAATGTAAGAGTCTTAAAAGCAGATGGTTGCTTAATGCAGGTCAAATGTAATGCCTAAAACTCCAGTAGGAGCTTTTCGCATATCTTTTATCTGCATTAATTCTTCATTAATAAAGCTACCACCTGCCTTACATGTTCATAGTTAGACCTTTGTTTGATGATTGCTTAAGACAGTTTCTACTGCAATTTGTTTTCCTGCTTCTGTTTAACTCTTTTTAACTCATGTCCCGCTGTTAGTGACCCGACTCGCATTCGCAAAATGATTGGATCCAGATCCGACGACTCGACTCGCATTCGCAAACAACTTGGATCCAGATCATACGACGAGTAACTCGGTGTTACATCAGGAACCAAGCTGTTTGACACGCTGTTTAGAGTTTGTCAAGACCTTTGTCGAAATTGAAGAAGGTACGTTGCATCAGATCAAAATTTGAGCTACGTTTGATATTTTTCGGGAGTGATTCCAACTTCATGATTCCAAACCATATTATCACATGCATTGCCGTCATTTTAGACGTCATTAATGTTTTCTGCGAACAATGTAGACTAAGATGAGAGGGTTCCTAGAGCTAAGACTTCTGAATATTCACGGTAGGTATGGCCGTTATGAATAGTCCATTTGAAATGGTTAAAACTTGAATTGTACTTAACTATTCTTTTCAGCTGATTGCCTATTTTGAGCATTTTCTACTTACTTCCTATTAGTATAAGCTTTTGAAACACTAAGTAGTACATTGTACTGATCAAGTTGCTAACAGCTTAGGTCCTGAAGAGAGTTTCTCGTCGTGTCATCTAGATCCAATCTGTTTGCAAATTCCGACCAAGTCGAGCTTAGTGGAATTAAAGTAAAAATTCAATATGTATTATCTATTTTCTTTCATATAGACGCCTTTTTACGTGTCTGCGAACAGAGTAGACCCAGATCAGACGTATACTATGTTTGTGTATGAAATCATAATAAATGTGATATATGATATAATGCATGTGAACACATCGCATTTATAAAAAACAAAATCAGCTAATAAGTAATATTGATGTCTTTCGTTACTTACCTGAATATGCAACAAGGAAAGTTTTATTTTCTATAAAAATATAGGGAAACAAATAACAATTGCCTTGTACTCTAATAAGACAGCGGGTTATTTCATTGTCGCACTTTGGGCCCAAAGTTAAGCAGATATTCACTCAAGGTCTGCTAATCACGTATAGAACCACTGTTCTTGTTTTCTAGAAGATTTATTTTCGTACTTAATCAGCATCTGCCCTGGACCTGGACGTTTCTAGACCTTAACCTTTACAGTGCGGGAAACGAGTCACCGATGTCATTTGCAAACATTGTAGACCCAGATAAGGGGAATCATAAAGGAGCCCGCTCATCTGGGTATGCACTTTGTCATGTTAACGTCCGTTTCAAACAGTGTAGATCCAGATGAGAGGGATCCTAGAGGAACCCTCTGATCAGGGTCTGCACTGTTTGTCATGTTACCCTTTTCTTTAAAACAAATCCTCAAATATTCACCATAAGTTTGACCTTCTTGAAATTTGGAATAGTCCATTTTAAAATTCAGCATTGTAAGGGTTAATATAAAATTAACCCTTTGATTGCTGATTATTCAAAGTGGAATGACCCACCATTGTTCAACGGTGGAGTCCACTCAATAGGAAGGAGTACACATTGCGACTGGATTATTGTAGTGTGATGAATAGTGTAGATCCTGATCGGAGGGCTTCATCTGGATCTGCACTGTTTGCAAATGCCAGTACATTTTTAACCACTCGTTTTGTCAGTGTTAAATGTTGGAGGGTATATTTGTTAAACAAGTCCATGTGCTATTATAACAATTAAATCTAAATGATATTCATGATATCATTATTTTTATATGAATATTCATGGGGTTAATGGATAGCAATGTATGCCATTTCGCCATTAACTGGTCCATTGTATACTATTTGATTTCTTCTACAAACGAGGTTTTTAGATCTTATTGTTAATATCACAAAGGTTATCCAAGCCTAACTCGTAAATGTAGCATTATAGATTCACGTTTTCAACGTTGTCTGTGTTTAATCCTTTCTTTCATTCAAAATTCTTTTAATGCATTTGTAAACAAGGTAACCCAGATCAGACAGTTTCTGTAGAAGTCATCCGATCAGCGTCTACTCTGTTTGCCTATGGTATAATATAAAACAATTCTACAGTTTCTGTCTGAGTCAAAACATCCTGTGTACATAATACACTTTTAAAATTCAGCTAGTGAACAGTCAGTTCAGTAGCATCATTTCTTACATGTATAATATTCGGGGAAATGGTTAACCTTTTTGGAACCATTGATGTTCTCCAAACATTGAGGTCTACTTTTAAGTCCCCGAGTGTATTTTCTTCCATACAATTCTTCTCTAAAACATACATGGCGTGTCAAACAGTTTGGCTCCTGACGAGACGCCGATTTTTCGACGACATTTTAGCTGTTTAGCTGTGCAAGAGCTAAACTCTAGTAATATTCATCAAACTTTGTTGTCATATGTTTTACTATAAGATTTTGGTCAAGTTCGACTATGGGCATATTTTGACCTGCAGATCTAGAGTAATTTGCCATCGATTTGTCAATCAAAATCATATTTTACCGTGTTTACACACTATCACTTTTGTTTCATCACGGTTCCTGATAATATGTAGTGCTATACGATCTTAGTTAAGTTCGATTGCAGGCGAATCCGGGGCCGTGACTGTAGAGTTATATGCCATTGATTCATCAGAAATAGTACAGTATATATAAAAAAAAGACCCACACAAGCCAAACACAAATTATTTAATTATTACAACGAGACTGTATGTTTCTACCCTTGCATGTATTATGATAATGTCGATGGTAATACGTAGAAACGTGTACACCGACAGACATTAGTTTATTATAAATTCTCGATCAACAGATATATTGGTCCAGGTACATATATGGCTAAACTTGCAACCTTTGCTAGAAGTATTCGTACGTATTCTGAAGGTATATAACAAATTATTGAATTCGAATGACTAAATATGATAAAATAACAACGCCATCTGTTCAACTGTATTCTAAAACAAGACTGAAATGATATGGGCATTGCAACAATCCTGGAATTCGGAAATGCTAAATATTGCGGAAATAATAAATATGCCGTTGAGGATGATTGTCTCTGATACAGCACCAGCCTGGGAGCATGTTGTTGCGACCGCATGACGTTGCCATTGACGAGAACACCAATAATAAGTGGCAAGTGTTCATATAATTCGGAAATTACACGTGATTCGTGTACATAGTGCAATAATTTAAACCAAAAAGAACACTTTTAATTGAAAGAAATTGATTAAACTGCTAAACCACTTAACTGATTTTTTTTGCATTAACATAACTATTCTATAATTAACCGTTTGCGTCCGATTATTAACCGTTTCAGTCCCTTGCCTTTTTCGAAAGAAGACAATGCTTTTATTTAATTTGATGTACGGAATACTAATGACGATATCTGTACTAATTAGCGGTGACACTCTGTTTTTATCTGTACCTTTTCTGATATCGATGGCAAACCCGACACAAGATGTAGCACTGTAAAATCCCTCTAAACCGGAATTCTAGTTGAGAAGAAATTGGATACTTTTAGGCAGGTGACTGCTTAAAGCAGAATGAAAGTTATGCAGGAAGCACCAAGATTAATGCAGGGTGAAAGTTAAGCAGAAAATCCCTAGATGAGCTTTCTGCATGACCTTCTCCTTGCATTTAGCTGCCACATGTCTCCTAGACTAAATTGAGCGTTCGGGTAAGAGAGGGTTTACTATGTAGATTAGTAGATTACTGTATTTAGTATCTAAACCTTTGTTGCTTTATTGAGCATTATTATAGTTAGATATAATGCTGTATGTCATTCGGCTAAAACATGTTGTTTATAAATTACTATGCATGTTAAACTAATCCTGAGTTGGCAAATGTATTGCACTCTCTGCTTTAGCACAAAAGTAGGGTTTAACCCGTTCCTCCATAAATATACGCCTTTCTACGCCTCTGTAAAATCCACGTCTTGAAACCATTATGATAAATAGAGCATTTGCTCCTATGGAGCAAATGCTCTATTTATGACAATGGTTTAATAAACTAAACAATTCTAACAGTTTCCTTTTCTCTAGTAACGGCTCCGTTTCGATAGATTTATTCAAAAAGATTGTCTCTAAGAATAGTCTATGAGGCGTCCCGTTGGAAGATAGTCGCATATAGCAAATGGTGTTTACAGAGATCTATCACCGGCCGCAATCAAATACCGATCTTAATTCAAAGTTAACTACCATATCCATTTATACTTCCTGGTTCGAACAATGTGACCAAACCGCGAGTGTACAATGGACTGCACTATTCTACATAAATTATAAGCTCTTCTGTAGAGAATTCTGTACGCTTCAATGCTCAAAGTAGATTTTGTTAATTCACATTCACTTCAAAAACATATTTGTGGTGTGTAACAGTTTGGAGTTTTATTAAACACAGAGAAACATCGCGTCATATCTTAATCCCTTCATTCACATAAACGCCTTTTCACACATTTGCAAACAGAGAAGACTCCTACTGGAGCCGCATGATCAGAGTCTTCTTTGTTTGCTTATGCAATCATAGTAGATCTTACTGCACAGCTTCTACCAATACCAAACATCTATGTATACACATGCCGTTAGAAACATTGAGCCAATGAATATTCATGATGTCATTATTGCTTACATTAATATTGAACAGGATAAGGGTTAATCAAAAACGTCTGAAAAGTAATACCGAATTTGCACATACGGTTTCAAGGTTTAACTATCTAGCACGCTAACCGAAATGTTGTTCGCTTAAAGGTTCCGTATATTATATCCTTGTTTTTAAAAGATGCTTTTTATGCAAGCATCGCAGTCCTACAGTCATAAACACATTGATAGATATACTCAGCATTTCATCATAAGATACAGCATTGATAGCATCAGTACTTACAAAATAAGACGAAGCGCGGTAAAGATAAAACAAATAGATATTACGTAGTTTAACAATTTCCTTCATATTAACGCTTTTCATGCATTTGCAAACAGAGCAGACTCAGATCTGACAGCTCCTATAGGAGCCGTCTGCTTGGGGTCTGCTCTGTTTGCTTATGCAAATTGATTTATCTGTTTCTTTTGATCTTTTTATTAACTTTATAAAATGGTATAATATTCAAACTTCCATATTTCATTATTATAACTATTTTGATCTTGAATATTCATTAGGTATCAAACTTTGGAATAAACATCGAACAGGGAAAGGGTTAACCCTTTCCTGTTAAATGCACTTTTTGCCGCGTTTGTGAAAAACAGTAGACACAGGTCAGACGCCAGCACTTAACCCTTTCGCTGCCAAACTCTGTCGTCTGCTAACTTTGTCGTCTGCTACAAATTTCCATTCTTTTGATTTTCTTCATTTTTGTTTCAAAAACATAGTAACAGTAACAAACAGTTTGGATCCTAATGAGACGCCGAGTTACTCGGCGTCTCATCTGGATCCTAACTGTTTGCATAGGTAATCACAGATCCGGCATTGGCAGCGAAAGGGTTAAACTTTAGCCTACTATGAAAAAGAGGTCTGTTTAAGCTCCGATGTGTTGCTGTTGTCATTTCTGATACGTTGAAGCTTTTGAGATACTATTGACAGAGTGTCAAACAGCTTGGATCCTGATGAGACGCCGAGTAAGCTGTTAGGTTGTGCTTAGCAGGCTAATGGTTAATCCGTGTCTGTTCTGTTTGCTTATGCTGTAATACAAGTTATGTCAATGGCACAACTATATTGTTTTCATATGAAGTGGAAGCTGACATACACAGCCATTCATTTATTGATCATAGAAGTCGAAACAAGCAGATGGTTGCTTAATACAGGGCAAAAGTAATGCCGAATCATAGTGACGCATTTTGGCGCCTCTGTAAAAGTCACATTTTGAAACCATTGTGATAAATAGAGCATTTGATCCATAGAAAATAGATTAATTCAAAGATGTTGGGTCTAAAAATAGTTTAGGAGGGAATGAGTTAAATAATATACATAGTTATATTAGTTTTGTACCAAGCTCTTGTTGTATTCACAATTGTTTCGTATTTCGTTTGGTATCTGCTTACCATTGTCTTATATATTATGGCAGTTGCAAGCCGTATTAAAATTTTACTCCATGAATATTCATGTAAGAAATAGTGACATCATGGATATTAATTAGCATAATATTTATTATTGCATATAATACGAACTGTTTTAGTATTGGTACAAGCTGTAGGAGCTATCTGACGTGGGTCTACTTTGTTCGCCAGTGTGTTCAAATACGTATTTATAGAGTAAAGGATTTGCCGAAATACGATACCAAAGTATAAAGGTTTTTTTGTTAAAGCCAGACATCTTGGTATAAGACTGTTATTATCATGAAGAAAGAAAACAAATTATTTAAACATAAAATTTGAATTTTGAAATGAAAATGGAATGAAACCCCCCCCCCCCCCCCCCCCCTGAAAATTGCAGACAAATTAACAAGCCTGTTAAAAGATTAATCCTGATAATGGGGTTTTATTATTGACTGTCATTCTTTACAATCGCTTTATCAAATGAAGGACGCAAATCAATGTTCCAATTCCAATAGAAATCTTTCTATGCTGTTGAAATCAAACATAATTGAACTTATCAATACCGCAAAACCTTTAAGTGGCCACTCAATGCACGGACTTGAGCTTTTTTAAAACAGCTTCTTGCATAATTAGTAAATCAGCTCTTACTTGATATGCTTTCTGCACAACTTTTGTCCGGATTTAGCTTAAACAAAAGACTTGCATTACACAGTTCATTGTCACAAAACAATACATCTATGCATGCACGTAGCAAATACATTTTATAAGGGAAATTCAGTAGTCAACAGTACAATGCGGAAGTAACTTTAACTAATTTCACGTGAACTTAACACTTTACTCCATACACACGCCTTTCTACAACTTTGCAAACAGAGTAGACACAGATTAGACGGCCCCTATAAGAGCCGTCTGATCAAAATCTGCTCTGTTTGCTTATGGTATAGTACGCTCGTACATATATGATTCTACAGTGTCCACCATGGCCTGAAATTCTTCTGTGTGCATTTGCTATTATAACAATTTATCGAATTAATATTCATGACGTCATTATTTCATAGACGAATATTGGTTAACATTCGTATGCATCGTAATTATAAACTAGCAAAAGCTCTTTTTTTTCAATATAGTTAAACTTGTTTACACCCAGCCTGTAATAGAGGGTTAATACACGTTTTTTCAGGAAATAACATCTGCAGTGTCCCGAGGGACTGTTGCTGGCCCGAGCCCGAAGGGCGCGGTCAACAACATTTCCGAGGGACACTGCAGATGTTATTGCCCGAAAACAAACGTGTATTAACGCGATTCTTGCATAAAACCTACTTTCTGCTTTCCTGTATCAATTTAAATCTTCCAAATACAAGCAAAACTATACACTCAACAGCGCGTGCTCACGAGAATCGCCTTGTTAATACATGGTCTAGCGGGACTACAACAGCACGTTTTGTGCAAGAATGAATAATCACGCGGGGTACTTAATGCAGGACGAACGTAATGCAGAAAGCTCCTAGAGCTCCATTTATACATATTTTCCGTCCAGCATTGGACCGTGACAGATAAAACAGTTCACGTCCAGATATTGTAAACTACTCTAAATACTCGTAGCAAATCATGAATGAAATTTCGTTTTATGTATAACATTGTAAGTAAATCCCTCTAAACCGATTTTTTAGTAAAGAATAATTTAGATCTTTCTATGCAGGTGACTGCTTAACGCAGAATGAAAGTCACCCGGAAAGCTCTTTTGAGTATTCCATTTCGAGGCCAGCGCACGTAAGTACTGATTTAGTGATGTTGTGTAACTAAGGGTCAGTACTAATACAGTCCCGACATGTCGTGTAACATTTTTTATTTCATAAAGGTACATTAACCAACATATTACTTAACTAAGTACAATTTAACCTCGGTAATTCGAAATGTTACACTGTTTGCAAAGGTTAGAAATACGTATTTATGGATTAAAGGGCTAAAATCAATGTCTGCTTAATCTCAGCTTTTACCTTTAGCCTGCTGTGGGTGGATGAGTGATCACCTATATGAAAACAGTTTGGATCCAGATGAGACGCCGAGTAACTCGGCGTCTCATCAGCATCCAAACTGTTTGGCACCCTGATTTAATTTTGGTAGACAATTTGATTATATCTTGAATTTTATAAATGTAGTTGGGGGAACAAATCTGTAACAATAATTCGCTCAACAGGCGGAATGTTGAATAAACTATTGACCTAGTGTCAAACAGCTTATGAGACACTGGTATTACTCAGCGCCTCAGCTGCATCCAAGCTGGTGTCGTCTGATCAGTGTCTGCTCTGTGTGCTTATCAGTCAGGGTGTTTTTAATAGAAATCAGACGCTGCTATAGGAGGCCTACTCTGTTTGCCATCATTACTCTGAATCATTATGATTCTACAATTTCTACAAAGGCCACAAGTATATGTGTATATTTGCTGTTATAACAATTAATCTAACAGAATGTTCATGACGTCAGTATGTTTTTCATGAATATTCATAGTGTAAAAGGTTAATGTTTACCTTATAAACGTACAAGTTAATGAATATTCATAGAGTAAAGCTTTAATATTTACCTTATATAAACAAACAAGCAAATGAATATTATAGAGTAAAGGGTTAATATTTATCTTATATAAACAAACAAGTTTATGAATATTCATAGAGTAAAGGGTTAATATTTACTTATAAACAAACAAGTTAATGAATGTTCATGAATTGATCCATAAACGTGAGTCCTGCAAAATGTTGAAGGTATAGCAATAGTTTACACACATGTATGTAACACAAATGTGGAACGGTACGAGTATCATTTATATTATACCCTGGCAAATACGTGGAATGAACATAGATGTGAGTTTGGTGGTCGTCAAGTCAGTCCGTCCCGTCCGTCCATCCGCCTGTCTGTCCGGATTAAGTTTTTAACTTTAGGATGCCGTGGACACAGGAGTAATTACACACGTTCACGGTTTGAATCTTGTTTAGTCAACAAGTACCTTGGCGTCTCATTAAGATCTAAACTGTTTGACACACTTTTTTGTGCTTTTTGGAAGGAATGAATATCAATCAATTATAAAATAAATAACTCACGGAGATAGCATTACTTAGCAGTCTAAACGTAAACTACCAAAAGTAGAATATAATATAGAAGCTCTACTACGGGTGTAACCATTTTGGCGCAAAATAGTTTTCGTCTGCAGATAATGTCCGCATTAACCGATTCTCTTCTAGACTATGTTAAGACACAATCTCTCTAAATACATTTACTAAAAATAAGCATTTCCTAGACAAAAGGATATCTTCAGACTTTTGAAATCAATATGATAAATAGAGCATTTGTTCCTATTGAGCTATTGCTCTATTTATCACAATGATTTCAAAATTGACTTTTACAGAGGCGTTAAAAGCTGTTGGGAATGAATTAAGTCTCTGTGTGGATTTCCTCCAATTTCTTCTCTGAACGTAAATGGTTTGTCAAACAGCTTGGACCTTGATAATATTCCGAATTACCCGGCGTCTCATCTGGTTCCAGGCTGTTTGCAAATGTATAAATGTATCCAAAGCTTCACATATGCAGCAAGCGCAATGAGTCGTATTCCTGCTCTCCTATAGGAGCAGTCTGGGTTAATAAGATTTTTTTTTTTTAAATGGCATAGGGACACATGACATTTGGGCTGAGATGGAAACTGTAGAATCAGATATATATTATTTCATAAACAAACAGACTAGGCTCTGATCAGACGATTCTATAAGAGCCGTCTGATATGGGTCTACCCTGTTTGCAAATGGGTGGAAATTCGTTATATATGAGGAAATCGGTTGAATGATTTATGGAACTAAAATATATATTTGAATCACTTCATCGGGAAATGTGTCGTCAAAGTTAATGAAATATGTTTAGGCTATGATTTCCATTTCATCACTTTTGTACACATGCCTGCGCTGTCCTCTACATGAAAGTGAGTATGTGGGACATAGCAAGAATAATGGTAAATGCAGACTTTGCAAATTCTGGAACAAAGTCCAGCTGCTGTGCCGTTTTCTAAACGGCGACTAGTTTGGGACTTCATTAACAATAAAAATCCAACGCAAAAGTAATATGTTGATGGTGATCATGACAAACAGTGAAGCCTCTATTTAGGCACCGCATCGACCTGTGTCTACATCGTTTGCAACCACTGAAGTTACATTTCCTAAAACACATGTACATTGCGACAGAATACACTTTTTATCTTTCAGATCACTATTGATGCAAGATTGATTTGGGAAGTCTCACGAATAGCCTGTTCAAGTAGCACTTCAGAAAGTTTATCATGCAACACAGGTTGTACTGGGACAATACCGATGACATTCTACTGCACGGATTACAATAGTGCTGCAAGTTGGACATCGGTTCAAGCGTATACAACAGTTTCCGTATCCAGTACACCGTTTACATTCGGGTAATATACTATGATATTATAGTTTTATGGAGTTGTGTTGTTTTACGCTGTTCCTTTTTTTGGAGGGCTCGAAAGAATATGCTTGAGTTACATTTTCGTCCTGTATTAAGCCACCACCTGCCTTTGCCACTGTGAAGAATGCCCCTTTTTGCTGGTCGCATTAGAGGGGTTTTACTGTACACGATTTCACTGTAACACGTTATAAGGCAACTGTGGTGAACTGAAAAAAATGCAAGGATGCATGTCAACTCTTGCCCTTTGTTTCAGACTCAAAGTGGATATTCAAGCTCTACTATATAGGGTTTCTGAACAATCTGGCAAAGAATTATGCGTGAAAGTCACTGAGATTTCATATTGTCATTCTTTTTTATGTATGTTTCTTGTCTTCCTTTGTATGTGTATGTACATGTGGGGTATGGCGTAGTGTTGTATGGTGCAGCGTGGTGTGGTGTGGTGCGTGATGTGGCATGTGCGTCGTGTGGCATGCACGTGGTGTGGTGTGGTGTGGATTGATGTGGGTGTGCGCAAATGTGCACGCGCGCGCGAGCGTGACTCTGTGGGGTGGGGGAGCGCGCATGATTGTGTATGTGTGCGTGAGCGCGTGTGTGAGCGCGAGCGCATCTGTGTGTAAGTGTGTCTGTGTGAGAGCGCGCATGTGGGTGTACTTCGGAAGTTGTCATTCGGTGATTCTGGTCATCTGGTTTTGTGCCAGATGAAATATTCAGTACCAAAGTGTCCTACAACAGACCGAATTCAGGTTGCATCCCACTAATACATAACTTATCCGCTCCACTGCCGCGGGCGGTGCCCTAAATCATAATCCACACATAAATTGATTTGGTTTAATGGTCATGCATTGTCTTACTTGATGTTACGATGTCATTTCTTGCACATGGATATTCAGTGACGAACAAACTAGGAACAGTTTTATGACGTTTTGCATGTATGCGTGCGTGCGAGTGCGAGAGTGCGTGCCTGCATGCCTGTGCGTGTGTGTCGCATGGGTGTTTCGTGTGTGCTTCTAGAGTGACGTTGACTGTGAAGTTTTGTATGGCATGTCCTGTCTATTATTGTCTGTTCTCGCATATGTTTCAAAGCTGATTAATTAAGGCGCGGTGCATGGCAAAACCGTGATAGTCTATCACGCTGGCCTCTTTGCATGTACGCCGACAAAAAAGGTTTAGTACTCTATGAAGGCGACCTCTTAAATCCAGTAATTGAAGGAGGACGTCGGATATCTGTACTATTTCGTTTTTGTCGTACCCTTTATTACTTTTCTACAGTTACTCTGTTTGCAGCTCAATCATTGAGTACACAAGCGATAGGTGGATACAGTTTGTTCACTTAAATGATTTCGTTATACATACACTTTTCCACTGTATTTGCCATCGCGGTTGTTGTAGTTTAGTCGGAGAGGGGATACTTTTATTTATACTGTTTGTCGTTTAGGGTTGGGATGGAATAAGTGTGAGGTTGGGCGCCCAAAACCCGGTTTAACCTCCCCCCAGTGACTTTTGTCACTGACCGTTCCATGACGGTACTTCCATCTCCCCCTATTGTATGTTTGTTTTGTCTTTGTGCGTCTCTTGATGATTTTATAGTTGTATACATTTGCTCTTTCTTTGTGTTGCTGTTCGTTTGTTCTGTATGTGGTGTTTCCTGCATGACTCATTTTTGTACTTTTGGTATAGTCCGTAAATGTTACTAGTTGAACTCATCCTTTTGAAAAGTGGACAACTGTCTTAAGTGGCAATCAGAAAAGGGTATTAGTATGGATTTGTTAGGCAACCGATAGCTTTATGCAGGTCAACGATAATGCGGAGAGCTCCTTAGAAACAACAGGCTTTTTAAGACTTCTGTGTTCAGTAAATGAATGACGACTTAGGGCAGGTTCTAATGTAGATATCAACCCGCACGTTTTAAAAATAATAACACACTCTGCTACTCACAATCATGTATACTTGTTCTCCAAATTTGGTATTCCTATGTTATGTAGTGTAGAAGATAACATATATTACCGAGGTCAAAGGTGAACATCATAATGATCGGCAAGTGATATATGGTAATTTCTTTTTCACAAACAACATTTAGCAGTCATAGACAATTTAGTATAGACACAGTAATCTACTCCTGGTAAAGCCTTTTAACTGATATAAACTGTCGAGACCGAGGACAGATTTACTTGAAAAATATTATGTGGCACTCGAAAGATATAATATCAGAACAAATTACTATACTTAGGTACAGCGGTATAGGAGTTACTCTAGAACCTTTCCATAAACTGAAGTGAATCTGCATTGTGACCTCGACCTGGATTATGCATACTGCATATAGATCTGGAACTCATCCACGTCATTTAGTATAGGTGGAGCGGACACAACTTCAGGGTTTAAACCTGTGATCTTATAATTTGACATTAACACTTGGCATACAGATACATAAACTCGGACGTAATTTTGTTGCAAGTACTCTAGGCAGTTCTGAGATATAGAGAGAACACGATTGCAACGCCTATTAAATTCATGACATTGAGTTGGGACAATAATCCTTGATGCAGGTTATTGAAAGGTATGGTCTGCATTTTGATTAGATAAGATATACAACTGACTTTTCATGACAACCGCTAGTGAAAGGAACAGATACGATTTGAGACGGAACGGATATACTTGCGGAAAAATGAACGGACGGACCTTTAAATCAGACACAACTATACGTGTACCACGAATTTGTGGGAGACATACATTATCCTCGTCTGAATTCAATACAGAGTCAGAATAAACTTTGACAGATTCTCAAGTATTTTATTAAATACATGTAAATACATGTATGTCAAACTGTACATACCATTAATTGTAGGTTTACTGGAGGAAACTGGATTGGCGGGCTTAGCCCAGCTGGTGGTAGCTGGGGTTTGGTTTCAAGGGCAAACCTGACAGTCAGGAGCGATACAGGAACAATCAATTCGGCTCCAATTGCCAACATACTCCCCTATATGTACCTCCCTTATGACCAATCCAACACTATTAAGCTAACAGGTAAGCTGATGTTGTGCCTTCGACATTGCCTTTGGCGTATCTTAAACAAATATAGTTATAGATGGTTTCATTTTTTATGTTTCCGTTATCGTATTTCGTTATACAATCCGAATAACAGTTATACACAAAAACACAGCGTTTAACAATATCATACTATACTTAGATATTAAAGCGTAAATTCGCAACAAATTGCCTAAAGAAGTACTTTAAGTTGCTTCATCTTTTTTACATTAGTCATTGTGTTTCCTATTTGAACTCCTGAAGTTAAGCTAGTTACATTTTCAACTTTGGGACTACTGACACATGGTAAAGGTATACAAGAACGTTAACCCTTCCTTCATACAAACTATTTGCCATGTTTTTGCAAGACCGAGATCAGTTTTCTGTTTGCTTATGAATTTATACTAGGCCTGACTCTTCAGTTCCCACCGATGCCTGTGTACATAGGTCATTAAACTATGCTAATCATTAGTCACCATGTTATTATTTCTTACATGCATATTAAACAGGAAATGGGTGAACCAAACTATTGAATAATCTACCCTTTCGCAAGCTAATATAAGTCGTCTGAAGTTGTTTATAGTTCTAAACATTCTTCTCACATTCTTACTGGAACGTATTCTCAGAAACATTAAGCCAATTTGAAAAAGGGGAACTCCATGTATAAATTAACCGCAACTCAGTTATATCTCTAATAATCTTACATATCCGTTTTGGATATGCATTTGGCTCCATGGTAAGCCTGCTCTTCTAGAAATACATATTAAACGCGTTTGATAACAGATCAGACCTAGCTAATAAGGCTTTGTAGGCGCCTTCTTACTAGGGTCTGTTCTCTTTGTTTAAGAGATTGCCTTTGATGTAATATATATATGTTTGTTTCAACAGTTTCTGTCTTTGTAAGATATTCTCTAGTTCGTTTCTGCTATAGTAGACATTCAGTCAATTCATATTTATAGTTATTATTTTTCTTACGAAAGATTAATGTGATAAAGGGTTAAACATTCTTATATTGCAACTTTCACATAAAACGTTGCTATTATTTTGTGACGATGTCTTTATCAGTGTGGAATATGATTTGTTTCTATACTTATCTTTCAGTTTTTGACGCTGATGGAGATTCTGTTAAATGTAGACTATCAGTTTCAGCAAGTAGTGATGGATTAGATGAGTGCGCGTCTACTTGCAACAAATTCCCAGAAGCAACGCTTGATGAGGTAAAAAACTTCACGTTGCCTATTGATTTTCTATATTTTATTACTACTTACTGTGTCATAATGTGTGTTACTATAGAGAAGAGAACACAAACAAACTTCGTTGTCAGTCCAGAAATGAATGTGTTATATCACACAAAACAGAAAATGACCGGTAAGTAAGTGCACAAATCATATTTATTAGAAAACGGAATACAAACTGGTCGATTTCTTAGGTCATATATATTCTCAAGTTATATGCGACTATTTACTACAAATTTGGTGAACACTGATTAAAACGTATCCTTTTCATACAGACAAGCTGTACATTGACGTATATTGCCAACAGCATAAGCACCACGTCAGTCAGAGTAGTTGCCTTGAACATAGAAGACTTCTCCGCCTCAAATCCTAACATAGCATTGAGTAGCGTGTCTTTGCAATTCGTCTTATATATGTACCGATTGTCTTCATCGTCCATACCGATCATTGTGGATCCTACACCAGCTAATGGGGCCATAATCATCTACAGTATAAACCAAGCCAGTTCCTTCAATGTCACAGCAAAAGGGTCGAGCAGGTATAATCTTTTATAATAGTTATTATAACAAAACAATTCTGATAACTCATACAGACGAATTTTCGACAAGTTCACAGTAACGAAAAAAAAGTTATACGAAGAACCGTTAAACCATAGTTTTAAATGTATACGTTATAAAAGAATAAAATGTGAGTATTCAAATGTCGTCATATTTCAACAAACCCTATATTTTGCCCATTCAAAACGAGTCTAACGAGTGTCATACCATTCTCAAACAAATTGGACAAATCACCGAATGAAAACGTGAAATATCAACTACGTCGTATGTCTAAAAAGTTGTGAATATTGAAATGTGTATCTTGGGCCTAATTCCGAAAAAGTTCTAATATTAATTAACAATTAACTATCTAAAATGAGTGGTTAATGTATAAGCTATAGAAATTTATTAATTGTATTCATAGTACATATAACCTGATTTTTAACAGTTATATCTGGAGCTGAGACAGTTATATAATTCAAAAAATCATGTTATATGTATCAACTGAGATTATATAGCATGAATGTATCCATTTCTGATGTAACATTTTGGTATTAAGTATGAAAATTAGGATTTAAACATCACACTCAACTTCATAAAAATATAGTTTCATGAAAGTTGTATTTGAACTTTTACACAGTTACAACAAGTGCAACACAAAAAAACAAACAATTTGAGGGTCAGGAAACGTGCTCGGTGTGTTATAAACTCATACATAAGAACACAAAATCGTTAAGACAATATGTAAGAAAATTACTCTTTCGAAAGTCACTGTCCCGTAAATTATAGGAATGTGTCCTGTAAATTAGACTGACGAAGTAAAGGAACTATTCTAGAACGTGCTTTTAATTAACTCATCTTATCTAGGTTTCTGTTTTAAATTAAAATCATACCTGCTACCATTTCTAGAATTAATGGGACGGACATTACCGACGTCAAAATCGTGCTATAAACAGCAAGATAGGCAATTATAAATTCAAAGTCGTAATTACATTCAATTAGAACGTAGAAACATGAATAGTATTTTACTTAGAGCTCCATTGTGTCCGCATTCAAATTCCCAAAAATGAATACATGGGGATTTTTGAATGTCATTTGAGTTTTGTGCAAATGAGTGTCCTTACAATATAGTCTTAGTATGAAAGAATATACACTGTGGCTACCCAAAATCAGTTATACAGTAATCTGTCTTAAGCGACCATCAAAACAGGTCTAATTAAGGTCTACAAGGCAGGCAATAGCTTAATGCAGGTCCTATATGATCTTTCTGCATTACTTTTGCTGTGCATTAAGCAATCACCTGCTCCTATTTTCAATACATGTATGGCCGCTTAGGACAAGTTCTACTATATACCGAATTTGTACTTTTTATTATAAATGTTGACTTGCATGTTAACTACAGTTAAACCTCAGTAAATGGAATATTTAGTGAAAAAATAATAAAGGACGTTTTAAGCAGTTGATTGTTAATTAATACAGGATGAGTGAGGTTTTACTTCACTGCGACACTAATACAGGGTGAAAGTCAGGTAGAAATATGCTAGATACACTTTCTGTATGACATTCGCCCTGCAACAAACTGCCACCAGTATAAAGACCAGCAATGATAAGTATGCGAGTGTTCGAATGCTCGATGTGTTACTGTGTACAATATTTTCTCATTCAAATGTTTGAAGACAACTGTTGTTGGACGTTAATCAATCACATATTCAACGGCACTTATTTTGCCACGACTACCTTGTTTGAAGTGGGTGATAGCCCTAGTGTTATTTCATTGGTCCAGATGAGATGCGTAAATAAAACTATTGTCAAGAATAACTTTTTATTGCTACACCAAACCCTTTGTTGTGACCACTTATTAGAATCGTCTCGAAGAGACGACCCTAAACAGTGGTCATAAAATAGGGTGTTGTACAGCAAAGACGATTTAAGTACTTGAGTGCGCAGTTCATCTGTTTTGTTGTTCTTCTTATATAACACCTAGCACTATTCCAGACACAGCCGAACACCTGCATAGAACTAATTCAAATGCTAATCTATGATCCGAAGTCGAAACTATACAGATAATACAAACAGCAAATTAATACAAACAGCAATTTTTTAAAGAAAAGCGCAGTCTAATTATTTGTGAGCAGATCTAAAATATCCACAATATAATATTCGTTTTATCAATGACCTTCCGTAACGTTGAGGAAGTTTATGAATCATCAGGTGTAAAGCGCCTTCGACACGATGGGCATGACAGTAATATACCTTATACTTACAGCTTCAGTGACATTGAGACGATATCACCTCTAGGACTGGAGAAATCTTCTCCACAGACATGGTCTAATTCTACCGGATATTACATATCTGTAAGCCTATCCTGGGATCCAACACTGGCTGTCAAATCGACTGCTACGTCACATATTGTCTGCTTTGCGGCGAGAGACTCAAGCAAGTAAGCAACACATACAGGACGTTTAGATGTGTTGATATGTTTTATAATCAGGTCTAGCAGATACCGCTTATTACGTGGTCATCATTAACGACCACTCCCGATTAAATTCCTTTTAAACCGTATCGTGGAACATAGTTGTGTGGGCAATGTTAGTCCATCACGTAATTATGCAATACTTTCAATTCCTGAAATTTAGTATACCAGTACATATATTTAAGTTGGTCTACTTTTATATCGGAAAATTGCAGTCGGATAAATACATGCATGTATCTTAGATAAAAACAAATGCAATAGCAAATAGTTATAACCTCACCGGATACCTCCTTATTTGTTGGCTCTAGAGGGGTCTGACCGATAAGTGTGGCTACCAAGATCATTGTTATTATTAAAACTCGTATATGTGATAGAAAACACCTATCTTATCTTATTTTAATTAAATGTATATTGATAAGATCTGTAGGATGACCAACTGAAGTTGCAGGAGCTGTCATCATTACTTTCGACAGGCAGAAAGCTGCCACATGTGTTTATAGATAAGTGTAGTGATACATTTTAGAACAATTTTGCATTTTTAATTTTGAATGGGCCGAACTTTTATTATCTCGACACCGGTTGAAGCGGCACTTAATTTTCATAATTAACATAATCGAAACATGATTCCGAATGATCAGATCTGATATGTCAGATATACACGTGCAGCAGTTGATTAAATCGTTTAACATACTGGAATTCACTTTTTGATAAAGTGTAACTGTTTACCTTAGAATGTTGCGTAATTCCGCTCCATGTTACACATTCCTGTCAACACGAAGAGTAAAATATTAATTCAGCTCCATTATTTCTTGTAAATACCGATTGGCTAAAAAAGAGAATACGTTTCCACTTGTTCACATTGGATCACTATTGAGACCCTTGATTATTTTGTCGTGTTAGTTTCGGTTTGTTTGTATCGGTGTTTTACCTCATTTTACATTATTTCAGTCATATTGCGACGTCCAGCTATTTACTAGTGATGGAAGAACCCAAACGTTTTCTGTGTGTGGAAAACATTACAAAGTCTGTCTTTGAACATGATTATATAGTCGCTATAGTTAGTAATAAAGAGTAAACATTGTTATACTTACTGGTATGAACATTGCCACCTTTTCATGACTTTGGTTGAGATGTGACGAATACAGTAGAACATCTAGTGCATAAAAATAAACCATCTTAAACATAAAAGCAGGTGCTTGCTTAATATGGGCCGAAAATAATGCCGGACTCTCCTGCAGGAGCTATCTGCACAACGTTCGTACTTCATTTAAGTTAGCACCTGCCCAGAAGACCAATAATTAGACATCGTCTTGGTATTGAACTGTTGTTTGAATTTTCAGTCGCCACAGTGAAGTCCGTTGTGTGCATCTTCGAGACTCGTCTATAACAGGTGATATTACAACATGCTTTCTACAAACCTTTCTTCATTAGAGCAGCAAATTTATTGGCAGTTATGTATGTGACTATCATACATTATATAAACGATATTTTCTATTCTTTGATGATTGTTTTTATACCTTAGAAGTTGTCTATAATGTACGAACCACTAATTATATACATACGTTTTATGCTTGCAAAGCTGAAAAATCTGTTAAGTCATAATATTTGCCAACTATTATCAGACGGAGGTATGGTCCGCTTATGGAGTAAACTAGTTTTAAAACTTTTTGGTGACGAACGTTTCCGTTCAAGTATCGCATTCAACGAAATCATCTTGATTGCACACAGTTGTCGATCGATTAGGACTATCTGGTCTTTTGTGAACACTGTACATTTACATGACGCTACTAGGAGTATATACACCAATGTTATAGTATGCATTGTTCCATCCAACAAATTGAAGTATCAAATACACATGATGTATTTATTCATTTCATGAAAATAATACCAGGAGTTTACTATCTGATTTGATACATATTCACGAGATTTGCTAAAATGCATTGATTCAGCAAAGTTTGCTACATCTTTGTTTGAAGGCATTCGGAGTTGCATTACCCTGTCATCTGAACGCTAACATTGTTTTTGTCGCGAAGTATAGATTGTAGATCGATAAAGTCTATACCTTTATTAACAAATGGAAATTTAAAAAAAGCTAAATCTCTTATGTTAGGCAAACATTTCCCTTTCCTACGGTAGATCTCTTCCAGAACCGACACGTGGCTTTATGAATACCACTGCTACGACAAATGGTTCTACTGTGACGTTGTTTTGGCTTTGGTCTTGTCGGTTATTTCTCCACTGCATGCTTAGTAAATGGCATTAATTCATGCCTGATTACAGGACACAGGTGTTTGGAGAAGAATAGTCCTTGCTTAATTGCTTCACCTATAATAATAACAAACAACCCTTAACCTTCTTTGGGACCCTAAACAAACTAGACGAGACTGTTATATGCATTACGATTCGGAAATACTAATATTTAGTATAGAAATGGAATTAAATATTTGAACTAATTAAGCAAAATGTTTTACGATCCATATGTACCATTAAATGTGGCAAACAATTAATGTAAACTATACATAATATACTTACCTATTACTTGGCATATCAAGTGGTTACAACGAAGGATCCCTATAACTATGCTAAAAACAGGATCCCTAATGTTTTCGACAAACGGCATTTTTGTTTAGCAGAAATGTTGAATCCTATAAAAAATGTTACTGAATGATAAATACAATTAAGGAACTAACTCTATGAATATGTTCATAAACAAAATGCATCATGTTTCAAACGATATTTAATCAATGTAACCAGTGAACAATCCTTATCAGCAAATGTAAATGTATGAATCATGCAGAAAACACAACATACACGCCCGTTCAAAAAGCACCATCACAAAAAGAAGCACATGTTTGCATATTCAAACGTAGAATTCGTGTCATTTCATGTTTTAGTCATTTCATGTTTTAGACTGTGGATCACTTGTGGTTCCGACGAATGGCAATATTTCTACCACTGTTACGACACATGGTACTACTGTGACGTTTTCGTGCGCTTCTGGTTATGAGCTTGTCGGTGACGCTTCCACTGTATGCTTAGCGACTGGCAGTTGGAGTAATGCTGTTCCTTCATGCAGGATTAAAGGTGTTTGGAGTTTATTTACGTTTGCATTAAAAAACACTCTATGTCCAGATCCAAGCAAACGTCAATATAAATATTAAACGAATAGAACTCAAAGTGACACTATTTATTATAAAGATGCTTCCAATACTTTAAACAACTTTTGGAACTGAATCTGAAACTATCTTCACATATATATTATAATGACACACAATGTAGGTGGCGGTGGTCTAGTGGTAACGCGCTTGACTGTCAGTCCGGAGGTCCGGGGTTCAAATCCCGGTCCCACCCGGAAATTTCAGGGACGCTTTTCCGTGTCTCCCACCCGCATATACTCTCCACCCAGGGGTTAAATGGGTACCTGTAAGGGTCACTCGCCGGTACTGCGGCTGCATGATTGCGCCATATGTTAGCAGTGCTCAATATTGTAGGCCAATGACTCAATGATCAGGGGAGTAAATGTACAGTCGGCTGAACGGTCATTCGGACTGAAAGTAGACTATAACTAGGTACTTTACTTTAATTAGTGAAAAGTAGGCATAATTATCTAACGTAGCATTTTGGTGTATCGTTCGATGACAATAAAGACTCATTAGCAGTAAGTAACTTTCAAGTTCATGTCATTTTCACCAATGCTACGACATATGGTACACAAGTGACCTTTTTATGTGTTCCTGGTTATGATCATGTCGGTGGTGCCACAACTTAGTGCTTGGCGACTGGCAGTTGGAATAACACTGTTCCTTCATGCCGGATTTAAGGTGTTTGGAGTTCAATTCTCATTAAATACAAATTTAATTGATTCTAAACAAAATATAGTTGGAGTGAGTGAGTGAGTTTGGTTTTAAAGCACCGCGACACTGAATAGGTTATATAGCGCCGATGAATGATGAGACGACATGATGATGAGGGATGATATCAGCAAGACGATTTTGGCAAATCTCATACACTGCAAAGCAGCGCATGAGATCAAAACCACCGACATGCCTTCCTTTTAGTTCTTGGCCGAGGGGATAATCTGCGTCAAATAAACAAAACCATACCCTCTGACAATTAAGCCCAAGAACCACGGCAAGGTCTCTGGGGAAATATAGTTGGAGTTTACTGAAAATTGCCATTGAATACAATAACAATAAATAAAATAGCTGTCGAAGCCGATACCTCAACTAATGACATGCACAATAGATAAACAAATATCCATATATACCAGCTAAAACTAGAATAGAAAAATAGCATATGGTACAGGTTTGACCTTGTCGGTAGCGACTCCACTGACAGCCTAGCTGTTCCTTCATGACGGTTTAAAGTTTCTTAAAGTTAAATTACCTCTAACAATATATCAGTAGGTAAACGTTAAGTTATGTCAATTTTATGTTTCAAAGTGTGGACCCCTTGCGGTTCCGACCAATGGCTTTAATTCCACCAATGCTACGACATATGGTACAAAAGTGACGTTTTCATGTGCTCCTGGTTATGCTCTTGTTGGAGGCGCCACCACTGAGTGCTTAGCGACAGGCAGTTGGAATGACTCTGTTCCTTCATGTCGTATTAAAGGTGTTTGGAGTTAAAAGGTCCTTAAAATAAATTAAAAGTGATTTTGAACAAAAGTTATTTGGAGATCACTTTAAATTACCATTAAATACAAGAACAAGTGTAAAAACAGCTACCGAGGGTGTATCAATACATGGCTTATGCGTTGAGACCAATATACGGCCGAACGTGGTGCAGTGGAAAGATCTTCGCCTGTCATACTAGCGGTTGCAGGTTCAAATCTAACTGAAGTCATTGGATTGTTTTTTTTAATTACTATTATTTGTTTGTACTTGATTTTTCAAGAATATATTATCATATATCAGATATTCTATTATATACATATACGTATATTGATGAATATATATACTTATATATATTTTTTTTTATTTCAAGTACATGACATAATTGCACATAAAATCGTCATTCTCCTTCGCTAACGGTCACTTTCCAAATTCAAGTTATATTGACGAAAAAAGCAAATGTGGAAAAGTGGTACGATCGTGTTTCATGAAAACAATGCTTAAAGCAAGAGAAATGTAAAGTACTCACTTTTTTAGGAAAACAATCTGCCAGGGGTGAGGCTCGAACCCGCTACCTTGCCCCAAGCATACAACGCCTTTATCTACTGAGCTATCACAGAGAATGAAAAACAATACATACCGTCAATAGTCAATAATGTTTGAACGTTGTTAACCTCCGGAAATCGACATATAGAATTATGAATATATACGGAATATGTACGGAGTCTCAGTTTAATCTGGTCAAGTAATACCAGCTAAAACGAGATCAGAAAATTTGCAAATATGGAATAACAGTTAATTAAATTAGTTAATTGTTCCTTATATGCACCAAATGCACCCAACTATACTCTGTCCGCAGTTTACTTCGCCCAATCAAATGCTTAGTTACTGTTCATTCATGTAGTATGCCACATGTTTGCCATATCAATTTATCTTATTATCAAATTTCAACGTCTAATATTGGACAAATTACACACTACATGTATATCACTTTTCAAGGTGTTCACATTAAAAAATACTTATTGTAGTACCTTTAAAAACATCTTTGTGGAGAAATACTACAGGTAATTATTAAGAAGATACATTGATAGCAATTGTTATAGCAGTAGCATATGGTACAGTTATGATGTTTTTCATATGCTTTGGACTATGGCCTCGATAGCGACTCCACTGACATCCTTTCAAACATTAGAAAAAATTCTTACCTCTCTTTACAGCTCATAGTGACTGGGACTATTAAATACACTGGAATCAAATATAATAATATTTAGTATAAATTCTGAAGGGAGGTGATCCCCCGAAAGCAAAAATTGCAACACAAAAAGAGAAAATTGCAAACTCGGTTTTATTGAGTCTGTTCATGAGCAGTAATTGAAAGTGCAACACTGCTCACGCCCCCTAGCACCGGCTTAAGCGGTATTCAATTTTCAGAACAAGAAGTACTGAAATTCATGATCTAAAGCAGAATAAAATAAGAAAATAACTTCTGAAACAAAATCTTAAAACATTTTACAATCAATATGTATCCCGTTTTAAATGACATAAAACCAGTTTAAATTCGGCATAATTATCTATTCTACCACTTTAACATATCACGTGATGACCATTACAATTTATTCATAGGTAAACGTTAAGTTATGTCAATTTTATGTTTCAGATTGTGGACCTCTTACGGTTCCGATTAATGGCTTTAATTCCACCAATGCTTCGAACTATGGTACAAAAGTGACGTTTTCATGTGCTCCTGGTTATACTCTTGTTGGTAGCGCCACAACTGAGTGCTTAGCGACTGGCAGTTGGAATGCCTCTGTTCCTTCATGCGTGATTAAAGGTGTTTGGAGTTTAATTTTCATTAAATAAATGTACACATTGCTGCTGCATTATTTTTGATGCATGTAGTATGCCACATGTTTGCGGTATCAATTTGTATTATTACCAAATTTTTACTTCTGGAATAGGAAAGACTACACACTATATCACTTTTCAATATGTTCACATTAAAACTACACCGTGTAGTACCTTTCAATAATCTTTGAAGAGAAATACTTCAGGTTATCATTAAGAAGATAAATTGATAGCACTTGTTATAGCAGTAACATAATTATAGCACAGTTATGATGTTTTTCATATGCTTTGGGCTATGACATTATCGGTACCGACTCCACTAACAGCCTAGCTGTTCATTTATGACGGATTATGAAAGGTGTTTGAAGTTAAATTACATTTACGTGATTCCATTACTTACATTAGAAACAATTCTTAAATCTCTTTACAGCCCATAGTCAACTTGAATGAGACTATTAAATACATTGAAATCAAATATAACAATATTTAGTATAAAGAAGAATCAAATAAAAAATATAATTCTGAAACAAAATCTTAAAACATTTTTACAATCAATATGTAGCCCGTTTTAAATGGCAAAAACTAATCAGTGTAAAATCGGCATGATTATCTATTCTATTATTTCGACGTATCGCGTGATGACAATTAACAATATATCCGTAGGTCAACGTTAGGTTATGTCAATTTTATGTTTCAGATTGTGGACAACTTACGGTTCCGACTAATGGCTTTAATTCCACTAATGCTACGACCTATCGTACAAAAGTGACGTTTTCATGTGCTCCTGGTTATACTCTTGTTGGTAGCGCCACAACTGAGTGCTTAGCGACTGGCAGTTGGAATGCCTCTGTTCCTTCATGCGTGATTAAAGGTGTTTGGAGTTTAATTTTCATTAAATACATGTATACATTGCTGCTGTATTATTTTTGATTCATGTAGTATGCCACATGTCTGCGGTATCAATTTGTATTATTAACAAATTTCTACTTCTGAAATTGGAAAGATTACACACTCTTTCAGTTTTCAATGTGTTCACATTAAAACTACATCGTGTAGTACCTTTCAATAATCTGTGTTGAGAAATACTACAGGTTATCATTAAGAAGATAAATAGATAGCACTTGTTATAGCAGTAACATATAGCACAGTTATGATGTTTTTTTCATACGCTTTTGGCTATGACATTCTCGGTACCAACCGGTGACTCCACTGACAGCCTAGCTATTCCTTTATGACGGATTATGAAAGGTGTTTGAAGTTAAATTCATTTACGTGATTCCATTACATACCTTAGAAACCATTCCTAAATCTCTTTACAGCCCATAGTCAACTTGAATGAGACTATTAAATACATTGAAATCAAATATAACAATATCAAGAATAAAGAAGAATCAAAGTAAAACAAAACATTATGACACAAATTTTGAAAACATTTTTACAATCAATATGTAGCCCGTTTTAAATGGCAAAAACTAATCAGTGTAAAATCGGCATAATTATCTATTCTATCATTTCGACATATCGCGTGATGAATAATATATCAATAGGTCAACGTTAAGTTATGTCAATTTCATGTTTCAGATTGTGGACCTCTTACGGTTCCGACTAATGGCTTTAATTCCACCAATGCTACGACCTATGGTATAAAAGTGACGTTTTCATGTGCTCCTGGTTATACTCTTGTTGGTAGCGCCACCACTGAATGCTTAGCGACTGGCAGTTGGAATGCCTCTGTTCCTTCATGCGTGATTAAAGGTGTTTGGAGTTTAAATACATGTATACATTGCTGCTGCATTATTTTTGATTCATGTAGTATGCCACGTGTTTGCGGTATCAATTTGTATTATTACCAAATTTTTACTTCTGGAATAGGAAAGATTACACACTATATCACTTTTCAATGTGTTCACATTAAAACTACACCGTGTAGTACCTTTCAATAATCTTTGAAGAGAAATACTACAGGTTATCATTAAGAAGATAAATTGATAGCACGTGTTATAGCAGTAACATAATTATAGCACAGTTATGATGTTTTTCATATGCTTTGGGCTATGACTTTATCGGTACCGACTCCACTGACAGCCTAGCTGTTCATTTATGACGGATTATGAAAGGTGTTTGAAGTTAAATTACATTTACGTGATTCCATTACTTACATTAGAAACAATTCTTAAGTCTCTTTACAGCCCATAGTCAACTTGAATGAGACTATTAAATACATTGAAATCAAATATAACAATATTTAGTATAAAGAAGAATCAAATAAAAAAAAAAATTCTGAAACAAAATCTGAAAACATTTTTACAATCAATATGTAGCCCGTTTTAAATGGCAAAAACCAATCAGTGTAAAATCGGCATAATTATCTATTCTATTATTTCGACGTATCGCGTGATGACAATTAACAATATATCCGTAGGTCAACGTTAAGTTATGTCAATTTTATGTTTCAGATTGTGGACAACTTACGGTTCCGACTAATGGCTTTAATTCCACTAATGCTACGACCTATCGTACAAAAGTGACGTTTTCATGTGCTCCTGGTTATACTCTTGTTGGTAGCGCCACAACTGAGTGCTTAGCGACTGGCAGTTGGAATGCCTCTGTTCCTTCATGCGTGATTAAAGGTGTTTGGAGTTTAAATACATGTATACATTGCTGCTGCATTATTTTTGATTCATGTAGTATGCCACGTGTTTGCGGTATCAATTTGTATTATTACCAAATTTTTACTTCTGGAATAGGAACGATTACACACTATATCACTTTTCAATGTGTTCACATTAAAACTACACCGTGTAGTACCTTTCAATAATCTTTGAAGAGAAATACTACAGGTTATCATTAAGAAGATAAATTGATAGCACGTGTTATAGCAGTAACATAATTATAGCACAGTTATGATGTTTTTCATATGCTTTGGGCTATGACATTATCGGTACCGACTCCACTGACAGGCTAGCTGTTCATTTATGACGGATTATGAAAGGTGTTTGAAGTTAAATTACATTTACGTGATTCCATTATTTACATTAGAAACAATTCTTAAATCTCTTTACAGCCCATAGTCAACTTGAATGAGACTATTAAATACATTGAAATCAAATATAACAATATTTAGTATAAAGAAGAATCAAATAAAAAAATAGATTCTGAAACAAAATCTGAAAACATGTTTACAATCAATATGTAGCCCGTTTTAAATGGCAAAAACTAATCAGTGTAAAATCGGCATGATTATCTATTCTATTATTTCGACGTATCGCGTGATGACAATTAACAATATATCCGTAGGTCAACGTTAGGTTATGTCAATTTTATGTTTCAGATTGTGGACAACTTACGGTTCCGACTAATGGCTTTAATTCCACTAATGCTACGACCTATCGTACAAAAGTGACGTTTTCATGTGCTCCTGGTTATACTCTTGTTGGTAGCGCCACAACTGAGTGCTTAGCGACTGGCAGTTGGAATGCCTCTGTTCCTTCATGCGTGATTAAAGGTGTTTGGAGTTTAATTTTCATTAAATACATGTACACATTGCTGCTGTATTATTTTTGATTCATGTAGTATGCCACATGTCTGCGGTATCAATTTGTATTATTAACAAATTTCTACTTCTGAAATAGGAAAGATTACACACTCTTTCAGTTTTCAATGTGTTCACATTAAAACTACATCGTGTAGTACCTTTCAATAATCTGTGTTGAGAAATACTACAGGTTATCATTAAGAAGATAAATAGATAGCACTTGTTATAGCAGTAACATATAGCACAGTTATGATGTTTTTTTCATACGCTTTTGGCTATGACATTCTCGGTACCAACCGGTGACTCCACTGACAGCCTAGCTATTCCTTTATGACGGATTATGAAAGGTGTTTGAAGTTAAATTCATTTACGTGATTCCATTACATACCTTAGAAACCATTCCTAAATCTCTTTACAGCCCATAGTCAACTTGAATGAGACTATTAAATACATTGAAATCAAATATAACAATATCAAGAATAAAGAAGAATCAAAGTAAAACAAAACATTATGACACAAATTTTGAAAACATTTTTACAATCAATATGTAGCCCGTTTTAAATGGCAAAAACTAATCAGTGTAAAATCGGCATAATTATCTATTCTATCATTTCGACATATCGCGTGATGAATAATATATCAATAGGTCAACGTTAAGTTATGTCAATTTCATGTTTCAGATTGTGGACCTCTTACGGTTCCGACTAATGGCTTTAATTCCACCAATGCTACGACCTATGGTATAAAAGTGACGTTTTCATGTGCTCCTGGTTATACTCTTGTTGGTAGCGCCACCACTGAATGCTTAGCGACTGGCAGTTGGAATGCCTCTGTTCCTTCATGCGTGATTAAAGGTGTTTGGAGTTTAAATACATGTATACATTGCTGCTGCATTATTTTTGATTCATGTAGTATGCCACGTGTTTGCGGTATCAATTTGTATTATTACCAAATTGTTACTTCTGGAATAGGAAAGATTACACACTATATCACTTTTCAATGTGTTCACATTAAAACTACACCGTGTAGTACATTTCAATAATCTTTGAAGAGAAATACTACAGGTTATCATTAAGAAGATAAATTGATAGCACGTGTTATAGCAGTAACATAATTATAGCACAGTTATGATGTTTTTCATATGCTTTGGGCTATGACTTTATCGGTACCGACTCCACTGACAGCCTAGCTGTTCATTTATGACGGATTATGAAAGGTGTTTGAAGTTAAATTACATTTACGTGATTCCATTACTTACATTAGAAACAATTCTTAAGTCTCTTTACAGCCCATAGTCAACTTGAATGAGACTATTAAATACATTGAAATCAAATATAACAATATTTAGTATAAAGAAGAATCAAATAAAAAAATAAATTCTGAAACAAAATCTGAAAACATTTTTACAATCAATATGTAGCCCGTTTTAAATGGCAAAAACCAATCAGTGTAAAATCGGCATAATTATCTATTCTATTATTTCGACGTATCGCGTGATGACAATTAACAATATATCCGTAGGTCAACGTTAAGTTATGTCAATTTTATGTTTCAGATTGTGGACAACTTACGGTTCCGACTAATGGCTTTAATTCCACTAATGCTACGACCTATCGTACAAAAGTGACGTTTTCATGTGCTCCTGGTTATACTCTTGTTGGTAGCGCCACAACTGAGTGCTTAGCGACTGGCAGTTGGAATGCCTCTGTTCCTTCATGCGTGATTAAAGGTGTTTGGAGTTTAAATACATGTATACATTGCTGCTGCATTATTTTTGATTCATGTAGTATGCCACGTGTTTGCGGTATCAATTTGTATTATTACCAAATTTTTACTTCTGGAATAGGAACGATTACACACTATATCACTTTTCAATGTGTTCACATTAAAACTACACCGTGTAGTACCTTTCAATAATCTTTGAAGAGAAATACTACAGGTTATCATTAAGAAGATAAATTGATAGCACGTGTTATAGCAGTAACATAATTATAGCACAGTTATGATGTTTTTCATATGCTTTGGGCTATGACATTATCGGTACCGACTCCACTGACAGGCTAGCTGTTCATTTATGACGGATTATGAAAGGTGTTTGAAGTTAAATTACATTTACGTGATTCCATTATTTACATTAGAAACAATTCTTAAATCTCTTTACAGCCCATAGTCAACTTGAATGAGACTATTAAATACATTGAAATCAAATATAACAATATTTAGTATAAAGAAGAATCAAATAAAAAAAATAGATTCTGAAACAAAATCTGAAAACATGTTTACAATCAATATGTAGCCCGTTTTAAATGGCAAAAACTAATCAGTGTAAAATCGGCATGATTATCTATTCTATTATTTCGACGTATCGCGTGATGACAATTAACAATATATCCGTAGGTCAACGTTAGGTTATGTCAATTTTATGTTTCAGATTGTGGACAACTTACGGTTCCGACTAATGGCTTTAATTCCACTAATGCTACGACCTATCGTACAAAAGTGACGTTTTCATGTGCTCCTGGTTATACTCTTGTTGGTAGCGCCACAACTGAGTGCTTAGCGACTGGCAGTTGGAATGCCTCTGTTCCTTCATGCGTGATTAAAGGTGTTTGGAGTTTAATTTTCATTAAATACATGTACACATTGCTGCTGTATTATATTTGATTCATGTAGTATGCCACATGTCTGCGGTATCAATTTGTATTATTAACAAATTTCTACTTCTGAAATAGGAAAGATTACACACTCTTTCAGTTTTCAATGTGTTCACATTAAAACTACATCGTGTAGTACCTTTCAATAATCTGTGTTGAGAAATACTACAGGTTACCATTAAGAAGATAAATAGATAGCACTTGTTATAGCAGTAACATATAGCACAGTTATGATGTTTTTTTCATACGCTTTTGGCTATGACATTCTCGGTACCAACCGGTGACTCCACTGACAGCCTAGCTATTCCTTTATGACGGATTATGAAAGGTGTTTGAAGTTAAATTCATTTACGTGATTCCATTACATACCTTAGAAACCATTCCTAAATCTCTTTACAGCCCATAGTCAACTTGAATGAGACTATTAAATACATTGAAATCAAATATAACAATATCAAGAATAAAGAAGAATCAAAGTAAAACAAAACATTATGACACAAATTTTGAAAACATTTTTACAATCAATATGTAGCCCGTTTTAAATGGCAAAAACTAATCAGTGTAAAATCGGCATAATTATCTATTCTATCATTTCGAAATATCGCGTGATGAATAATATATCAATAGGTCAACGTTAAGTTATGTCAATTTCATGCTGCTGCATTATTTTTTATTCATGCAGTATGCCACATGTTTGCGGTATCAATTTGTATTATTACCAAATTTTTACTTCTGGAATAGGAAAAATTACACACTATATCACTTTTAAATGTGTTCACATTAAAACTACACCGTGTAGTACCTTTCGATAATCTTTGATGAGAAATACTACAGGTTATCATTAAGAAGATAAATTGATAGCACTTGTTATAGCAGTAACATAATTATAGCACAGTTATGATGTTTTTTATATGCTTTGGGCTACGACATTATCGGTACCGACTCCACTGACAGCCTAGCTGTTCATTTATGACGGTTTATGAAAGGTGTTTGAAGTTAAATTACCTTTACGCGATTCCATTACTTACATTAGAAACAATTCTTAAATCCCTTTACAACCCATAGTCAACTTGAATGAGACTATTAAATACATTGAAATCAAATATAACAATATTTAGTATAAAGAAGAATCAAATAAAAACATAAATTCTGAAACAAAATCTGAAAACATTTTTACAATCAATATGTAGCCCGTTTTAAATGGCAAAATCTAATCAGTGTAAAATCGGCAAAATTGTCTGTTCTATCATTTCGACATATCGATTGATGACAATAATATATCAATCGGTCAACGTTAAGTTATGTCAATTTTATGTTTCAGATTGTGGACCCCTTACGGTTCCGACTAATGGCTTTAATTCCACCAATGCTACGACCTATCGTACAAAAGTGACGTTTTCATGTGCTCCTGGTTATACTCTTGTTGGTAGCGCCACCACTGAGTGTTTAGCGACTGGCAGTTGGAATGTATCTGTTCCTTCATGCCGGATTAAAGGTGTTTGGAGTTTAATTTTCATTAAATACATGTACAAATTACTTTTCATTATTGTTCATTCATGTAGTATGCCACATGTTTGCAATATCCATTTGTATTATTAACAAATTTCTACTTCTGAAATAGGAAAGATTACACACTATATCACTTTTCAATGAGTTCACATTAAAACTACATCGTGTAGTTTCTTTCAATAATCTTTGTTGTGAAATACTACAGATTATCATTAAGAAGATAAATAGATAGCACTTGTTATAGCAGTAACATATAGCACATTTATGATGTTTTTTCATACGCTTTTGGCTATGACATTCTCGGTACCGACTCCACTGACAGCCTAGCTGTTCCTTTATGACGGATTATGAAAGGTGTTTGAAGTTAAAGTACATTTACGTGATTCCATTACTTACATTAGAAACAATTCTTAAATCTCTTTACAGCCCATAGTCAACTTGAATGAGACTATTAAATACATTGAAATCAAATATAACAATACCAAGAATAAAGAAGAATCAAAGTAAAAAAAACCATTATGACACAAAATCTGAAAACATTTTTACAATCAATATGTAGCCCGTTTTAAATGGCAAAAACTAATCAGTGTAAAATCGGCAGTTGGAATGCCTCTGTTCCTTCATGCGTGATTAAAGGTGATTCGAGTTTAATTTTCATTAAATACATGTACAAATTACTGCTACATTATTTTTCATTCATGTAGTATGCCACATGTTTGCCGTATCAACTTGTATTATTACCAAATTTCTACTTCTGGAATAGGACAGATTACACACTATATCACTGTTCAAGGTGTTCACATTATAATACTTATTTTATAATTGCCGTATCAATTTGTATTATTAACAAATTTCTACTTCTGAAATAGGAAAGATTATACACTATATCAACTTTCAATGAGTTGCCGTATCAATTTGTATTATTACCAAATTTCTACTTCTGAAAAAGGACAGATTACACACTATATAACTGTTCAAGGTGTTCACATTAAAATACTTATTGTAGTATCTTTAAATAATCTGTGTTGAGAAATACTACAGATTATCATTAAGAAGATAAATTAATAGCAATTATTATAGCAGTAGCATATGGTACAGTTATTATATTTTTCATATGCTTTGGGCTATGGCCTTCTCTGCAGCGACTCCACTGACAGCCAATCTGTTCCATGATGATAGACTAAATGAAAAAGTAGTATAGTCAAGCAGGCAAAGCCACATACAAGACGCAACCACCACCAAAACATCGATAGACAGCATGTCATACGCACACACATTCACACACACGAGATGAACACAGAAAACACCAACAAACACACAAGCACCAGAGACAAACATTCCAAACATGAACAAAAGCACAAGTACAAAGACACAAGACAAACAAACGTAAGGGTGACAAAGAGAGTACCGCCTTAGAACGGTCAGTAGCAAAATCACCAGTGGGGGTTTGAACCGGTTTACGGGCGTCCTAACCTCACACTTATCTCACAGTCATCCTGGCTTAACAAATAGTGTAAATAAAGGTATCTCCGCCGGACTTTCCCACAACATAGAAGACGCTAAACACATGACAATGAGAAGTCAGAGCAACTGCAGGGAAGCCATTATGGGTACGGCAGGGACATAGTAATACATGAGTCTGGTAAGCTCATCCCGTTACTGAGTTGAAGAGTATACCATCATAGAGTACTAACCTCGGCCTGTCATTGCGCAAGCAAAGAGGGAAGCGTAGCTACCGACTGTAAAGGGGTCAATAAGCAAACATGCAGTGCGTTGCAATATAATGGGGTCATAACCTTTCTTCTTAAAGGTTTTAATGCGTTTTATAAACAAATCATGAAAATGGATATGTAGATCATACCGGAGTAAACGCGTTTGAAGTTCAATTTTCATTAAATACAAATTAAGAGTCTGAACAAAAGTCAGTTGGAGTTTACTTAATGTACAAATATGAGTCGTGCAGGAAACACCACATACAGAACAAACAACCGCCTGAACAGCAACACAAGAAAACACAGCAAATGTACATAACTACCTACCAAAAACATAAAGAGACGCACAAAGACAAAACAAACAAACAATAGGGGGAAGATCGAAGTACCGCTTTTGACCGGTCAGTGACAATAGTCACTGGGGATGTAACCCTTCATTAAATATAATCACAAGTGTAAAACTAAAACAGCTATCGAGGGTGATACCTTGAGCTATCAAACATGGGTATGCACAAAACATAAATCAAAATAAATATTCACATATACCAGATAAAACTAGAACAGAAAATGTGTGAGGTTGTGAAGTGTGAGATTTTCATATGTTTTGGCTATGGACTTGTCGGTAGCGACTCCACTGAGACCCTAGCTGTTCCTTCATGACGGATTAAAGGCGTCTGAATTTCTATTTTTATTAAATACAAATTAAAAGTGATTCTGAGCAAATATTAGTTGGAGTTTACATAAAATTGTCACTAAATACAATGACAAGTGTAAAGACAGCTAACGAGGATTATTGTGCTAACAACCAATAGCATACACTATCATAAATCAAAACAACAAATGACATATTCCAGCTAAAACAACTAACAGAAAAGTAGCATTATTTGTCTGAAAATGTTACAATCTAGATAGCCCATTTCAAATGACATAAAATCAGTTTAAAGTAGGCATAATTATCTATTCTACCATCTCGAGGTATCGCGGAATGCCAATTAACAAGTTATCAGTAGGTAGAAGTTAAGTTATATCAATTTTATGTTTCTGATTGTTGAACTTAAACAAATATCCACATACACAAGACATAAATCATAATAATACAATTCATTTAAAAAACTAATGCGCACATATATTATCTAAAATACTAAAGAAAAGTGGTAATTTTTGTCTTAAAACACTGCAATTTTTAAACTGATTAACTATTCCGAATCTGTACTAATGCAAACAGCTATATACTATACGGTACTTCACTCAATCAAACTATACGGTACTTTACTCAAACAAATTATTGTTCATTCATATAGCATGCCACATGTCTACTTTATAAGTTTATAGTATTACCGAATTTCTACTTCTGATATGGGAAATAGTGTACACTATATCACTTTTAAAGGTGCTTAGATTCAAACTCCCTTTTGTGAAACCGTTCAAGGATCTATGTTGAGCCATACTACAGGCGATAACTCATAAGCTAAGTTGATAGCCAGTGTTATAGCAAAATGATATAGTACACTTTGCATATTATTCTGGCTATGACCATGTCGGTAGGGACTTCACAGCGTTTTAAGCAACTTGTAGTTTGAGCAAAGCTGTTCCTTCATGTCGGATTAAATGTGTTTGATGTTTAATTACCTTTACGTGATTACTCGTACTTGCATTAGAATAGTCTTGAATGTGACTATTAAACCAATTGAAATATACAGTATCATTATGAATTAGAAAGCGGAATCAAATAAGTAAAGTAAATTTAGGAACCAAATTTGACAATAGCTTCACACTCCATGTGTGGTTCGTCGTAAATGGCATAACATCAGTGTATAATCGGCATAATTAACTATGCTACCACTCGATGTATCGGGTGATGAAATTAACAATCCTTATTAGTAACTAAAATTTAAGCTCATGTCAATTTTACGTATCAGACTATAGATCTTTTGAGACAAATGACTTTAATTCCACCACTGCTACGACTTTTGGTACAATTAAAATTGATTCTAAACTAAATGTATTTGGAGTTTATTTAGTTTATTTATAACTGTCATTAATACAATAACAAGTGTAACGACAAGCTACTGAGGGTAATAAATATGTTATAATTTATGTCGGAAAATTGAACTACAGTCAATTTAATGACATAATTAAATGTCCCGAATCTACACTAGAGCAGAAAACAATATTTCACACAAGTGTTGACTTATTGTTTATTCACAATGCATGCCACTAATAAAGTGTTTTCAGTTTTATTATTATCGAAGTTCTAGGTCAGAAATGGGAATGTCGCCATAAAGAGTACACACTACATCATTTAACACTGGATGTCTCTATCGACTATATTACCATCGAGTATGATTCAAGGCGCCCCGGGTATATCGCCAATGTACAGGGGAGGTTACCAACATGCGTGGACCTGGGTACCACATCAGTAGGTGTTACCAATGTGTATGGCACTAGCAGATCTACATGCTTCTCTCTGGATCCCATGTATAAGATCAAACGGCTACAACAAAATAACCAGTATAATTACTTTGCCATTGCGAACAATGGCAACTACATAATAAAGACCGTCGGCAAGTGTTAGAATAACAAACTTTGAACTGAATATATACTATGCTACAAGCCATGTGCTTTATGAATACTGATATATGATCAAGTTTCAACAATAACTGAATAAATTCAAGTTAAACTGTGTGAACAGAATCCAAATTAACAAAATAATGATGATAATAAATTCTGAAGGGAGGTGATCCCCCAAAAGCAAATATTGCAGGCAAAAAGAGAAAATTACAGACTCGGTTTTATTGAGTCTGTTCATGAGTAGTAATTGAAAGTTCAACACTGCCCATGTCACTCGCAACGGCTTAAGCAGTTTTCAATTTTCAGAACAAAAAATACTGATATTGATTATCTCGAAGGATCAGAAAGTAACACAATACTGAGATTGAAGTACGGGGCGACATTTAACGGCCACACAAGCACTTAATACCTGCTGTTGTGACGATTATAAATTCTGAAGGGAGGTGATCGTCCGAAAGCAAACTTTGCAATACAAAACTAGAAAATAAGAGATAAGTTTAGGAATCAAATCTGAAAATATCTGCACAGTCCACATGCTTCTCATTATAAATGGCATGAGATACACAGTGAATAGAGTAATTGATATATACTATTAAACAGGAATAAATAGTATTAACACTGTAGATAAACAATGTTAAAGGTATTCGGAGTAGAATCACTCTTAGCTGGTATTTCCTTAAGTACAGCGATGCGTATCCTTATCGTGTTCTAAAATGCATTATAGGCATTATTTCATTTTTTATAAGTTTAAGTACCTGTAACAGATACTTTCCTTAATCTATATATGTATATGCCAAATACAAATGTGTTTGTCTAATCATGTTAACAAGTAACGAAATAATGATATCGGCAAACATTAATAATGTTATAGTAAACTAAGATGGTTTACTGAAGCCTGCTGTTTATCTGTGACGTAATAGTAGCTAATAGTAGTCCAATTAATTAAAACGGTGAAACTACAGTAGTTATCTTTATTTATCATGCAACGTCACAAAATACAGTCACTTCCTACTAGCATAATATTTTCCACGTCGACGCTGTATTTTGTGAGGTACAAGGCATGTGTACTGACCCCACTGGGATGCAAGTTTAATTCAGCCAATAGGAGGAAAACAGAAAGAAGAAAAGGCATACTTTAACATAAACATCAAATTTAACACAGTTGCTCACCTTTGTCTCAACAGTTTGTCCATATAAAAGGATTAAATCAAGTGTGTTTATGTTGAAAAAATCGACGACGTCAATGCATGCCAATATGACGTCACGTAATTCGTACTTGTATGTATTTTCATTCAGGGGACGAAACCGCTCTAGAGATCTTTCTTTTTCTTCATTTTTGCATGATAGTTGCATGATAAAATAATTACTATGCTAGTAGTTTGGAAGTTCAGATCGCCAAGGCTCGCATTTAACAACTTCTCACCAAAATACAGTTAAACTTCCAAACTACTAGCATAGTAATTCTTATATATTTGATTTACTAGATTCTATTGTAAAACACGCTTTTAGTCCGTTGTAATAAAGTATTATATAAATTTGTTTCATTAATATGTAGCAATTTATATGAAATTTATGAATGCCAAACTGAATAACGTTACGCAAGAATTCAAAGATACGTTGACGATTCGTGTCATATACTGAACCCAAATTTATATAACGTGTGCTGGTTTCGACAACATGCGTTCTATGTTGTATATTTTATAAAACATTTTATAAAGCATCTATGGCGGCATCTTTCTGCCACTACATACCACTTTCGCTAAAAGGTTTCAGTTAGTATTTCATTTTATCTAATAAGTGGAAAGTGGAATAAAAACCTGATAATTATCTTATCGCGTTAAATGTTTGTGCCATATACTGGCACCACATAATATAAATAACGCAAATGCAAAACCCTTCTGGAAAACTTTCTTGTTAACCTATAGGAACCGTCTGATCAGGATCTGCTCTGTTTGCACATGATATAATATAGATATGATTTTACAGTTTCTGCCATGGCCATGTTTCTGCCATAGACCTGTGTCCACGTGTTATTAAAACAAATTAATCTAATTATTATTCATGACGTCATTATATATTACAAGACTGTTCATGGAGGAAAGGGTTGATGTTTTGAAATGTTGCTCTTAATGAAATTATGAAATCAATAAACTACTTTACACGCGCATTCGTATGAAGCGAAAATGTAAGAATGATATAATAGCACTCACTGACCTGTTCGTAACATGACATCTGTGCCATTTTCAGACTGTGGTTCCCTTTCGATTCCGACAAATGGAATTAATTCTACCATGATAACGACATATGGAACCACCGTAACATTTACTTGCAGAATTGGTTTTGAACTTATCGGCACCTCGACCGCTGTGTGTTTGGCGACTGGAAAATGGAGTAAAAATGCCCCTGAATGCAAACCTAAAGGTATTCACGTTACAACTCCTTCTTGTAATACCTTTTAATACACTATGCTGAGCCATTCAATGGGCGATCATTGGCAGAGCTACAGATAAAGGTGTGAACCCAAATACTAAAAACGTCATTTCTCCACCAAACCCTATATTGTGACCACTGTTTAGAATCGTCTCTTAGAGACGATTCTAAACAGTGGTCACAGTATAATGTTTGGTTTATAAATAAAGGGCCATTCTTGAAAATGTCTAAATTAAAGAATCCTGACTGGAGCTCTGATTTAAAAAGATAAATTTATAGCAATTGCTGTACATCTACCAGCCACATACAATGTACTTATATTTTAGTACTTGTCCCGCTATCCGCGACCCGTCTAGCATTTGCAAATTGTTTAGATCCAAATGGAACGTCGAGTAACTCTGCATCTCATCAAAACTTGATACAGTGTCAACAGTTTCTCAAATATCTGATTGAATCGGATGTATTCAACCTTGTACCAACTCAAAATTTAAAGAGATAGTTATAATTATCATCGCGGAGTAAGGATTGCTACTAGTCATTACTTGCAATGGGAACAGCATGGTATTATTTCGATAATTTAAACCATTTTCTCCATGCATGTTTATGTCAGAAATATCATAAATATTAATAAGATCATTTGACACCTAGACACATGCATTTTTAGGCAAGGCAGAAAATGTGGAATCATATGCATATCATATCAAACGCACGCAGAGCAAACCCAGGAGCCGTCTAACCTATTGCAAAGGTGTAGAAAGGCCTTTTATAGAGTACGGAGTTAACCCGTTACCGCATAGGCTATTTTTAGATCCAACCTCTTTGAATAAATCTATCGAAAAGGAGCAATAACTAGAGAAAAGGAAAAATATAGTATTTTATAGTTTGAAACCATTGTGATAAATAGAGCATTTGCTCCTATAGGAACAACATTTTAATGCTCTATTTATCACAATGGTTTCAGCAGATGACTTTAGCAGAACATGAAAATGCGTCAATATGAGGGAATGGGTTAAACACGTTTTGACATTTAAATGCATGCTATGTTCGTTTCTTTTTCAAATATTATAGCACGAAGCTTGGTGTATGGTGTATGTACATTTTATTACAGCTTGCCTGTTAACCCTTCGCTTGCTATTCACGTCAATATACCTACCTGTAAATAGTGAAGACCAGATGAAACAGCTCCTGCAGGAGCTGTCTCATCAGGGTCTGCACTATTTAGAAATTGATTGTCCAACCAGTGCACTCCACAGCAGTGATTTCACAGCGAAATACTTGTACACAGTGAAAATATATGTAATTATACAACAAGGCATGGGTAAAGAAGGAAAAATGTATTTTAAAATTCAGCAAGCGAAGGGTTAATTCATCATAACATTCATTCAGGATCCCAGCGTTTTTGAACGCACATGTCCGGTGTGAAAAGAGAGCTATAAAAAGGTGGTATAATAATAATCCCCAAAGTTTGCCAATTCAATTTCTAAGAGCGATTGATTAGGAACATACTGTTAGAACTGGAAACAAAAAATACTCAAACGTCGGTAAAGTCTAAAACTTTGGTGGTTTCATTCAGAATTATTAAACCTTTGCTAGCAAAGACCTAACTCGAATTTGCGAACAGTAGAGACGCAGAGTCCTCGTCAAGATCCACATTGTTTAACACGCGGTCAATAGTTTCTCATATGTTTTAACCCTTACAATACGGGGAACAACTCACTTATGTCTTTCGCAAACACCGTAGACCCAACCATCTAATCAGGTTCTGCACTGTTTGCCATGGTACATATTTAGAGCAAGCTAAGAGTTAATGAATTTATCACTATTCCATACATTCCTTCTTTTGTCCATGTCAGTATCGTACGGTGAATATTGTGAGAGGACATCTTCTTGTAACACTACGGGGGCCAGTTGTGTGGATTCAAAGTGTGTATGCAGCAAATCTGAAGTTCGTAGTAAAAGCTTAGACCAATGTGACATAAGTAAGTATTTTAGAAGTTAATAGTCTAAAAAGAGAATATTCAGCTATCCATGCGTGTAGGCTAATCGTAAATTACTCTGGGAATAACGACGTTGTCCAATAAAAATATTCGTATAAAACACTATAGACTTTGATGGTATTCCTCGTTTAACCCACTTTCCCTTAACACGACTTGGGCAAACACTTTAGACCCAGATCAGAGGCCTCCTGAAGGAATCCTCTGATTGTAGTCTGCACTGGTTGCTAAACCAATATATGCCAATGGCTTACCACAGTAAATACATGTTTGTGTTCCCTCAACATGAAACAATGATGGACTCAAAATAGGATCTGGGTGAGATTTCGTTCACTAATAAGGGAATAGATGAGTTTGAGACGTTTTCGCTATTTAATTTTAATTTTAACAAATACATGCAATTACATTTCGTAAGAAATGTGTATACCCCCAGTGAAAAAAACTTTCTTAACCCATTCCCTCATATTGACGCCCTTTGACGCCCCTGCAAAAGTCACCTATTGAAACCATTGTGATAAATAGCACATTTGCTCCTATAGGAGCAAATGCTGTATTTATTACAAGGGTTTCAAACTACAAAATTCTAACATTTTCCTTTTCTCTAGTTAATGCTCCTTTTCGGTAGATTCATTCAAAGAGGTGGGATCTATAAATAGCCTATGAGGTAATGGGTTAAGAGGCATGATAGGTGGAATCCAAATTAAGATCTGGACGGGTTTCCTGAAATACAGTAGAACCTTCTTAAGTGGCCATCAAACAGTGGTCTAATAATAAGCCTGTTAGGCAGATGATAGTTTAATGCAGGTTAAAAGAAGTGCAGGAAGCTCATATTGAAGCTTTCTACACTACTTCTGCAAATATTCTGAAAATGGGTGATCCCTCGAAAGCAAAAGTAGAAATGCAAAAAGAGAAAATTGCAGACTCGGCTTTATTGAGTCTGTTCATGAGTAGTTATTAAAAGTGCAACACTACTCACGCCCCCTAGCACCGGCTTAAGCAGTATTCAATTTTCAAAACTAATAACATGAAAACTAATGATCCCGAAGGACCAAAAATATAACAACACAAGTCATTAAGCAACCATATGTGTTTTAAGACCCACTCATTATAGCTTGAATTATTAAAAGAATGTTGTGGGTGAAAACAATTGAAAAACTTATTTGCTCAGCAGGCTAAATATTAGATGGATTAATGTTAAACATATGTATTTGGTATATCCTATGAAATGCTTCCATCGACTTTTATAATGTCTTCTAGTTCAGAATTTCTATTAAATGATTTTATCGATGACGTGATTATAAATAAATGAATAACTTATGATAATCTTTGAAAAATGCCCTTAGTGGTTGAAATATTAGATCAGAGCTAATCAAGTATTTATCTATTATATTAATTCCCATTTTTTAAATAGTTTCTTCATTATAAAGAAATGATTATATGTGTGGTTAATGGTTGTAAAATGATAGTAGAATATATTGATTATTAATGATTGTATAATGATTAAAATTTGATTCATTCACAAATGTTACTCTTATTTGTTCTTGATATTACAATGTGATGTATCAATTTCGTTAGATTATCAACATTAAATACACTTAAATCGCTATCCAGTTTATTACTTTTTCCCACGTGTTGTCTTTCAGTGGATCTGTTTCCATATGGCACTGGTGTAGACAGTCAATTCAAGGCCGTTGACTCTAATACAGTGACTGTCACATTCGTTCCTGGCGTCCGCGTCTTCGGTTCTCTACATACGCAAGTCTTTGTAAGTTTGATAGAGACTGTAATTTAATAACAAGTAAAGGTAGCAATGTGAAATGGGAAAATTGCAGACGCGCTTTTAATGAGTCTGTTCATGAACAGTTACTCAAAATGCAACACTACACACACACCCTAGCATCGGCTCTAGCGAGATTCAGTTTGCATAACTAAAAAAACTAAAAGCATTGACAGTTATGATCTCGAATACCCAGAACGTACAACTCTTAGAATGAAGTGCGAGTGATTCCTTCAGGAGCCCTCTGATCTGGGTCTATATTGTTTTTATATGATCGTTAAACAATGTGATAATTATGTCTGTGGTAATTTAAAGCAGTAAAATAATGTAAATATGCTTCTAGTGATATTGGATGTTATTGACGCATATTGTTATTGTGCAATGTGAGAAATGCTGTGATAAGGTGTAGCAATATGTTCCTGGCGTTGTTTTGTTTAACCAAACCAAAAATACATACATTACATGCGATATTTGTGGTTAACTTGCACCTTGCATATTGATTCGTCTTAAGAATTCATTACTTATTCGGTCTATTATGTATTTAGAAATATGTGTTATACTCTGAAATACAATTGTCACAAGATATAGTTTACCTATATATCAACACCTGTACAGCATTGCTGTGCACAACGGCCTTTCTGGCGATGCGGTAGACTGATTGATTAGGAATATTGAGGTATTTGGCTCGATCCCAACACCAAACAGATATATTTTGTTTAAGAAAAAACACGTGACGACTGTGCTCAAGAGTCACTGCAATTGTTCTCTGTAACCAGAGAAACCAGGATGAATTTCAATTTGATGGGGGAATATTTCGCCGTGTAGTATACCTACAAGCCGGTTTTTTATTGGGATGCGATAGTGTTTGACTATGAATATTGCGGTCTCCACACCAAGCGAGTATATTTTTTCTCAGAAGAACCCTGGTTAAACAATATATATTGAAACAGTATTACCACTTACTGCTAAATGACACCAAACTCTAATAACACTGTTATCAGAGTTCGTAATGTTTCCTCTCCTATTTGAATCAGTACATATGTATTTCATTTCAGGTGTCGTCAAATGGACTAATTAGTCTAAGTGCCCAGTACAAAAACCCCACACCTTCTAAAAACATCTCAGCATATCTATCCAAAACGTTATTTGCAACTTATTACGCTCACATCGGCGGAGGAAATGTCTATTATCGATCATACGACCTAATTTCCAACAATGCAAAACTCAGTGGTGACGACGTTAAAGAAGTGGAAGAGTTTGTGAATAGATATGGACAAGTAAACAATTTCAAAGCAAAGTTTGTCCTCTTTGTAACATGGTGGAAAGTGAACCCATACACACAAAAGCCAGGAGTTCAAGCACAGGTATACAGCAAAGCAAGTTATATAGAGATTTAATTTCTTGTGTAATGTGCGTTAATCCAATCATTATCTTTTGTTGGTCCGTTTGCTTGTACGTGTATTTATTTATACGTTTTATTTTAACCTCTGAGTTTTCTGCATTAAAGCACAATGTATTTTAAACTTCTAAGCTCGCACGCGTATGAACTTGGTTTAGAAAGTACAATGAAGTAATTACAAGCATTTGTTTGTTGCTTACATTGATTTGAAAATATATAGGTACGAGTATGTATCAAATGCGATTTATGATAAGCAATAAAGTAAATAGTTTATACGCTGTAGGATAATTAGGAACCCATGCTACCGTTTCTAAAGTAGTTTGAATCTGAATAGTCTGAATAGAGAGAACTGGGTGATGATCACATATAGTAACTCTGTGCGTCATCAGGATTAAATCAGTTCGGTACTTTGACGGTGTGTTTTTACAAATGATCATTTGTTCTAACAGTAAAATTGATATGGCCATGCGAGAAGTAATGCATGTATACTAAATTCCCCATGTGCCCGCGGCAGGGGTATTCCATTGAGGCAGCACTATAACTTATCTCAAGCGGGTACCATCTTCAAATAACTGAAATACTGTTGGTCCGTCGTAAAATCCAACTCACTCACTCACTCGCTCACTCTAAAACGGACTTTCAATTTAGTATGAATATCGGTCTCAGAGACAAGTGGCAGCTTAATGCAGGGTGAAAGCCATGCAGAAAGCTCCTCTTGGAGTTTTCTGCATTACTTTCACCCTCTATTAAGTAGCTAACTACCTAAAAGTATCTAAATTCTTCTCTACTGGTATTCCTGTTTAAAGGGGGTTTATTTACTTAATAGGTACTACTCATTTAATATATGGTTTCGCAGGAGGCAACGTTCCAGTCAGTGTTGGTTACAGACGGCGTGGACACATTTGCTATGTACATTTACGGTCACGAACAAATGCACTGGTCGGGCAGATCTCCAGCTGATGTATGGATAGGTTACACAGCAGGTACCACCAGACAGGAATCCCACGTCATGTCCTTCTCAAAATATACCCAGGGGATAGACATGAATGCAAACACAAAAGGTGTGTTGAGCATCTTATTTCAAATGGTGGGGTTCTAACGACAGAAACGGAATTCAAATCAAGTAATACAATTAATCGTCAGTCCGTAATACTTTCAAATAGTTATGAATGGACCTATGTTAACCATTTACCAATTATGTGTGCATGTATGCATTTTACAGATGATTTACCACATGTACTGGGACGGTCTCATGACTAATGGCTATAAATAGACAGAGATAATTCTGAACGCGCGAAATAATTGCATGAACAACTACAGCGGTGTAATAAAACAATTGAATACATGTTTACTAGTACATATCTTGATACCAATTCCTAAAAAGTCATGCAACTGCAACTTTGCTGTAAGATGTTGTTATTGATTATCTACTAAACCATGTTATGTTTACAGAATACACTATTATCGCTGTTGTATTACAAATGGGCATACTTATTTATTTCCTTTAGTGCTAGTATGCATTGTTATTAAGTACATTTAAATTTACGACTAAACACATTAATGTGTTTATTGTTCAAGGTCTTAATGGACTTCTGTTCTACCGGCTTACAACTGCTGGGAAAAGTCAACCAAATGACGCTATCCTTTGCCTTGACTGGTTCAATCAGAACAAGGCACGAGCGAACGAATTCATAAAGGCAGCGGCGACGTTGCCCGAATGCCCATGTGACAACGGCAAGTTTCTGATAGACCACTGGTATGATCAAACATCAAAACGGTTCGACGATGTCAACTGCACAACACTACTTGCAGCGAAAAAATTTGGAACTCATGGAAAGGTAACTGTTAGAATCTCATACTGATGCCTCATGCGCATCTGATATATGGATATCATTGATATCCGATACAGTTAAACCGCTCTATAACGGCCTCTAAATTATGTTAATTAGTTGGTATTTAGGGCAGGTGGCTGCTTAAAGCCATGTGAAAGTAAAACAGAACGCTCCTATAAGAGCGTTCTGTTTTACCTTCGCCTTACTTTAAGCTGCCACCTGCCTTCAACACGAAATACTTGATGTAATTATCACTAGGATCTAAACTGTTCGTTACTGTGACTTTTAAAAAAAAAAAAACGGAGGGAAAATACAATTTTAGTAGATGATTAAGATTGCAGATGAAAAAACTCTGCAGCGAAAGAGTTAAGGGTAATCATAACTGAAGCAATGATCTACTTCTTATGCCAAACATGGCTTACCCTACCCGCTAATGTTGATGCATTTCGTTCAAACTGTATCGACCCGTTAAACGTTTTTAAGACTAAAATTTGAAATGCATAATTACATGAGACAGATACATGTGTTAAACAAATAACAAAACACGATCTTAATTTACTAACCTTATTCTTATACTTCTGCATTTCAACTTCCAGGTGTTTGTTAACACGATTTTATACGGTACAGTATAATCAAACTTCGGTAACAATCCGTATGGTTTGCGGCACTACAAACTGAATGTAAATAAACAAACTACCTCTCTTAATTTATAATTTCACAACAGCAGGTGTTAAGTGCTTGTGTGGCGGCCGTAAAACGTCGCCCCGTACTTCATTCTCAGTGTTGTTATACTTTCTGATCCTTCGAGATCATGAATTTCAGTACATTTTTTTCTGAAAATTGAATACCGCTTAAGCCGGTGCTAGGGGGTGTCAGCAGTGTTGCACTTTCAATTACTGCTCATGAACAGACTCAATAAAACCGAGTCTGCAATGTTCTCCTTTTGTATTGCAATTTTTGCTTTCCGGGGATCACCTCTCTTCAGAATTATTATTTTACACAACAGCAGGTGTTAAGTGCTTGTGTGGCAGCCGTAAAACGTCGCCCCGTACTTCATTCTCAGTGTTGTTATACGTTCTGATCCTTCGAGATCATGAATTTCAGTACATTTTGTTCTGAAAATTGAATACCGCTTAAGTCGGTGCTAGGGGGCATCAGCAGTGTTGCACTTTCAATTACTGCTCATGAACAGACTCAATAAAACCGAGTCTACAATTTTCTCCTTTTGTGTTGCAATTTTTGCTTTCGGGGGATCACCTCTCTTCAGAATTTAATATAGAAAGTAGTTCACTGGGTCATTAGATGCAATGACGGATAAACTTGTCACGTAATCTATTGACCTAATATCATAACGATTATCAGACACATTGTTCCCCTTTCCCTTATGTAAGCGCATTTTTGACCCATCTGCAAACAGAGTAGACACAGATCAGACGGCTCATAAAGGAACCGTCTGACCAGGGTCTGCTCTCTTTGCTTCTGGTGTAATCTAGATCTGATTCTACAGCTTTTGCCTGAGCTAAAATGTCTTGTGTTCATATGTCATTACAAAAATAATCTTATTAACATTCATGACGTAATTATTTCCTACATGAATATTCATCAGGGAAAGGGTTAAAGATGCCATGAACATAAATTAAGTCAGTTCATAATGGCATATAAACACTTGACCAGTGTGCCATGGAAGGAACTGTAGAATCATATATTTATTATTTCATATGCAAACAGAACAGACTCCTGATCAGATGACTCCTCGATGAGCCGTCTAATCAGTTTCTACTCTGTTTGCATAGGCATAGAAAGACGTATTTATTCAGTAAACGGTCAAACTAGATTGTGACATGACAGACGTTAACAGGAACACAATATTTTAACCATGATGTCGTCATCGAGAGAGGAGAGTGAGATAATTCAGACATTGCATGTTTGTAAACACTTGCAATATAATGAATATTTGCAATTTGAAAACGTTGAAACGCTCAAAGAAACCTGCTAAACACGTAGTTATAATATTAACAAAGTGTATAATTTCAGGAACCCATCTAATAGAAATATAATAAAGCTAAGCATATGAATAATCAAACAATCGTTCATTTTATTCCACTCGATGGCCAAGTGTTTGTTCAGTATTATACACAAAAATATTAAATAATTGAGTTTATAATACTTTGACTTATATGTATCGGGTTACTCAGATAAGTTGTATTTTATGCAGAGTTGCTGCTATAACACAACCACTGGGTTATGGATAAACGAGAGGCCATATGCAGGGACCTTTTTTGAGTATCACCCGAAACGACATCCAGCGAATCACATAAAGTATGATTCTAACCCAAGGAAGCATTGCTGTGAACGGTCTTCATTTTGTAATCTGTATTATCAGCTGAGACCAACTGGCAGTTGCGCCAACCAAACGAGGTTTACTATCGGTAAGGAAACAAACTCACTCATAAAACAAGTTCAGTGCCTCTTCCTATTCAATGGAAAAGTAGTAAAGCAAGCAGGCAAACCACATACAAGACGCAACCACCACCAAAACACCGATAGACAGCATGACACACACACACACAACCACACACCCAAACGCACACACACACACACACGAAATGAACACAGAAAACACCAAAAGACACACAAGAACCAGAGACAAACGTTCCACACATGAACAAAATCACAAGCACAAAGACGCAAGGCAAACAAAAGGAAGGGTGACAAAGAGAGTACCGCCTTGGCACGGCCAGTAGCAAAAACACCACTGGGTGGTTTAAACCGGTTAACGGACGTCCTAACCTCACACTTCTCTCAAAGTCACACTAGCTTTACAAATATTGTAAATAAAGGTATTCCCGCTGGACTTACCCACAACATAGACGACGGTGAACACAGGACAACATGTAAAACATAGCATAATAACTGTGACAATCCGTCAAATATGTACTCAATGACTTTGCTGAAGTCAGAGCACCTGCAGGTAAGCCGTTAAGGGCACGACAGGGAAAAAGTAATACATGCGTCTGGTAAGCTCATCCTGTATCCAAGTTTAAGAGTATACCATCATAGAGTACTACCCTCGGCCTGTCATCGCGCAAGCAAAGAGAGAAGCGTAGCTACCGACTGTAAAAGGGTCGATAACCAAACATGCTGTGCGTTGCAATATAATAGGATCATAACCTTTCTTTTTAAATGTTTTAATGCGTTTTATAAACAAATCATGAAAATGGATATGACCCCGAATTTTCCTAAGTTTGTAGATAACATCCCCATAAAATTCTGGTTGAGAAATGCCATGTCGCAGTAACGTCCGTAGATTGCAATTATACCGGGTATTTACTAATGAGAGGTAAATTTCGATAATAAAATTTAGAAAATGTTTTCCGAAGTTTGTGATATCTGTAACCTTGCTTAAGAAGTTTATCAGTTATAACTAAATTACGTCTGTTAAAATCTTCAAGCAAAGAACAGGCTCGGGCAAACCTAATAAGTTGAGAAATATAAACCCCATAAGATGTAGAACGTGGCACATCTCCATCTAGAAAAGGATAATTAACAATTTTAAAATTAAAATCTTCTCTTTTATCGTATACTTTGGACGAAACTTTATCATTTGTAATTGAAAGATTCAAATCTAAAAATGAAGCATTAATGTCAGATTGATTAGCTTTGTTTAAAGATAGTTCTTTTGGGTAAATTGAAGAAATCATAGTATCAAAATAAGGATTATCTAAATTCAAAATATCGTCTAAATACCTAGAAGTTTTATTAAAAGCATTAACAATATCTGTCTGTGTATCAGGTTTTTTAAGCTAAGCATAAAATCCCTCTCGTAGCAATACAAAAACAAATCTGCAACAAGAGGGGCACAATTTGTACCCATGGGTATACCAACAACTTGACGATATATGGTATCCCCATAACGCACAAATATATTATCTAAAAGAAAGGTAAGAGATCTACAAACATCAAGGCAAGTCCACATTGTGTAATGTTCAACTTCTGAATTCGAAAAGAATGAACGTTGAACATTACAAGCAATGAATATTTTGTTTTCTCTGGCAAAGATTTTTTCTATTAATTTAATAAGTTTATACTTTATAAGATGGTGAGGTAGAGTAGTAATGAGTGTAGAGAAATCATAAGAACTTAGTAAAGAAATGTTATACTGTTCATTTTCAAGTTTTGTTAAAACATCATTTGAATTTTTTGTGGACCACAAAACATTAATACCAGAATTTTCATATATTTTATCACAATAGCGTTTTACATGTTCTTTGATCGTAGTAAGACCGGACGTCAAAGTATAGATAATTTAGTAGTGGTACAACAGCTAGAGTTGGCAATAAAACGCGCCTTATAAGGGTTTTTATGTAGTTTCGGAATCCAGTACAAAGTAGAAAGTTTATGTTGTTTTATGTTAGGACCAGACTTAAAATTATTGCACATTTTTACATGTTCCGAGACTATATCTTTTACAGGTGTTTGAACGGTTATATAAGTTTTTGAATCAGTTAGCTCCTTCTTTAAAACATCAACATAATACAATCTTCAAATAATGATTACATTGTTTGATGCCTTGTCAGCAGGAACAAGAACATAATCTGAATGAAAATTAGAAATGTTTTTCTTCAAGTAGCGGAATGTAACTCTAGGTCGAGGTGGTAAAAGATGGTAATTTGATTTGTAAAAAGTAATACGCGTATCAATAATATCGAAAATACATTTCTTCCAATCCGAAAGGGCATTAACATCAGCATGTTCTCGTCGACACCATTTGATGCAGAATTCTTGAATAGCTTCCGCAATATGAGTTCGACAAGCGTCAAAATCAATAAGGGAAGGTAATCTATATTTAGGTCATTTAGTTAGGAGGGTCCTGAGACGTTTATCCTTAATGATATCAAATTTACCAGTAATGACATGACCAACTGGTTTATAGCACAATTGTACTTGATTGAAATCAGATTGTAACCGTACAAACAATCCTTTACGCTTTTTCAAAAGACATTTCAATACACATAATCTAGAAAAATGTATCACTGTAAAGATTTACCTACTAGATACGGTGTATACCCCATTTCAACAGATTAAGGTCAGACGGCAGCTGTTGACGGCAGGGTCTGATCTTCTTGCTTAAAGAATAGTATCCGAGTATTCAGCTTCTGTCATGACTAAACAGCCCTGTGCTCATATAGAAAACCCTCTGAGTGATGTTCATAATGTCATTATTTTACATAATAAACGGCGAAGTGTGGTGATTATATATGCAGTTGAACTTCGATAACTCGAACTTCGGGATAACTCGAAATAAAAATTACATCTAATAATTGTTCTAAATTATAGCACTACATATCTACATATCCAGAAAAAAACATGTGGCAGCATATTGCAGGGCGAAGGTAATGCTGAAAGCTCCTACAGGAGCTTCCAGCATTACTTTAGACCTGCATAAGTCGTGAACTGCTGGCTCGACGTAATTTGTATTGGTTTTTTTAGTTCGATATATCGACATTCAACTGTGTATGTACATTAAAGCGTACATGCGAAATCACATTACATTTTACACCAGAAATGACATAAAGATTGTTTATTATTTCAGGTCAAACACAATGTTTAGTAAGTTTATAGAATCTTTCATGGTTAAAGTGTAAAATTAATCTGCGGTTGACGTATTTGTGCAAAATGAATATTGTGTATGATCTGGATAACACGAGAATTGGAAGGTCCGGGGAACCGGATACCGACCAAGACAAACGTGACGAGGCAAAACCTGAGATCGATGTCTACAACGCAAATACTAATGGGTTTTGAAAATGGTTGGTTCTGAGCAGATCTGAATATTTAATGTACTGTATTTTCACAACATTTACGATGCTACTGAGGATGCTATTGAATTTTACTTAATATTTAGATAGCATCACACGTTGTGTAATTATATACATGGGGCTGGCATTGCATAATTTGTTCAATATGGTCATTAGATGCCATCAACACCAAACATATACCTCTTTCGCGCAACAAATGTCACAGTTGTGATTACCTATAAAACAGATTGGATCCAGATGACAAACAGAGTAACTTGGCGCCCCATCATGGTCAAAAGCGTTTGTTACTATTGCTGTTTTTGAAAAAAAATGAAGAAGAAAGGGGAATCTTGTAACAGACGACGGTATTTGTAGACGATGCTATTTGGAAACAAAAGAGTTAAAATGCGTTTCTTATTTCTAATACATGGTTGTGGGTACGGATAGTAATCGCCTTTCATGTCCCATTTATGCCTTTATTTCATATCCAGACACTGCGTTGAAACGCTTTTGATTTACACCAATGTTTTGTTTTGTTATTAAGCTTCCACATAAGTTGACACTGCCTTTAACCATTTCCCCGTTCTATGTTTATTTCAAATGTCAATACCTACTGGATATTCATGAGCAAAATATTTATATTGCAATATGGAAGATGTAGCGATTTTAGAAAGTAAAGAAACATATATTTTCTATTCCATTAGCAAACATACCAGACCCTGTTAAGACGGTTCCTATAGGAGCCGTCTGATCTCGGTATTCTCTGTTTGCAAATGCATAACAACACGTTTATATGAAGAAGAGTTAAATGCTTTTTATTTGCTTTTTATTTACTCCAGTGTTTTGTTTGTTAAAAAGCTTCCACATGGGGTGATCCACATTTTCGAACCACTGACGGAAAGGATTTCACATTCAATGGTCATGGTGAATTTATTCTTGCACGCGTAGCGAACACATTTGAACTCCAAGCCAGAACAGCTCTCGTCTTTCCACAGAATCATTCTAGGGGAGCAGAGTATGCAACAGTGTTTACGGCGTTTGCTGGAAAGGATTTGTTATCAAATAGCTCATTTCACACTGGACTAAATGAACACCGCACAGGTACATATCTTTTGATATCTCATGTTAAACCACTTTGTCATAAACTACAGGATAATCACTCGTTTAATATAATGTACATTCATGCTTTATGCTTTGTGACCACCTCGATTTAAAAGGTATGTTTTTAGTTTATGTTTACTTGAACGAATTTAGTAGAATATCAATAGGAATTGGCATGTTTTTTCAAGCAAACTAACGATTGTGCAACGCATTTAGTTAAATTTGTCACAATGTTCCGGAATGGAATCACCCACCATACCCACGATGTAATTCTTAGATAATATATTAATTGAATATTGAATATAAAATAATGTATAAAAAAGTGAAATGTATTAAGAGCATTTCAGCTTCATACAATTAAAAATATATTTCACCGAAACATGCAACTAAACATTATAGAACCAATTCATAAACGAGATATTGACTCTACAGAACATCATAGCTTGTGATCCACTTATTTAACATTTTCCCTAATGAATATTGGTGTGTAAATTGGTCACTCCATGGATATTAAGTTTTTTTTATAATATAGACATTCAAGAGAGACATCTTGTCGTCAACTATTTATCATCAACTGGTGTATGGAGTACACTAAGACACCTCGATTTCATACGGTGGTGAGCTGAATCTTTTACTTGAGCATATTTTGCCGAAGTGTTGTTTTACGTATGATAGTATTTTATAGCATACCGTATATTTGTCTCACAACACATTTGTTATAATCCTGCACCAAAACTGGAGTTTTGGTCAGAAGCTTCGATTGCAGTGTATAGTTGTTTCATTGATGGTACATGTAGAAGAAAGGGTGATAGTTGAATATAAACCGGTTGCCATCTAGTTGCCCTTAAGAGTTATGAGATATTACACTTTCACCTCAATCTCCATATCTTACGTTAGCGAAGTTCGGTAAAGCTATAAATTTGCGGTTTCATCCGATTTACTACAGCCGAGGTTTATGCAGTCTAAGAATTGGGGAAAGTGTAATTTAAAGTTGAACCAGAGACACATTATAAGATATAGACATGCTAATAAACTCACTTACATACGTATGAATATTAAATAATGAGAGAGCTGGTTTTGTGCTAACCGCTAGTTTTTATAACCGTTTTATTATGTTCTTTTACAAGCTCAACGCTTTTATTCTTATATATTTATAAACAATGTATACCTTCTTCTACAAATGGAAAAGTAGTAAAGTCAAGCAGGCAAAGCCACTTACAAGACGCAACCACCACCAAAACACCGATAGACAGCATGACACACACACACACACACACACACACACACAACCACACACCCAAACGCACACACACACACACGAAATGAACACAGAAAACACCAAAAGACACACAAGAACCAGAGACAAACGTTCCACATATGAACAAAATCACAAGCACAAAGACGCAAGGCAAACAAAAGGAAGGGTGACAAAGAGAGTACCGCCTTGGCACGGTCAGTAGCAAAAACACCACTGGGGGTTTAAACCGGTTTACGGACGTCCTAACCTCACACTTCTCTCAAAGTCACACTAGCTTTACAAATATTGTAAATAAAGGTATCCCCGCTGGACTTACCCACAACATAGACGACGGTGAACACAGGACAACATGTAAAACATAGCATAATAACTGTGACAATCCGTCAAATATGTACTCGATGACTTTGCTGAAGTCAGAGCACCTGCAGGTAAGCCGTTAAGGGCACGACAGGGAAAAAGTAATACATGAGTCTGGTAAGCTCATCCTGTATCCAAGTTTAAGAGTATACCATCATAGAGTACTACCCTCGGCCTGTCATCGCGCAAGCAAAGAGGGAAGCGTAGCTACCGACTGTAAAAGGGTCGATAACCAAACATGCAGTGCGTTGCAATATAATAGGATCATAACCTTTCTAGAGCTAGACTGGATAAAGAAATTACAAACACCTTTTCCTTTAGGCCTTAATGATAACATTTTCCAAAGCGGCAATATTTCTAAAGATCCAAGTATCGACATTTTCTCTATATTTTCTATTCGAAAACGTAAAAGTAGATCACATGGCAGACGTAGAAATGGTAATATTAAGCGTAAATTACGTCGTAATATGTCTATTCATGATTTACATACTATTCTAAAACAAACTGGTAAACATTCTATGTTATCTTGTTTATCGTCTTTACCCTTTTCCTGTCTTAAGTCAATAGACGAAGAGGCTGATAAAATCTATATGCGTACAGATCCGTTAATTAATACTGCCTCACTTATACAAAGTTACACACAGCATGTTCTTCGTCCACGTATTGATAAAGAATCTGAACATAAAAGACATTTTCTGAAACTTCAGTTCCTAAATAAAGGTATCGATTTTATTGATATTCAAAGTATATTTCGTGATAAGAATGTAATCGATGCTATTCCCAAATATTTCATCAACTCTGAATCACCTATCATCTGTTATAAATATAATAAACCTATTAGAAATGTTATTTCGAACTACAATAAAATTGTCTCTGACTTAAATATTGATGTTAATACCCCTATTTCTTGAGATTGTAGCATTTCTAGCTTTTGCTATAAACCAGTTGGTCATGTCATTACTGGTAATTTTGATATCATTAAGGATAAACGTCTCAGGACCCTCCTAACTAAAGGACATAAATATAGATTACCTTCCCTTATTGATTTTGACGCTTGTCGAACTCATATTGCGGAAGCTATTCAAGAATTCTGCATCAAATGGTGTCGACGAGAACATGCTGATGTTAATGCCCTTTCGGATTGGAAGAAATGTATTTTCTATATTATTGATACACGAATAACTTTTTACAAATCAAATAACCATCTTTTACCACCTCGACCTAGAGTTACATTTCGCTACTTGAAGAAAAACATTTCTAATTTTCATTCAGATTATGTTCTTGTTCCTGCTGACAAGGCATCAAACAATGTAATCATTATTTGAAGATTGTATTATGTTGATGTTTTAAAGAAGGAGCTAACTGATTCAAAAACTTATATAACAGTTCAAACACCTGAAAAAGATATAGTCTCGGAACATGTAAAAATGTGCAATGATTTTAAGTCTGGTCCTAACATAAAACAACATAAACTTTCTACTTTGTACTGGATTCTGAAACTACATAAAACCCCTTATAAGTCGCGTTTTATTGCCAACTCTAGCTGTTGTACCACTACTAAATTATCTATACTTTTGACGTCCTGTCTTACTACGACCAAAGAACATGTTAAACGCTACTGTGATAAAATATATGAAAATTCTGGTATTAATGTTTTTTGGTCCATAAAAAATTCAAATGATGTTTTAACAAAACTTGAAAATGAACAGTATAACATTTCTTTACTGAGCTCTTATGATTTCTCTACACTCTATACTACTCTACCTCACCATCTCATAAAGGATAGACTTATTAAATTAATAGAAAAAACCTTTGCCAGAGAAAACAAAATGTTCATTGCTTGTAATGTTCAACGTTCATTCTTTTCGAATTCAGAAGTTGAACATTACACAATGTGGACTTGCCTTGATGTTTGTAGATCTCTTACCTTTCTTTTAGATAATATATTTGTGCGTTATGGAGATACCATATATCGTCAAGTTGTTGGTATACCCATGGGTACAAATTGTGCCCCTCTTGTTGCAGATTTGTTTTTGTATTGCTATGAGAGGGATTTTATGCTTAGCTTAAAACCTGATACACAGACCGATATTGTTAATGCTTTTAATAAAACTTCAAGGTATTTAGACGATATCTTGAATTTAGATAATCCTTATTTTGATACTATGGTTTCTTCAATCTACCCAAAAGAACTGTCTTTAAACAAAGCTAATCAATCTGACATTAATGCTTCATTTCTAGATTTGAATCTTTCAATTACAAATGATAAAGTTTCGTCCAAAGTATACGATAAAAGAGAAGATTTTAATTTTAAAATTGTTAATTATCCTTTTCTAGATGGGGATGTGCCACGTTCTACATCTTATGGTGTTTATATTTCTCAACTTATTAGGTTTGCCCGAGCCTGTTCTTTGCTTGAAGATTTTAACAGACGTAATTTAGTTATAACTGATAAACTTCTTAAGCAAGGTTACAGATATCACAAACTTCGGAAAACCTTTTCTAAATTTTATTATCGAAATTTACCTCTCATTAGTAAATATAATTGCAATCTACGGACGTTACTGCGACAAGGCATTTCTCAACCAGAATTTTATGGGGATGTTATCTACAAACTTAGGAAAATTCGGGGTCATATCCATTTTCATGATTTGTTTATAAAACGCATTAAAAAATTTAAAAAGAAAGGTTATGATCCTATTATATTGCAACACACTGCATGTTTGGTTATCGACCCTTTTACAGTCGGTAGCTACGCTTCCCTCTTTGCTTGCGCGATGACAGGCCGAGGGTAGTACTCTATGATGGTATACTCTTAAACTTGGATACAGGATGAGCTTACCAGACTCATGTATTATTTTTTCCCTGTCGTGCCCTTAACGGCTTACCTGCAGGTGCTCTGACTTCAGCAAAGTCATTGAGTACATATTTGACGGATTGTCACAGTTATTATGCTATGTTTTACATGTTGTCCTGTGTTCACCGTCGTCTATGGTGTGGGTAAGTCCAGCGGGGATACCTTTATTTACAATATTTGTAAAGCTAGTGTGACTTTGAGAGAAGTGTGAGGTTAGGACGTCCGTAAACCGGTTTAAACCCCCAGTTGTGTTTGCTGCTGACCGTGCCAAGGCGGTACTCTCTTTGTCACCCTTCCTTTTGTTTGCCTTGCGTCTTTGTGCTTGTGGTTTGTTCATGTTGTGGAACGTTTGTCCCTGGTTCTTGTGTGTCTTTTGGTGTTTTCTGTGTTCATTTCGTGTGTGTGTGTGTGTGTGCGTGTGCGTTTGGGTGTGTGGTTGTGTGTGTGTGTCATGCTGTCTATCGGTGTTTTGGTGGTGGTTGCGTCTTGCATGTGGCTTTGCCTGCTTGACTTTACTACTTTTCCATTTTTAAATGTTTTAATGCGTTTTATAAACAAATCATGAAAATGGATATGACCCCGAATTTTCCTAAGTTTGTAGATAACATCCCCATAAAATTCTGGTTGAGAAATGCCTTGTCGCAGTAACGTCCGTAGATTGCAATTATATTTACTAATGAGAGGTAAATTTCGATAATAAAATTTAGAAAATGTTTTCCGAAGTTTGTGATATCTGTAACCTTGCTTAAGAAGTTTATCAGTTATAACTAAATTACGTCTGTTAAAATCTTCAAGCAAAGAACAGGCTCGGGCAAACCTAATAAGTTGAGAAATATAAACCCCATAAGATGTAGACCTTGGCACATCTCCATCAAGAAAAGGATAATTAACAATTTTAAAATTAAAATCTTCTCTTTTATCGTATACTTTGGACGAAACTTTATCATTTGTAATTGAAAGATTCAAATCTAAAAATGAAGCATTAATGTCAGATTGATTAGCTTTGTTTAAAGATAGTTCTTTTGGGTAAATTGAAGAAATCATAGTATCAAAATAAGGATTATCTAAATTCAAAATATCGTCTAAATACCTTGACGTTTTATTAAAAGCATTAACAATATCTGTCTGTGTATCGGGTTTTAAGCTAAGCATAAAATCCCTCTCATAGCAATACAAAAACAAATCTGCAACAAGAGGGGCACAATTTGTACCCATGGGTATACCAACAACTTGACGATATATGGTATCCCCATAACGCACAAATATATTATCTAAAAGAAAGGTAAGAGATCTACAAACATCAAGGCAAGTCCACATTGTGTAATGTTCAACTTCTGAATTCGAAAATAATGAACGTTGAACATTACAAGCAATGAACATTTTGTTTTCTCTGGCAAAGGTTTTTTCTATTAATTTAATAAGTTTATACTTTATAAGATGGTGAGGTAGAGTAGTATAGAGTGTAGAGAAATCATAAGAGCTCAGTAAAGAAATGTTATACTGTTCATTTTCAAGTTTAGTTAAAACATCATTTGAATTTTTTATGGACCAAAAAACATTAATACCAGAATTTTTTATATATTTTATCACAGTAGCGTTTTACATGTTCTTTGATCGTAGTAAGACAGGACGTCAAAAGTATAGATAATTTAGTAGTGGTGCAACAGCTAGAGTTGGCAATAAAACGCGCCTTATAAGGGTTTTTATGTAGTTTCGGAATCCAGTACAAAGTAGAAAGTTTATGTTGTTTTATGTTAGGACCAGACTTAAAATTATTGCACATTTTTACATGTTCCGAGACTATATCTTTTACAGGTGTTTGAACTGTTATATAAGTTTTTGAATCAGTTAGCTCCTTCTTTAAAACATCAACATAATACAATCTTCAAATAATGATTACATTGTTTGATGCCTTGTCAGCAGGAACAAGAACATAATCTGAATGAAAATTAGAAATGTTTTTCTTCAAGTAGCGAAATGTAACTCTAGGTCGAGGTGGTAAAAGATGGTAATTTGATTTGTAAAAAGTAATACGCGTATCAATAATATCGAAAATACATTTCTTCCAATCCGAAAGGGCATTAACATCAGCATGTTCTCGTCGACACCATTTGATGCAGAATTCTTGAATAGCTTCCGCAATATGAGTTCGACAAGCGTCAAAATCAATAAGGGAAGGTAATCTATATTTGGGTCCTTTAGTTAGGAGGGTCCTGAGACGTTTATCCTTAATGATATCAAAATTACCAGTAATGACATGACCAACTGGTTTATAGCAAAAGCTGGAAATGCTACAATCTCAAGAAATAGGGGTATTAACATCACTATTTAAGTCAGAGACAATTTTATTGTAGTTAAAAATAACATTTCTAATAGGTTTATTATATTTATAACAGATGATAGGTGATTCAGAGTTGATGAAATATTTGGGAATAGTATCGATTACATTCTTATCACGAAATATACTTTGAATAACAATACAATCGATACCTTTATTTAGGAACTGAAGTTTCAGAAAATGTCTTTTATGTTCAGATTCTTTATCAATACGTGGACGAAGAACATGCTGTGTGTAACTTTGTATAAGTGAGGCAGTATTAATTAACGGATCTGTACGCATATAGATTTTATCAGCCTCTTCGTCTATGGACTTAATACAGGAAAAGGGTAAATACGATAAACAAGATAGAATGTTTACCAGTTTGTTTTAGAATGGTATGTAAATCATGAATAGACATAATACGACGTAATTTACGCTTAATATTACCATTTCTACGTCTGCCATGTGATCTACTTTTACGTTTTCGAATAGAAAATATAGAGAAAATAATTGGATCTTTAGAAATGTTGCCGCTTTGGAAAATGTTATCATTAATAGTAGGGTCAAAAAGCCTGATTTTGGCCGATTTTGTTACCTGATTTACAATAACTCCATATTTTACATATATAAACTTAACACCTTACCTAACATGTTTAGAAGGGTGGCGGAACATTCCCAATAATATTCTGATGGAAATCGTGGTTTCCATAGCAACAAGCTTCAAAATGATATAAAGAATTTAAAAGGACTGCCAGTTTGCTTATGGATGTAAATATGTCCACATTGTTTACTCTTTGAAAATGAGAGATGGCTAGTGTTGATTTGAAATTAAATTAAAATAATTTTTTCCTTAATGACTGGTTACTATGGCAATAACGTATGTAATTTTGCCCAGTTTTTCACTTTTTTGAAAACAAATCCTTATTTTTTTTTTCTAAATGTCTAAATAATGAGTTATTGTAAGACCTTGCTATTTACTTACAAAATTACGCAAATATTATGTTTACATTCTGGGACACAGATCTGGTTGCCATGGCAACCAAAATATTCTTAAAATGATATGGAATTCATTTGTGGTTCTGAAATTAACATTTTCTAGTGAATTATAAAGTTAGCCTAAAATTTCTTTTTACAGCATGTTTGTCTTGTTATTTGTATAAAGTATTGGTGTGGTCTTCCATGTGATTATTGTTGGAACATTTTATTTACAAATTAACAGTAAACATATCCTTTTTACCATGGCAACGGCTATAAAAGAACTATTTTAAAGTGATTTTTGCACAATATTTTCAAATTATTTACATTTATTTTTCGTTCTTTCCATCATTGTATCAAACAAACAAGTCGATTCAAGAAGGCTGTCTATTTGTAGGTCACCTGGCACAACGTGCTAAGGCGAGCTATTGTGATCATCATGTGTCGGTCGTCAGGCGTCGTCCATTGTGTGTCGACTGTCGTCAATATTTTATTTCAAGTGACTATCCCTCTAAAATTTTATTGTTAAATATAATGAAACTTTCCAAGAATGGTCTTTGGGTAATTCTCTGTCAAACTAGCTAATAAAATGTGGATCCATGTAAAACTCTGGTTGCCATGGCAACCAAAAGAAAAATCGTCTAACCTCTTCTTCTCCGAAACCGGTTGTCAGATTTCAAAACAATTTGATGGGAATAATCATTAGGTGATCTTCCCAAGTAGCTAACATCATGACAATATCTAAAACAACATGGCCGCTAGGGGCGGGGCCTGTTTGTCTGTATAGAAAACATAGCAACATTTTAGATCTCCCCTTCACCAAAACCAATGGTCTGACTTCAGAATAATTTAATTGGAATAATCATTAGGTAACCACCTCCAAAACTAGCTAAATAGGTTTGAAACCATGCGGAAATCTGGTTGCCATGACAACCAAAAACAATATTTAAATTCTCAGTGTTGATATACTTACTGGTCCCTTGGGATCATTAGTTTTTATGTTATCAGTTTTGAAAATTTGAATACTGCTTAAGCCGGTGCTAGGGGGGTGTGAGTAGTGTTGCATTTTAAATAATTAGTCACGAACAGACTCAATAAAACCGAGTCTGCAGTTTTCTCCTTTCGCATTACTACTTATGCTTTCGAAGGATCTCCCACTTTCAGAATATATTTCTACAAACCGATGGTCAGATTTCGAAATAAGTTGATGGGAATTATCATTTGGTGACTCTACCAAAGTAGCTGAAACAGTGACAGCATTTGGTATTTATGTCTGAATTTCCAAACTGATTTTCCATGACCTGAGCTCTGTTCGGTTGGCAAGTCCACCCTCATACATTGTGGACAGACAAGCCCTTGGTCGTAAAGGGATTTCAGGAGCTTATACTGTGCGCATGCAAAACCAATTGAGGCTCGTGTACGAAGCGATTCAATGCTCAGCTAGCTGTCAGTATTCGTGTGATATTTGAACGCACGAAACTTATGGAAATACTTGTATTTTCAATAGTTATGAGCTGCTTAAGTATGCAATAAACTGCCATGGACAAAATAATTATGTAATTATACCCCCACTTCTTTAGAATATATTGGAATCGCGTGTGTCCGTCCGTCCTTCCGTCCGTCCATCCGTCCGTTCATCCGGAGCATTACTCCAAAAGTATTATAGGCACAACTGTGAATCTTCATAATTATGTGGATAGAGGGTGATGAGAGTATGTGCAGTCAATAAGGGTTGTAACTCCAAATTCATTTTTGAGGGAGTTTTTCCCCATAGTTACTTTTTAGAAGCAAGTTTTTGTCCGGAGCAGAACTTGTCAAGTATTGTAGAAACAAATGTGAAACTTTATATATGGAAAGAGGGTTGTGAGAAGACGTGCAGTCAACAAGGGCTATAACTCTAAATTCTTTTTTGAGGGATTTATTACCCTTTGTTACTTTTCATAAGCAATTTAAGTGGATGAAATGATTATTGAGCTATTGCCGCTTTTACTGAAGTCAGTGTATCTTGTGACAAGGTGGCGGGCAGGGGTAAGAATCACCTTTAGTGATAGTTCTAGTTGTAATAATCACCTTTAGTGATAGCTTAGTTGTATTTGGCCACAATCAACTTTGCGATATTCAATGAATGAATGTGACTACTGATACATTATTAGATCTATATTGACAGTGGTTTGCTTATTTGGTCTGAAATCAATTTCGTTCTTGGTGTTTCAAAACAGAGATGATTTTAAATGAACATTTTAACAAACCAAGCTTAGTTTTCAAGGAAAACTTTTAGTTCCCATATGCTGTAAAAACAATTGTTATTGTACTTTTTCAAATAAAATACAGTCTACTAACATATTCTGTGACAAATGTAATGTGTTTACATGTTGTAAATAATGTCTGTGGTATACACACGTTGTGATTTAAAAACAACGAAACACAATGTCCCCGATATGACGTTTGATTTTGTAGTATGACCTTTACCTTAATAGGTCACCCCTAAATATGTTCGCCTCCATAAGTTTCACATGCATGCCAAGTTTGAAGGATGTATGTTGAAGACGACAAAATTATCACTAATCTAAATTTGACCCGTAATTTGACACTTGACCATAATGTATGACATTGACCTTAAAAAGTCACCACTAAAACGTTCGCCTCCATAAGTTTCAATTGCATGCCAAGTTTGAGGGATGTATTTTGAATGGTGACAAATTTATCGCCATTCTAAATTTGACCAGTAATTTGACATTTGACCTTGATGTATGAACTTGATCTTGATATGTCACCCCTAAATATTTTTGTCTCTATAATTGCATATGCATGCTAAGTTTGAAGTATGTATGTGCAATAGCTACAAAATTGTCGCCAACGTTCATGTTGGGAACAAAACAACCAACAGACAATGAAAAAAACACAACATGACTCCTCTTTGATTGGGGGGAGGGGGGGAGGGGGGAGGCATAATAATGCCACTATTAAGATATTGATACATGTACCCTGTTATTGTTACAATTTTGAATGTCTGTGATGATGATTTTGATTGTCTGAAAATGATTTTGAATGTCGGTGATAGTGATTTTGAATGGCGGTGATAATGATTTTTAAATCATTTGTGATATTTAACATTATGATTACAGCACTTTTGTGATAAATATGTGCTCTGTCACAGTTCTTAATGAAATTGAAAAAAAAACACCACTTAGTTGATATTTCTGAGAAAATTGTGATCATGCAAACGTTAACAAGGCGCAAACTAATTATGATGATATTATCTGAAATGCTGAAAGAAGAGTTTATAAGGCACAATTTATTGATCTAAAATAATATATCATTAAACTGTTGTGTATAACCATTATATTTATGTCTCTTCCTCGATCTACGAAATATTCATGTTAGGTTAAGAAAATAGTTCTCAAGTTTTACCTTTGACCTTCCAATTGCCTTGATTTTATGTACCAAGTCCATGGTAGAGGATATTGTTTTAGTATGTTGTGCACATTAATTACAATATACATCACATAGGTAGAAAAAATTGACTGAAATGCACAAAAAGTACAAATTTGGCAATGTGACTTTTGACCTCTACTTGCGACCTTGACATTGACAATATGTACCAACTTCCTTGGTAGAGGATATTGACTTCGTAAGGTGCATGTGCACATTTATTACAAAACATACATCACATACATGGGAAAATGTACTGAAATTGCACAAAAAGTACAAATTTGACCTTTGATTTCTTAAATGTGACATTTGACCTCTACTTGCGACATTGACATTGGCAGTATGTAACAAAGTCCTTGGTAGAGGATATTGTTTTAGTATGTTCATCTTGCAAAGTTATTAGAAATACATCACATATTTCTTTCAACATTCACAAATTAGTAAAAAATGATGTTTGACTTCTAAAATGTGTCATTTGACCTCTACTTGTGACATTGACCTTGACACACCTATAAAACTCGTGGTAAAGGAAACCTCCCTTTTTAATGAATATCTGTGCAAAGTTTTACTTAAATATACCAATGTTAATGTAAAATTGTAGAACGAAAAGGTCTTGAAACAGAGGAAAAAGCTCAAATTTGACCTTTGACCCCTAACCATGACATTGACCTTATAGAGAATCAAATCAATTGAAACTTATATTTTTAACATTGCCTTGATATTAGTCATTTAATTATAAAGTTATTTAAAAATTCCTTCATTAGTTAAAAAGATATTAAGAGATCTTTGTGTATGATATTTATTTTATTTCTACGACATAGCCGTTGCCATGGAAACTCAAATTTCAGTGCTTTATTATTGTACCACAATGCTGCCACCCTTCTTATTTTGATTGTTAAGTCATACTCTTCGTTATCTGAAAGTATCCTGTCATTGTAAACCAGGTAACAAAATTTCGAAAAATGTCCCCTACTATAAGGCCTAAAGGAAAAGGTGTTTGTAATTTCTCTATCCAGTCTAGCTCTGTGATAAAACGAGCTTTAGATTTTAAACTACTGGTAGTTTTAGAATCATAATAAATTTGTTCTACTGGTTGAACCGAAACATATTTGAAAGAATGTCCTGTATGACGAAAATGCTGGTAAAGAAAATTGCGTACTTTATTGATCCGGCAATGGTAACTGTGTTCACGAAACCTAGTTTTTAAAGAACGTCCTGTCTGACCTACATATTGAATGCCACAACGTGGCGCATTTCATGTAAGAACATATATAATATTAGATGAGTTTCAGTCTAAATCAGAATTAATCTTCACACTAAACACTCTACCATTAACAAGAGATTTAATTGTTGATCTAGTAGAAATGAAATTGCAACACATACACTTTTTGAGTGACAACATATTCTATAAAACTTTTTTTAAACATCCACTTAATGAAGGAATGTAATAATTATTGAAATATTACACGTTTACTCCACCCACCATAACTTACATTAGCGAAGTTCGGTTTTTCTGTTGTTTTATCCGCTTTACTATAGCTGACGGTGTCTACTGTTTAAAACTTAGTGGAAACTGAAGTTATAGCGAGACACATTCTTAGATATATTCATCCCAGTACGCGCATGTACATATTTACAAATATTAATTAGAAAGTAAAAAGTAAACTGGTTTCATTCTAAACGCTATTTTGGGGTTTGTTTTTGGTTTTGGTTTGGGGGTTGTTGTTGTTTTTAACTGTTTGCTGTATTGCTTCAGTAAACTGTTCTTTGTAAACAATTTTCTTTGTCAGAATTTATTCCTAGAATTATTAACTATGGTTATCAGAGAACAATACCATGTACGAGGGTTGTTCGGAAATTATTGAGACACTGCCTGTTTTTCAAAACATTTTTAACGCTCAGTGTTTAAAATTGGTACAAGCACAGTATGGGGTCTTATGATAATAATACATGAAAATCAGGAGATTATTATATAACAATTGTCAAAAAGTAATTGCATAAGAGCTACAGGTAGCCATACCCGGAGCACGCCGTGAAATTATCATGTTGCAAACACAACCTTTATACAATCAAAAAACAAGAACTAGCGGGAAAACATCATCATTTATTTTGTTTATTTAATTCATATATTCATTGATAGAATAATTGAACAACTGAAGAAGTATTTCATTCAATTTATCATGTTGATGAATCAATAGCAATGGTCACCACAATTCAAGTAAATACTACTTTATTAACGCTTAGACCGCCATATTGGGAGCTATATCGACAGATATGATTTATTACTAACACGTTTGGTTCAATTTAATTACTGGTTTCCCATAAGTTTTAAAACACTAGGCATATATGAATTGTATTATACTCTTTATTATTTTCTCCTCCTTCATGGACCCCATTTTGGACACCATCTTGATTTTCTCGAAACCCTCAAGGGTGCCAAGGTGGCACCCGACATATTTTAAGATTGTCACCCATCATTAACAATAATCAATCGAGAAAAAAAACTATACACTGCAATCGAACGTTCACCTATGCCACTGCAAGATTATTAGTCTAGCAAAATCCAGCGCTGAGTTTCATAAATGCAATTTGTTTTCCCGCATTTTAGGCATATTTCCTTAGACGTTGTATGCTATTATTTATAGGTATGGTAATTTATCTCAATGGAGCCGACCTAACAAATAGATATAAAAACAGTTTATCGTTTGAAGTCAGTGACAGGAATATAACCATGACAAGACGAAATGACACTATCAGAGTCTTATTCTCTTTTACTGGTAAGTACATTACAATTAATAACTATGATTCTACATCATCAAACAACTGAATGTGCTTCGATGAAGAAATTGTGTGTTCAGTGCTAGTGTGCATATTTTCAAGACGATCCGTTAGGGTAGTCACATATAATGTCGTCCGAAATTGCAATCTGTTGAGCAATATATGAATTTGAAATTAATGTGACGCAATAATCATGTTATATTTGACCTTAAAATATACATAATGACCTAGATGCGAATATAACTTCATTGCATTTATAATATTTGCGCTGCAAATGTAATACATGTAGTATCATGAGATAGGTTGAATGGCTTAGGCATTAGGTAAGCGATATTTATTAATCATTTGCCTGTTCATTATTCGTGTGAACAAATGACATCATGAATATCCATTAGCTGAATATTTATAATAAATTCTGAAGGGTGGTGATCCCCCGAAAGCAAAAATTGCAACACAAAAAGAGAAAATTGCAGCCTCGGTTTTATTGAGTCTGTTCATGAGCAGTAATTGAAAGTGCAACACTGCTCACGCCCCCTAGCACCGGCTTAAGCGGTATTCATTTTTCAGAACAAGAAGTACTGAAATTCATGAACTCGAAGGATCAGAAGGTATAACAACACTGAGAATGTTAACTTTTCAAGGACAAAATGCTTTGTCTCAAATATAAATAATGGCATTAACAAACAGAGCAGACCCTACAGAAGGGGCCGTCTGATTTGAGTTTCCAGTGTTTGCCAATGACTGAAAATGCGTTTATATAAATGAAAGGGTTATGTGTATTTCCTGCCCGTATTTGAAAGTGGAAAAGTAATTCGTATGTATAGAGATGTTCCTTGAACGGTGACCTTCTCTCAGGTCTTCACAGAGATGTAAAGCATGTTTCGCATTGGGTTAGGCATGTTATTTTCTCGAAATATATGCATGACCTTAGAGGGACCTTTAAGTATATAGTTATATTTTGTAACATGCTTTAATGTATATTTAGGTGGCAGATGCTTCTGTACAGGATAGTTTTTTGATCAAGTGGTAAATATATCCAGTGACCATTTAAAACGGTAGTCCTTTCTCCTGATACCCTAGTTTAATGTTGTTTAAGATATTTGTACAATCTTGTTTTTGTCGTACCCTTTATTACTGTTCTACAGTTACTCTGTAGCTTAATCATTGAGTGTACCAGCAATATGTGTCTCCATTCTGTTTCACGTAACCCTTGCTATTCACGCCAATATACCCACCTGTAAATAGTGAAGACCCAGATGAGACAGCTCCTGCAGGAGCTGTCTCATCAGGGTCTGCACTATTTACAAGTTAATTGTACAACCAGTGCACTCCACAGCAGTTACTGCACAGCGAAGTACTTGTACATAGTGAAGATATATGTAATTATACAACAGGGCATGGGTAAAGAAGGAGAAAAGTATTTTAGAATTCAGCAAGAGAAGGGTTAAATATATGTTCGTTTAGCTTGTTTACCTGTAACGCTTGTTTCAAATCATTTCATTTTAGACATCGTTATGCATGTTGTGGAGTTGTCTGGAGGGGGAATTTTATTTACATTTTGACTTTGGTGAAAATGGGATAAAGACGAGGTTGGGTTACCGTAAACCAGGTTTAAGTCCCTCAGTAGCTTATTTTGGTTACTGGCCGTTCCAAGGCGGTACTCCTGCTTTCAGCCTATGGTCAATTTTGTTGTTTAATATGCTTAATATTTTTCGTCTTAATATGCGTCCTGTTATGTTTTGTCTTGTGGCTTTACCGTTTCTTGTTTGATGATGTTTGGTGCGATGTCATTTCGTGTGTGGCTCTCCCTGTTTGGCTATTTTTCCATATTTAGATGCATTTTAACCACTGTACTTGCCATCGCTGTTGCTGTATGTTAGTCGGATAGGGGTTATGTTTACTTACACTGTTTATCCTTCATTTTAAACATATTCTATTTGAAAAAAAGTTCAATAAGATCATCATGAGTACAAAAAGGATCGGATCCAAAGCAAAACTGCTTATAAAGATCCTCTCCCCACACATATGTAAATACAACGGTGGACATTTGTTGCAATTACAATTAGTGTTGACAAACACATATTGAAAACATTTTGTGGAAAGTATTATTAAGTGTTTATACACGACATTTTTAACGATTGCCATTGGACATTCGTTCAACTATAAGCACGTGATTACACATCATGTGTTAATTCAAAATTATCTAGCTAGATGTTTAACAAATGAACTGACCAAATATTGTATACGACAAACAACAGAAAAATAGTAATATGGAGAAAGGGTTAATGAGAGAATGGGGGAACGCAGTATTTGTACATACAACATACGACATTTACACACAGTCGATTGCTGGAACAAACTATTTTCACTGATCCTGTTTCTCTTAAAATGCGGTATCAGCATTAATAGTTCTTATCTAAAGTAATATTGGTCTGATAAATTACATATTCCAAATATGTGACGTACCAAATGCATATATTACTGTGTGTATGATTTACAATCCGGTGAAATTATTTCTCTCGTCATTTAAAAAAAACACAGATATATTCCTAGTGACATTAAATACGTTTCTTTCAGAGGTGGCATTGAATATAACAGTTGGAGAAAAGCTATTGAAATTGGTGACGTCATTGCCAGACACGATGCAGAACAAGACGGTTGGTCTGCTTGGAAATAATGACGGAAACCCTAACAACGATTTCAGAATGAAAAACGGGACATTAAAAGAGTCAAACATGACGGAACAAATGATCCATGAATATGGACTTACATGTGAGCACCAGGAGTTTACTTAGCCTTTTCAATCATTGTACCACCTCCAGATATCTGTTGATTTCTCAATTCCCTATCTTCCTATCTTACACCTATTGCTAGATAACTAGATCAAACCTGGTGTAATCACCATATGACGGATGAACTTTGTTAACCTTTAGACGCTAAGAAAGGTCCATGACGAAAATAGTTACACAAGTATTTGTTAACCATTCCCCTGATGAATATTCATAAAGGAAAAAATGACGCTATAAATATTAATAAGATTATCTTTTATGATGGCTTATGAACACATTACATTTTGGCTCAGGAAGAAGTTGTAGAATCAGATCTATATAACACCATAAGCAAACAGAGCAGAGCCTGATCAGAGGCTGCTATAGGAGCCGTCAGATCTGGGTCTACTCTGTTTGCAGGTGCGTCAAAATGCGCCTACACAATGGACAGAGTTTATACGTATATACAGTAAACCCCTGAACACTCAAATAAGCATATATTTTGCTTTAACAAGATAGGTGGCAGCATAATGTAGGGCGAAAGTCGTACATAAAGCTCCTTTCCAGTTTATACAAAAAAAAGAAAACTAGGATATGGTTAAACACTCGATTTCTGTCATGTTTTAGGGGAGGTGGAACCAGCCTTGTCTATCCTTTACACTGAGGATGGAAAGGACCTAGCGTCTTATCGAAACCATTCATTTCACCCGCGATTTCTGGATCAATTATCCGAGTCAGCTCGCACGGAGGCCGAAACTATATGTGGTGCAAAAGATAAAGCATGTATATTTGACTACATGATTACGAAAAATCAAAAAGTTGCTGAAGATGCTAAGAAAACTCTCCAAAAAGCCGTCGAAGTTAAAGACGAAATAGGTAGATTTACAATTACGTTAACTCTACATTCATTGTAAAGTTTGTTGTCAGCTCATTTAATAATTTTCCCACATATATAACATGTACCGAACCTGGATTTAAACATTTGCCATTCGCGACACTGGTTGAGAACCTTTAGATCTCTAGCTTAATGTGTTTCGTGGGCAAATGTACGATCCCGTATGCTAGCCCTGTATTAGTAGTTAAATATTTCTCAAACATAAAATTTGTCCTGATAAAAAGAAAACCATGGTGATTGGGTTGGTTGTTATTGGGATTTACGTCGCTTTAAAAGTATGTCAGTCATATCACGACGTCCGGCTAATAACAGGTGAAGGAAGACACCAGAGGTTCTCCCGTGCATGGAACAAATCGCATTGCATAACCACCGACCTACCGCATGTCAACTAGAAGGCTTCCTCGCATGCACAATCCAACTCCCAGACCAGGACTCGAACCACAGCGGCGAGGAGCTAGATTGTCAGTCGAAGACCATAACCACTTTACCATAATAATTTTAACCTAATAACTTTAACATGTTGAACATAAGATGCAGTCATAATATTTTTATATATAAATATATACATATCCTTACATGTTATTTAGTGCATTATTTGCTGTATGGACAAATCCTTAATCCGTTATATTTCAGATGCAGTGATACCTACTGTTAGCGTTTGTAGCATTACTGCTGTTATGGCTGGTGACAAAGTCTCGTGCAGAGTTAATATAAGTGATAGCGCTGTGATAAACTTTATGGACAACAACATCGGCGCGATGTACAATAGTTTGACGAATGCGGTTGAGTTTGAGGTCTCAAATGATGACTTGCCTAGTTTTAGGTTGGTTATTTGTCTCCACATATATATAAGCGTCTGTGTTTACCCTTTCTCTATTCTGTGCTTATTGCAAATATTAATACCTGAATATTCATGGACAAAATGGTTACAATGAAATATGAAAGTTGGAAAATTGCAGGTATTCTAAAAGGTAAATAAACATAATTTTCTACTTCCATTTGCAAACAAAGCAGTTCCGGTCATACGGCTGATTTTGGACTAATGTGTTTGCAAATGCCTGAAAACACGTTTATATGAGTGAAAGGGTTAATTTCGGTATAGGTCGCACCTGCAGATGGCTCTTTAACCCTTTCCCTGTTCTATGTTTATTAAAAATTTGAATACCTACTGAATATTCATGGGCAAAATAGTTATAATGAAATATTGAAGGTGGTACATTGTATCCGTTTTAAAGACTTAATAAACATATGTATCAAATTCCATAAGCAAAGAGAGCAGACCCTGATCAGACGGCTCCTCTAGGAGCCGTCTGATCTGGGTATACTCTGTTTGCAGATGCGTGAAAACACGTTTATATGAGGGAAAGGGTTAATAAAATGCAAATATATATTCTCCCTGATTGAGGCAAATGTATATAAAAATTATGCTCATTTATTAAGAGCTATACTGGCTCATATTTATGAATTTACGACGAATACAAACACTTTCCAATATACGTCAGTTCGAGATTTTTAACAAACATAAAAGTGGTAATTATCTGCACAACTTAATTCTTACGTTTAGAAGATATTGTCATGTTGTCCATAGTTATATTTCAAAGGTTAAATATTAGTGCGTAAATAACCAGGTGTGGTCAATATATTTTATTCTGTTACTTCAACATGTTTTAGCTTTAAAAAAAAGCCTTCATCAGGAAGTGAAATAATAAATAAAGGTTAAATATAAAATTGAATACAGAACTGGTATTATATATTTTGTGCATAGAGATCAAACAGCTGAATTCCTTATGAGATATGTATCAAAATGTTTCTAAACATTTATTTTAAACATGGAGTCTGCCTTCTAACACATGCTCATGATCGGTGAACAACATAGGCCCTTGTTCATATTGAGTCTCAGAGCCAGGTTTTAACCCTTTCAGTACCAATACTGCCGATGCTGGACACATTTTCGTATGTATAAGGTTTCACAGAGGGCGCTTGTTGAATTTCTTTATGAAGACGATACTACACAGAGTTTCAAACAGTTTGTACCCTGATGAGGCGTCGTGGTACGCCGCGTTTCCATATCCAAATTATTTGCATAATAATGGTATCACACACCCATCTCCATGGCACTGAAGTTATGATTTACTCTACACAGCAGACATATTGCCGCTATTCATTTTATTGAGGATATACATCATTTCAGTGTCGTGGCTATGAACAATGGAAAAACATCCCCCCCTGTAAAGATCCCACTGTTTGTGTGTTCTGGGTGTAATGGTCGCGGCATTTGTTTGCAAAACGAGAGGAGCGATAGCAGAACAACCCCCTCCCTCAAGTTCGCAGAGTGTGAATGCAATACAGGATATGATGGTATGAACTTTCCTTTTTGATTTGTTGCACGAGGAGTTGATGGTGTTATCATTTAACTATTAAGCTTTCTGATTTTTCCTGTATCACGTTACTCAATCCGCCACATGTATATCTTTCATTTTAAAGATATTCATAGAACTGACCCTGTACAGTACAAGCTGCCTTAAGTTATCATTTAAATGAGACCTAACCTTTGTTCTTTTGGAACGGTGGTAACTGAATACATGGCAAACTATTGCGGAAAGTGCCTTCCATCATGCATGAATAAACAACACTATTAAAGGGAGCTTTCTACACTGCATTTGACATAGATTATAATAAGATATTTGTGTTTCACTTTGTGTAAATTTGAAAAATATTTACTGCCGAATAATGATAAGTAGCTGGAAGACCATCCAACCATCCGTTTGATAAGGCAAACATGGGTTAGTTAAACAACATAGTTCCTTTATATAAAATAAAGTTTGCAATGTAAATTGATAACTTGTATAGTTTAAAACAAATAGGGCTTTAAGTCTAATTCCTATTTTGATGCATATTCATTTCGTGAGCGTATTATCAAACAATGCTCATATGGTTTAAATGAAATATGGCTTGTGTAATCAGTAATTATTTGTATCATACAGGTAAAGATTGTGAGGATGATTACGATGGCTGCGCATCTGAGCCTTGCTCACTTGGAAGAAATTGCTCAGACCTTTCTCCTGAACAACACATGGAACAACAAGTGGCATATGAGTGTGAACCCTGTCCGTTAGGGTATGAAGATAATGGTACCCAGTGCTTAGGTACATACAGATACGTCCAATACTATTTCAAACGTCATTTAAGCATTCACTTCAGGGGAACTATTCATTGTTTATGCAATGTTTATTTTCTAGCTATAGTCCCTGCTATTAATCATACCACATAGGCACTATTTTGTAAGCAGGTATTCAGCTTTATATGATTACATGTCGTATTTAACCCTTTCAATGCTGAATGTTTAGATGGCCTATTGATAGATTCCAAATGGTCACGTTTACCGTGAATATTTAGGGTATTTAAAGCAAATTTTAACATATCAAGCAGTGTAGGCTCTGTTGAGAAGGCTCCTCTAGGGACCCTCTCTTCTGGGTATACATCGTTTGCGAAGGGCAACATTGATTCGTTCGTTTCCCGCACTGAAACAGTAATGCAGTATTCTCAAAAGGCAATATGAAATTTGTGCAGTTCGGATTTTGTTGATATACCGAGTTTACTCAGTGACTCGTTTATCATACTGACTTATCAAGCGTCTCACTCAGGCCCAATCTGCTTACGACGGTAATAGGCTGGGTCCTAGTCATGGTTAACGGAGCATCCCCCAGGACTTTTTTATGGGTACCAAATTGTTCGTTGGAGTCCTCAGAACACATTTTAAGCATGCCCCAAAACTAATTTAACCCAGCTATGTTTTATTTAACGGTTTCCATGGTAACCCGAGGTAATTTTCGAAACTACCTTGGTTAAGAAAATGCGTCATAACTTTGCTTTTAGAGTAAATAGAAGGACAAAACAAGAACCGATGTAAACCAGAGACATGTAGCTTGGATATTCAAAAGTAATTTTATCAATATTCATAAATGTATAATGAATTTGTCGATTAGTCTGAGAGACCTAGTCATACACAAGAGTTATTGAATTAAGGTTAAAATTCTGCGTTGAGGTCCTCCGAACATAATTTGAACATGCCACCAAATATGTTTTTCCCAGCTATGTCTTATTTAACAGTTTTCATGGTAACCCAAGGTAATTTTCAAAACTACCTTTGTTACGAAAATGCGTCATAACTTTGCTTTAAGAGGCAATAGAAGGACAAAACAGGAACCAAAGTAAAGCAGAGACATATAGCTTGAATATGATATGTCATTTTATTAATATTCTCAAACAAGGAAGGTAGTTACCATGGAAACCATTATATAAAGCATAGATGGGTTAAAATAAGTGTTGGGACATGCTTAAAATGTGTTCTGAGGACCACAACGAACAATTCGGCGCCCGTGAAAAAAGTCAAGGGGTATGCCCCGGTAACCATGACTAGGACCTAGCCTATTGCCGGTTGGACAATGATACAGTTTCTACCGGTAAGATATTTTATAACTATTGTATATCTTTTGCATATCTTTCATTGACCAGTTAGACAATCTTTTTTTCCTTCCGGCAAATGATTTCATATAATTATATTGTATATCTATTGTATATCTTTCATTGCCTGGATAGATAATCATGCGGTTTGTTCCGGTTAGAGATTTCTTCCATGTGAAACGCTTTTGATGTGAAAAGAGCGCTATATAAATGTATAATAATAATAATAAACACGAAAAGAACAACACAACATGACAAAAAAAAATAATGCTACAACGTAAACAATTTTCGTTTATACAATAGTTGCCTTTGTTATACAGAAAACAACGTCGACTCTACGTGTATTTTGACAATTATTTATTATTAGTTTATTAAACAAATGAAAACTTTGTTATATGTGTACCTAAGATTTAAATTTAGCCTACGTTTGTGACATGAGTAAACTGTTATACAGATAAAGTATAGCTTCATTATCGTCATAGATACTTATTCTTGCCTAGCACTATGGCGTGCATTCGCTATGCATTGTCATTCCAACTATCAACGAAATCGTAGATAATTCAGAAGAAACTGTCCTAAACGACCTTATATTATTTAGATACAGAAATCTTAAAAAAAGATGGTTGCTTAATACAGGACATATGTAATGACTCCTAAATTAGCTTTCTGCATTACTCTTGACCTGTACTAAGCTACTAACTGTCTTACTAACAAATAATTATATCTCTTTTTCATGGTCGCTTAAGACAGGTTCTACTGAGCGATGAATAGTATTCTGATCATAGTCATATTACACGTTTACGTACAGTAACAGTTATGTATCATTTCTTACATAATTTTACAGACATAGACGAATGTTTAAGTGGGTTGGATACGTGTGACCATTACTGCAACAACACAGAAGGATGTTTCGAATGCTCATGTTTGGATGGTTTTAGGCCAAGTGTCTCTAATTCAAGTCAGTGTAGGGGTAAATATTTTGGAATATTCTCAACTATATGGTATATTTACAAAGAACGTTTCAAACAATTCTGAAAGGAAGATATCATTCGAAAGCAAAAGCAGCAATGTGAAACTACAACATTATAGACTCGGCTTTGTTGGGTCTGTTCGTAAACAGTTACAAACGTGTAACACTACTTACGTTCCCTTGCACCGGTTTAAGCAGTATTCAATTTCCACAATTCAATAAAACCGAGCCGCATTGCTGCTTTTGCTTTTGAGGAATCTCCTATTTTCAGGATTAAATTATTTTATTGCAACATTTATTTATCAGCACTGCACCATCCATGGTTCGATTGTTCATTTTAACATTATTCATAATGTCACACTGTTCAATTCTAACCTATTACCATGTGGATATGTATGTAAGAATTAATAAAAAATAGTTTGTGCCTTTAGCCTGCTATGGGCGGTTGAGTGAATACCTATGCAAACAGTTTGGATTCAGATGAGACACCGAATATCTCGGCGTCTCATCAGGATCCAAACTGTTTGACATCCTGATTACATTTTAGTAGCACATTGATTATAGCATGAAGTTTGAAAATGTAGTAGATGAAAAAATCTGTAAAAATAATTTGCTCAGCAGGCTAAAGGCTAATACGTTGCATTTTTATAACGGCACTCAAATGTTTTTGCCCTTTCAGAAACTTTAGAATCACATATACATGTATATATCACTTCATAAGCAATTAGATCTGGATCTACTCTGTTTTCAAACTTCTTCAAAATGCGTATCTGTGGAGTACAGGGTTAAATCCTTTTAGATATCAATGAATGTGACGAGGCAGTGCACACTTGTCAGCATGTCTGCAACAACAACATTGGAAGTTTCAGCTGCTCCTGCTACAGCGGGTACACTTATAACGAGGCGGAAAATACATGTGATCCAGGTAACACTATGCCTGTAATATAAAAATAATTATTTATTCAATGCATTAAAATTGATGTATGATATCTCATGCAGTACTGATACTTAACCAGGCTACAAACAAACACCCGTAAACTGAATGAAATATATCGGTTGGATATTATTTTAACCCTTTCCCTTATATAAGCGCATTTTGAGGCATCTGCAAACAGAGTATACCCAGATCAGACGGGTCCTATATGAGCCGTCTGATCCGGGTCTGCTGTGTTTGCTTATGGTGTAATATATATATGATTTTACAGCTTCTGTCTGAGCAAAAATGTCCTGTGTTCATATGCCATTATAAAACATAATCTTATTATTGTTCATGCCGTCATTATTTCCTACATGAATATTCATCAGGGAAATAGTTAATTTGTATTTTAATGCATTGCACTATTACTGGTAATACGAGTCAAGCCAGAATGTGAAGGGACCGAGTATACTAGACATTTGCAAACAGTGTAGACCAAGATCAATACGTTCCGGAGGAAGCCGGCGACTCTGTCCTGTTTGTTATACCTTTTTGTTTAATTAATATTGAGAACAGAAGGGGTCAGTTTTAATGATTCAACATATTAAGGGTAAATATAAATTACCATATTTATGTAATAATCAGAACCTTAAATATTCGCATTGATTTAGTTCCATTTTATTTCAAAGGATTCATGGGTCATTCTTTTAACTGCTGCAAGAAAACATTTATGTTGTGTCCTTTTTTAGTGATACATTTATAGTTGTATGTTTATATCAAACTTGCGGAAGTTGACATTTTAGAACAAACACGTTCTTAATGTGGTTGGAATTATGCAACAACATCAATCCTCAGATGAAAAAGTACTGTTAAAGGTGAATACTCCAATGATGCTTTCAAATGATCACTTGCCTGCATCTCAGGAAGGCAGATCTCGGTCAAGTAGATATATGCACAATGGCATGCTGTTACACGGATCTATTCCAAAACCCGAATACTTGTAGGTGAAGCACTTGCGGGATGTGGAGACAAAAACTGTACTCTAACTGATGGCTGCACCTTCGATGCCGATGGTAACGCTATCTGCTTTTGTAATGAGGGATATGAACTTACAGACACCGGCAGTCAGTGTACAGGTACAATAAAGCTTTGGCAAAGAAATACTTACTAAGAGATCCTCTTCATCTCCACCAGTTTGCAGTGGGAAAAATATTAAGAAATGCAGTCAAACCTCTCTATAACGACCACTAAATTGTGTTAATTGGCTGGTATTTAGGGCAGGTGGCTGCTTCAAGCAATGTGAAAGTAGAACAGAACGCTCCTATAGGAGCGTTCTGTTTTACTTTCACATTGCTTTAAGCAGTCACCTGCCTTTAAGACAAAATATTTGATGTAATTTAGTGGCCGTTATAGAGAGGTTTTACTGTACTGAAATAATGTTTAACCCATTCCCTCATATCGACGCCTTAATACGCCTCTGTAAAAGTCACCTTCTCAGACTATTGTGATAAATACATGTAGTAAATACTCTTTTTCGGTAGATTTATTCAAAGAAGTAGGATCTACAAATACCCTATGAGGTAATGGGTTAAGCAGTTTCGATCCTATTAGTGTATTCGTTTTGGGTGTTACTGCCAATGTCTTGTGAATTATATAAGTATAATGTATAAATCACCGTTGGCAGTGTGAGCGAATTTTAAATACAGTAGAACCCCTCTACTGTGGCCACTTAATGAATTAACATATGTGTCTTTATAAGCAGGTCGTTGTTTAATGCAGGACAAACGCAATACAAAAAGCTCCTATAGCTTTCTGCATTACTTTTGTCCTGCATGAAGCTTCCACCTGCATCTAGCACCCAGAATTTTACCTCTTTTAGGTGGTCGAATTAGAGGGGCTTTGCTGTATAAATAATAGTAACCCGGAAAGTGTTTAAACGTTTAATTTGTACTGTTTCTTTTTAAACTTCATTTAAATACTCATCTAAAATGTGTTGGATTATGTGTATACCCTGATTAAGGTTTTGCCAGAAGACAGGATACATAAACGTTTACCACAACGACCACAACAAATGCATAAATAATATAACACGTGACATTAAATTACAATATTTTGTAAACTGATAAGCATTAAAAGAAATGCATTGTCCATTACTGTGTATGATAACATATCGCTTAAGCAATGACGAGTTGTTACTTTAAATGTACGACTAACGGATAAAACACCGTAAATTGAAATATGGAAATAATCCTCTTTCTTGTTAGAACGTGTTGTGCCCATTTAACCATGCAGAAGCAAACTTAATAAAGTTGTTTTCACTAGCAATAGTCAACCCTTTCCTCCATAAATAAGCCTTTCTACGCCTTTGCAAACATAGTAGACCCAGATCAGGGTTCATGCTTATAAAGCTTTTAGTTGAGTCTGAGTTTCGTTCTCAAGCTTTTGATTGGTCAGATTTGAGTTCTCAAGCTTTTGATTGGTCAGATTTGAGCCAGAGGCTCAAATCTGACCAATCAAAAGCTTGAGAACGTACTCAGACTCAACGAAAAGTTTTATAAGCATGGACCCAGATGCTTCTATAGGAGCCGTTTGATCATTGTCTGCTCTGTTTGCTTATAGAATGATATATTTCTAATTGAACAGTTTCTGCTTTTGAAAAACGTTCTTGTATTAATATGGCATTTTATAACATAAATATAATTAGTAGTTATGGTGTAATTATTTCTTACATGATTATTCATTGAGTAAGCAGTTAAATGTTTTGATATAACATGCACATATATGGACCAGTTCCATGTGTCAAAAACACTTTCACCACCAAAATTGTTGGAAAGTAAATCATAGGGATTGCTACATTTGGCGAGTATGTGTTTACCTTTTCAACCATTTTATATCCAGATGAGACAACACAGCGCAACGCTTTACACAACACTTGTGGTTTTGGAAGAACATGACGGAAAGTCTATTCTGACATTTAAAGCAACAAAAGAGTTTAACTAACCATGAGAATGAAATAACTTTTACATTTTTTATTGTACCTCAAGACTCACAGAATCTTGTTTTATCCAAAATGGAATCAAACACTGTGGAAAAGTATTAAGTTATGTACTATCCTAGTATCTACTACATGTATAATCCATCAAATCTACTCTCCTTTAAGACATTGACGAATGCAACAGGAACGCCTGTCCATTTTCCGAACTGTGCTACAATTCAGAGGGTGCTTACCAGTGTAAATGCCCGGCCGGATACATACTTGAAAATCAAGTTACCTGCGAAGGTACGTCGAAACAAGAACTATCATTAAAGGTGATGAAAACACCGATACAGCAGCCTTGATGGCAAATTAAAGGACTTTGCGACACCAACTACCAATGTTTCATTCCAAAATGATAAAACTACTCACTCAGAGTTCAAGGGGAGAAACACGTGAAATCGCCTCTTGCACATTTACTATTCATTGTTATTATGTGCGGCAAATATAAAATCAATGGCTTTTAAATTGAATGAGGAGTTTGCGACACCATGTACCAATGTTTAAATTCGGACGGACGGACCGGCCAGCAGGGTGATTCCAATACACACCCTCAAACTTTCTTTGCGGGGTTATAATAGTATCAATGCGATTTCATTCGACACATATGATACACATCACTATCATAAGACTAGATTACCACTGCCTCTCGTTTCAACTCTTTCCCAGCTTAATATTCATGCAAGGAATAACGACATGATGACTATCTATTAGCTAAACTTTTATAATCGCATATATACACAGGAGTTATTGATTTTGATAGAAACAGCAAAGTTAGATTAAAAGTTCACATGCAAACAGAGCAGACCCCGATAGCTCCTACAGGAGACATCTGATCTTGGTCTACTTTGTTTGCGAAGGCGTGGAAATACGTTTATATCAGAGGGAAAGGCTTGATACAATCATCAAATGAGAGTCAAACATTAAGAATAACAAGGTTCTGGTCTCATTCGTGTCTAGGAAAATATTTTAGATATTTGTGAAAGTACGTGTTAACCCTTACCATGAAAATCCCAGTTTAGATATCGTGCAACTGCGACTAATTCCGTTTGCATAAAATATTTTGAGAAACTATCATGTCATAACATACACTTTCGAGATACTATTCACAAAACAACATGGACCCAGGGGAGTGGCTGAGTTACTCGGCATATCATCCTGACCTAAGCTGGGTTGTAATTACGATTTGGTGGCTGCTATAGAGATAAAGATTAAGAAAAGGATGTCTGAATACTGTGACTGTTTTCTTTATTTTCATTTATACAAAACATTCGATTGAAATAGAATATGTCATAAGCGGCATTTCATTTGTTGAACATAGGAATTTTAAAAAGTAATTAGTAACTTAATGCAAGTCAAAAAAAATGCAGAAAACTCCTATATGCTTTCTGCATTTCTATGGACCTGCATTACGCTACCACCTGCCTTACAGACCCATTATTGTACAACTTTTAATAACCACTGAAGACAAAACATAGGAGTCTTAAAAGGTAGGTGGTAGCTTAATGCTTGTCAAAAGAAATGCAGAAGACGCCTGTAGGAGCTTTCTGCATTAATTTGGACCTTCATTAAGCTATTACCGGCCTTACAGACCCATAATTGGACAGCTTTTTGATGGCCACTTAAGACAGATTAACAATTTGGCCATTCATTTGTTGAACTAATAGGAGTCCTATAGGAGCTTTCTGCATTACTTTGGACCAGCATTAAGCTACCACCTGCCTTTCATACCTATAACTTGACAACATTTTGATGACAGATTGGCAATAGTTTGCAAAATATAAACACCTGCAATATATCAGGTGGCACAGATTACTCTTATTAGACTTGGCATGAGTCTTGAGAGGAAATGCATACGGTCAACTGACACCACTGGGGTATTACAGGGTACAAAAAGCTTTGCTTGAGACTGAGATCATCTTTGAGCTTGCTACAGATACTTAAGTATGAACTCAGACTCACTTTTCTTACCTCGTATCCTAATGTCAAACACGACAAACTCCGATCAAGCAGTGTATTGTCAGCATAACACATGGAGTTTTTACCTTTATTCAAACCCAAAATAGATTGTATTTCTCTTAGAATGTATGTTTGTCTATACATGTATTTGGTTTGTGTAACTTTATTTTTCTGCTGTAGTTTCATACACTACGCTACCCAATCTCTTAATATGTTTTGGTAAAATACATTCAGAATGTGTTCCGCCATCTTGGGGAGACAATTGTGCCAACGTCTGCGAGTGTTCGGCCGCTGGTACCTTGGAGTGTAACACTGTTCGAGGTTGTGTATGCAAGACCGGTTGGCAAGGCGACACGTGCGAAAATGATATAGACGAATGCCTTTTAGACCTGACTATATGTAGAGACAACAGAAAAATATGTTTTAATACAGAGGGTTCGTACTACTGCGAATGTCAAGCTGGATTTGAAGACAGCGACGATGGTTGCATTGGTATGTAAACAATCTTTAACCGACTTTGTGATGCGGAACACTTAGTATCTGCTGTATAACAAAGGTTATGAATTAGATGGATTTGAGTTTTCTCAGTGGTAAATAGTTTTGGAAGTCAATTCTTAATTTTTTAAAGACAGGCATTGATGCATTTAATTGTTTCTTTGTTTCAGATGGATCTCGTATTCAAAACTCTTCAAATCACCAAAGGTTTTAGGACAAATTTAATAGATTTACATACAGCTTTATGACAGGAAAGTCCGGAATGTTTTATAATGCCTCTTTCTACTGTAGGCATAGGTTTATAGACACATGGCACTAGACATGAATGTTTAGCATAACGATAAAGAAAAATGTTTTACGACAAACAGTACAGACCCTTATGATGAGCCTACACTGTATGCAAAGGACATGAGGGGTTCGTTTCCCGCACTGAAAGGGGTACTATTCTGGTGCCCATCTTACTTAAGATCGTACGACGAAATTATCTTAAGTCCCAATTTATCACATTCGCTACTATTCGGATAGCTGAACATTCTCGTCGTATGTTAGACCTTTTGAGGTTTTCAACCATCTTTTTCTCAACAAGACGTGTCCCCGAATATGATTTTCACAAAATACCCTTGATACACAGAATGTATTTGAAATAAACTTACCCAGTATCAATAATTAAGGTATTTCTGCTGCAGATAAACAATATGACCTGTTACATACTGAATATGTGCTTTTTATTGGACAACTGGCTGTGATTGACATATAGTGGTGATGGAGAAAAAGTAAAATTGGAACATTTATCATATAATAAGGACTTATTTAATACACCGACATGACTAAAGAAGATATTTGGAATGATCCTTCTGATTTTTTTTTAATCTGGAAAAGTGCGTCATATGACACCTCTGTTTGCAATTACTATAACTATACACTATTAAAGTGAAATTGAAACATTTGTCATATAGTAAGGACTTATTTATACACCAAAAGGACTTAAAAAGATACTTGGACTGATACTTTTAAGAAACAAAACTTAAAAGAGATCTGGAAAAGTCAGTTATATGACATATTTTTGCATATTTTCAGGTAATATTTTGCATATTTTCATGTACATATTAATTAAAAGTTTTATTTAACTCTTAAAAAGCATTGTTTAACATTTATGAACTACGCTAGGGTACTTACGTATTAACTTTGTAAAATTAATTGCTGAAAAGTGGTAAAAACTATAGACTTAAGCATTTTTTAATATGAAAGTCAAATTGAAACTAGCCATTACTGGAAAAACCTTACACAAGCGCTTTTATCTTGAATACATGCTTATAAGCTCATTGTATGCCCTGATTATATGGACTCTTGTAGGTCATTGGGAGCTATAAAATTTAAGGAAATGAGAATTTAATTTAACAATTAATACTAATTTTAAAATAATTCGAGCAAAACTCAAGTTCATAATTTGATTCAAATAAATAAAGTTATATATACATTTTTGAACACTGTAAGTTATATTTAACATAGTATGACCGGCATCAATCGCTACCATTTAACTGTTTCATTGTCCGCTTATCATCGAAGTCACAATATAGAAGAGGTCATAAAACGCAAATTTTGTGGAGCCTAAGGCACTGTGTCCCTGAATTAGGCTCGCAGCGTCAGAGAATGATGACTAGTTTAGTTTTTGTTTAAACATTGTTTTTATTTCAATGAAGACTGAACAGGGTTGAGCCACACGTTCTACCAACATTAGTTACGGCCCTTCCCATACCAACTTGACATTTAAAATGAATGTTTGACAATATGTTTGACAATATGGCAATATATATGCAATTTGTCATAAAGAAGAATAACAAGAAGTAGAAGAAAAGAAGAATAATATGATTAGATATTAGAAAACATATCAAGAAGAAGAGAAAAAGAAGAAGAAAGGAGAATGACAATGAAGGAACTCCAGAACATCCAGTAACAATGAACGAATTGCACGCGCACACACAACACGCATACATCACATAAACACACGCACACTCGCACACTCGCACACACGCACACACGCACACATACACGCATACACTCACATTGATATGTACAAAGGAATACACTACGATACGATACATTGTTAACGAACAGCTTACCTATAATCAGAGTTGTGTAAATAGTCATGAAAATGCTTAACCTTTTTCCAGATGAATATTCATGTCGGAAATAATGACGTCATTAATATTAATAAGATTATGTTTTTATAATGGCATATGAACACGGACATTTTGCCTCATGCAGAAGCTATAGAATTAGATCTATATTACACCTTAAGCAAACAGAGCAGACCCTGATCAGACGGTTGCTATAGGAGCCGTCTGATCTGGGACTACTCTGTTTGTAGATGTGCCAAAATACGCTTATATATCAGATTTCAATAACTATTAGTTATTCATGGACAAAAGAGTTATAACGGAATATTAAAAGTGAAAAGATGTAGCCGTTTTAGAAAGTAAAGGCACATATCTTTTAAATTCCATTACAAAACAGAGCAGACACTGATCGAACGGTTCCTGTAGGAGCCGTCCCATTTTGGTTTACTCAGATTGAAAATGCGCGAAAATACGTTTATATGAAGGAAAGGGTTGATTACTTTAACCATGCTTACTCTTTTAATACAGATGTTGATGAATGTGCAGATCCTACTTTAAATAACTGCGAACAGACTTGCGTCAATACAGACGGAGGCTACGTTTGTGAATGTGGTGAGGGCTATACAAAGAATGATGAATTTTCTTGTAAAGGTAAGTACACTACAGTCAAAACCTGATAGTTCGAACTCTTAAACAAGTATTATTTGGTACAAGTGACTACTTAATGCCTGTAGTGTACTAGACTACAAGAATAAAAGCTGGGACAACAAAGTACACTCTTTAGTATAAAACAATGAAACATATGTTTTCAAAGGCCCGTTTATTTTTATTTCTTAGTTACATTTTAGCATTGAATGTCCATCGACCACCTGTTCTTTCTCATTCGTCAAAATAATGGTGTTCATAGCTGAATATTGGTAAAATATGCGAAAATATAATATTTCAGACTCGGTTTTATTGAGTCTGTTCATCAGCAGTTATATTAAGTACAATGCTACTCGCGCTCAACAGCATCGGCTTAACCCATTACCTCATAGGCTATATTTAGATACAGCCTCTTTGAACAAATCTACCCAAAAGGAGCATTAACTAGAGAAAAGGATCATTTTAGAAATTTGTAGTTTGAAACCATTGTGATAAATAGAGCATTTGCTCTTATAGGAGCAAATTTTCTTTTTATCACAATGGTTTCACAAAGTAACTTTTACAGAGTCGTCAAAAGTCGTCAATATGGGGGAATGGATTAAGCGGTAATTGATTTTTATAACTAAATCATTGCAATTGATGATTAGGAAGGACCAAACGATATAACAACACTGCAAATAAAGTAAAAACATTTACATGATCACTAAGTATGTTTGAAAAACCTAGGAATATATAGTCATGTAAATGTTTATATGTTTTTGCTTAAGACTAGCTATAGACAAACATGGAATACACGGAATCATATGCATATTCTCTTGGTGGATTTTAAACTGCCTCTATATTTTTCATCTCATGCATACTTCTCAACCAATGTATTCCCACATTATTTGAAGAAATCCTGTCCGAATGTCATTGTAGAAGGCTCCATTTTTTATGTTGTGGGGGCACAGCTAACAAAATATTTATTAGATAAAACCATTGACTTTGGTGGTTTTAGCAAACAGTGCAGACCCTGATCAGAGAGGCTCCTTCAGGAGCCCTCTGATCTGATATGGGTCTACACCATATGCCTATGTCTCCTTTTAGCGACACTGGGCACAAACGGGTAACCCTTTCATTGCCAGCACTGTCGTGTGATTGGCACATGTATGTCTCTTTCAGGTTTTAGAGTGTGTGCTTGTTAAATTGTATTTATAAAACAATAAACAGAATGTCAAACAGGTTGGGTCCTGGGTCCCTGCTTATAAAACTTTTAGTTGAGTCTGAGTACGTTCTCAAGCTTTTCATTGGTCAGATTTGAGCCAGAGGCTCAAATCTGACCAATCAAAAGCTTGAAAACTCAAATCTGACCAATCAAAAGCCTGAGATCGAAACTCAGACTCAACTAAAAGCTTTATAAGCATGGACCCTGATGAGAAGCTGGATTAATCGGACTGGATCCAAACTGTTTGCATGGATCGCATACCCGTCTTCATGGCATTGAGGAGTGTAATATATTTAAAAATAATACGTATAATTAGGTGATTATTCTAGTTAAAGTTTGGTTGTTTTCTAAAAGTGTTTTGACTATGCTCTAGAGACTGTATTTGTTCACATAGCCGTATCATAGTCGGGTATTGTTATGTATATAAAGATAAGTAATAATGTCTTTATATCTAGAGGCGTGTTGTCATATGGTGCTATTTGACCCTTTTTTACCCTGCACCTGTATTTTTTATGACCGTTTGTTAACCCATTCTGTCATATTGACGCCTTTAGACGCCTCTGTAAACGTCACTTTTTGAGACCATTTTTATAAATAGAGCAGGATCTAAAAATAGCCTGTGAGGTAATGGGTTAACTAGATAGTATCCATGTGATACTAAACACCTGCTCGATTCAGATTTGCCCGTATTTTGTTGACATTATTATGACAGTCAGCACTCTGATCCGTTGCATGTTGTATTTACTTCTGATTCTTGGAAGCGTTTGAGAAACTGTTGACCGAGTGTCAAACAGCTTGGATCCATATGAGACAATTCGGCATCTCATCTTAATGCAAGTTTATTGCAAGGTCAGGTCGCGCCTAGATTAATTACAGCTTTATCATATTGTGATTGCTCGCATATTCTCTTATGGAAGTGTAAAGTCCTCTTGCTTACTCTGGCTATCCCGAGGCGAGTGCTACGACGTGTAACCTGTCTGTGCGATGTCAGGTTATAATATGACTGGGCATTATATCCTGTGTCCACGGTATGTAATCACCTGTGCCATAACCGTATCTGTAGACACAATATTTCCGAATAAAATATCATGTTTGTGGGACGTTACATTCGACACCACATAGACATACGTACGAACAACCTATCCTAACAATCCATTTGAACTCTGAAATAATATTTCAGAAAAGCCATTTAGGATGGTTTAAAGTTTGCTTAGTATATATGTATTAATGTATAACTCTGTATGTTTCAGATGTGGATGAATGCACCAGCGGACAGGTCCGATGTGACCATCATTGTGACAACACACCAGGTGGATTCAGATGCATCTGTTCCTTTGGATTTATTTTACAAGAAGACAGACTTACATGCCGATACGGTACGTACATATTTGCCATTTGACAAAGCCCAATGGTATCATCCGTGGAGAATAACGCTAACACTGACTTGCGGATAGGTGTTGATAATATGTATTAGAAGTGGGTATTTTGTATCATTTTGTATTTATTCCCCACTTTCACCCCTACGTTATCACACAAAATACAACATAACATTTACAAATCGGTAGGTTTCCCAGTATATGCAGTAGGCCCCTCTAAACGGGACGTTAAATTTGCATAAATATCAGTCTTGGAAACAAGTGGCAGCTAAATACAGGGTCATCACCGTGCAGAAAGCATCTATATGAGTGTCCTGTGTGACTTTCACCCTGCATTAAGTACCCACCTGCATAAAAGTATCTGAATTTCTGCTCTACTAGAATTCGAGTTTTATTGTACTTAACAAATTGGCATGTAGCAGAAATCATATATGTCATATTCGTATCAATGATGTTTTATGTTCTCACGAAAAGGGATGTTATATACAACAGAACCTCGCTAAACCAAATATTGAGTAAAGAAGAACGGGACATGTTTACCGTAGAACCGGTCTTAATATGCCATCATTATGGGTCTTTAACAATGGTGGTAGCTCAATACAGGTCAAACGTAGCGTCAAAAGCTAATATAGGAGTTGCCTGCATTACGTTTGTCCTATACTGAGCAACAATCTGCTCTTTAAGAACCTATGTTCAATAAATGAATGGCTGCTTAAGAAGTGCTCTACTGTAGCACCAATCAGATGCTTGAGAATGATCTAAAACTCAAGCAAAAAGTTTTATAACCTCGGGGTCAAGTCATGCAAAAAGCTCCTAAAGGAGATGTCTGCACAACTTTCATTCTTCATTAAGCTGCCACCTGTCTTAAGTACCAAGAATGACTGTATCCGAGTGTTTGGATTCAATATGCTTTACTGTGATTATGTTTTTGATGTACATGAGAACATATAAAGATGCATATGTATGTTTATTACTTTGCTAGTTTATTAGAGTTATAGCGCTAGTTTAAATAATACTGCGCTTGAGTGGTAAGCCGCGAGGAGATTTTACAACACATGTTATACTCTAAAGCAAATTGTATCTTGCAATATGGAGGAAACTGACTGAGCAGAGAGGGTGTATTTACAGTTTCAAATGTCAGGAATGAGTGAAAAATGGAAATATGTGAGACAGACCTGTTTCCGTTGGGACGGAAAAGAGTTGAAAATTGAAAATGGCACTGGTGAGAATTTACTAGTTATCTGGTGAGGTTTTGAAAAAATGGGGATTATCTGGGGAAACTCTTTCAGGTGATAGACATTTACGCCATCAGAAGAAACTTTGCTTTGACTGAGGTATTTCTCTTAGTTTGCTGACAATAAACACCTTTATTTACACCCAAGTACGCTTCGATTTTGGGCTGCCCCTAACTGTTTCAATCTAGACAATAATAGATGTTAGGGTTTTAAATTAAGCGATGATTGCCCTATAATAGAAAGATCACACCTGGAGTAACGTATCCTTCCTGTATATATATTCTCACTGTCTTCACTTGCATATTTAGCCGTAGTCTTGGGCAAACACGTGTTGAGTTTTAAAAATACAACAGTGCATAAGAATGATTTATTAATTTCATTTTTCTGTCAAATCACACAGTAAAACAGATAAAGAGTACACAGATCTATTAACACTTCCTTCATATACAATATTGTCACTTTTCAAAAGGTTTTATAGGGTAATTTTCTCTTAAATCGATGAAATACTTCAGACAAAACAATCAATGCAGCCTTCACACTTGGTGCATAAACATCAAAAACAAATTGGAAATTGGTTTAAAAAAAGCAAGGTACCTTGTTATAGTCCAAAGGACCGCTAAGCCGACTTTACACTTAAAGATGAAACTCATTACGAAAAACAGTTCAGACCCTTCTGAGAGGGCTCCTCTAGAAGTCATTTTATCTGGATCTGCACTGTTTGCAAAGGCCATTAGTTACACGTTTTTCCGAACTCAAAAGGTTAAAGCTAATACAAACTTCATTCTGTAGTTTTAAGTCCATAGTTTTTCAATAGAATTTCTTTGGTGGTTATTTACAGAAACAAATCCATGTGCAGGTGTCAGTGATATACAGTGCTCCCAGATCTGTGTTGTGGATAATGGTGTAGCTAAATGTACTTGTAGAAGGGGATATGAGCTTGGCAAAGACAATAAAACTTGCATAGGTATCGGGTTTTTTTTATTTTATTTTCATATGATATGCTTAACTGCATTCAAATTCAAAATTCAATTTATGATAACCTCAGGCAATGTAGGTCTAGGCGAGACTTATTTGCACCTCATGCTGATTGGCAGTCTGGTGCTAATTTGTAATGGACCAGTCTACTTTTAATTGAATTTTCTAACGAAAAACTGTATTCAGTAGTTATGCACATCTTTGGCAAATTAACACATTCCCTCATATTGACGAGTTTTGACGACTCTGTAAAAGTCACTTTGTGAAACAATTGTGATGAATATAGCATTTTACTCCTACAGGGGCAAATGCTCTATTCTAACAATGGTTTCAAACTACAAAATTCCACTAACAGTTTCATGCTTATGGTGATGGTATAATTATTTGCAATATATTGTTAGAAGAAACAATGAATGATGCGTGGTTTTCGCAGTCTTGCTGCTTTTTTAGCACAGGCAATAATGCGAATTGTCACATGTCTGTCTTGAGTATCAACTCCCTGATTCATGATATAATTATGCAGGGAACACGTATATCTGCGTATGTCTACTTTCAGATGTAGATGAATGTGAAAGAGACACTCCATGCTCTGGGATGGCAAGTTGTGTCGATACTGACGGTGCTTATTCGTGCCAATGCCCCGTCGGATCGAAGCTTGAAAATGATGGCCGTACCTGTACAGGTTTGTTTATATTCACATGTCAATGTTAATAAAGACTGGGTATTTGTAACAGTGAGTGTTCGTGTCGTTCGGAATGTGTTAGATAACTGCTGTATCTCCTAAACGTTTACAATGTTATTAACCATTTCGCTGCGAACGTCTGTCGTCTGCTAACTTTGTCGTCTGCTACAAAATTTCAATTTTTTTTTATTTTCTTCATTTTTGTTTCAAAAACATAGTAACAGTAACAAACAGTTTGGATCCTGATGAGACTCGGCATCTCATCTGGTTCCAAACTGTTTGCATATGTAATCACAGATCCGGCATTGGCAGCGAAAGGGTTAAAACTACGTAATAATTTATGCAGATGTTGAATAAATGTTGCATGTGAGCCCTTTACGTCATGAATATTTATGTGAGAAATAATCACGCCATGGGTATTATTTAGATGTATTTCTATAAGGGCACATGGACGCAGGACAGTTTTGCTATGACAGAAACTGTAAAGTCAGATATGTATACAGACTGTGATCAGATGGCTCCCGCAAGAACCGCACGATCTGGGACTTGTCTGTTTACAAAGGAGTTACAAGTGTATTTATAGAGTTTTTTTTTTTAACTCATTCCCGCATATTGACGTCTTTTGGTGCCTCTGTAAAATAACTTAGGCATTTAATCCATAGAAGCAAATGCTCTATTTATCACAATGGTAATAAAACTACACAAATCAAAACTTTTCCTTTTCTCTAGGTAATGCTCCTTTTCAGTAGATTTATTCACATAGGTTGAATCCCTATGGGGGAATGGGTTAATAATATAGCTAGCTGTACTGTGGGTATATATCATTGCTGTTTGACATTGTTTGATTTATCTGTGTATCTTCAGAGTGCGATGCATTTCACTATGGTGCAAATTGCGAGAATAAGTGCAGTTGTTTGTTCGGAAATTGTGACAAGTTTACAGGTAGGTAAACAATCTCGAGTCATATGGTGTGATTTACTATAGAACCAATAGACGGGACTATGATATTATATGCAAACAGTTTGGACCAAACTGCGACTGTTTGACCTTCTTGAAACAGGCAAACTGAGCCCAGCAGAATACAACATTTGCCCATTGAATGCTTAACACTTTCCCTCATATAAACGTGTTTTCACGCATTTACGAACAGAGTAGACCTAGATCAGACGGTTCCCTTAGGAGGAAAAATAGCTAATATATAGTCACGATGTCATCATTTCTTATATGAATATTCAAATTGGAAAGGTTCGGGTCGTACGACTGACATTGCCGTTAGTCCTAACATACAATTATTGCAACTGGACGATCAGTCGTAAGAAGTTAGTCGTAACCTTTCACCCAAAATATGTGATTATATTTGACCACGTGACGATTTATTGCTAGTGTCTTAATGTATGACCTATGACCTACTTTGGTCATACGATATTTTGTAAGATCCTTTGTAAGACGGGCTCCTTGTCTAGACTGTTTGTTAGAACTAACAGTCTATGTAGTATTACTGCAAGTAATGCAGAATATGTCTATAGTCAAATAACTGACTGCTCACTTACATATTATATCAGTTGTTTTATGTTCTTTATTTGATGTAAGGTTGTGTGTGTGATAATGGTTGGACTGGCGATAACTGCGATAAAGATATTGATGAATGTGAAACCGGACCTGGCCTTTGTACTGATAAGAATCAAGTCTGCAAGAACACACCTGGAAGTTACTCATGCATATGCAAATCTGGATATGAAAACAAAAATGGAAAATGTGATGGTAAGAATAACATGCATCCACGTTGCTACGTTTTTGGCATGAGCCACACCAGATAATATTCATTATAAATGTCGAACTTGGATAACTCGAACTTCGGGATAACTCGAACTTAAAGTTCAGTCCTTCCAAAATTTGCAATACAGAATTGTTCTAAAAGTATCGCTACACGTAACCAGAAACACATGTGACAGATTAATGCAGGTAGAAAGTAATGATGAAAGCTTTACTTTAGATCTGCATTAAGCTGTGAATTTGTGTATTGTTCTCATTATAAACCGGATAAATCGAATCTCTTTTATCTTGAACTAATATATATGGTCCATTGAAGTTAGAGATATCGAAATTCAATAGTCTTTAGCAGTAAACAGCAAACATACACATTAGTTGTTCTATCTGTCAGCTTTCCTGGTTCTAAACATACATTAATTTAGAAGTACTCTAAAATTGGTTGAAGCTTATATTTGAATAACCAAGGTATATTTCAAAGAAAACATTTAAATTTAGAGCCTTATTAGAAGTTAAAAACTGAATTTAGATTGTCCGTTCATACACTTTCAATTAATAGAATTATACTGGAATTAGTCTAATTAATTGAACACAGAATGATTAAGAATATTGGACATTGTCTCTATATCTACTTGTTGTTACACATCAGCATAACCAACAATCTTATATTAGCCATTCTTCCCCCCAGATATCGATGAATGTGGTACTGCAGCCCTCAACTCGTGTGACCACATATGTACAAACACGGCCGGGAGTTTCATTTGCTCATGTCGGCAGGGATTTGTCGCTAAAGGCACCAAGTGTAACAGTAAATGTTCATCTTGTTTTGTCTCCAACAATCATGCATTAATTCATATGAAACACAAGATACTGTTTATGGGACATAGCCAAACAGGTATATCAAGATCAGATGACTTATAGATTGTTTTGACTTACGAGAAGCTTTATTCAAGTCATTTATATAATGAAGTATACACTCGAACGACGTGTCTTAACATTTCTTGATACTGTGTTCTGCATTGCACAGCCGTATAATAGACCACATTTAACCCTTTACCCCATGTATATTCATGGAATAAATAATGACATCATACATTTTGATTAGATGAATTTCCACTACTGTCTATGTAAATATAATGTGTTTGTATATACATGTAACATACACTGTAGAATTAGATCGATATTATAGCATAGACAAACATAACAGACCCAGTGCATACGACTCCTACAGGAGCCGTTAGACCGGGTCTACACTACAAAGGCATTCAATGCGTATTTATGGAGTATATAAGGGTTAATAGTTTGAACTATAGAATAATGCGGACACATATATTGCTTATTTGATTCATTAAGTATTTTACACACGCCTTTCTTAGACTTTGCAAATTGAGTAGACCCAGAATATACGACCCCTGTAGGAATCCTCTGATCAGCGTCTGTTCTTCTTGCTTATAATATAATATATATATGATTCTACAGTTTCTGTATTGATAAAAAAATACATATGGTTATATGAAAAACATCTAATTGATATGCATTTCATTATATCTTTCATGAATATTCATAGCGTAAAGGGTTAAATTAATCCGTAAGATCCTGCTTACAGATATAGACGAATGCAGTGGTTTCCATGGCTGTGAATACGAATGCGAAGATACGATTGGAAGCTACAGATGTTTCTGCCCAGAGAGATTTAAGCTAGACCTTACTGACCGCAGGTCATGCAAACGTAAGTATTGAAACAAAGAGCACATCTGGATATTGCAATTGATCAGAGCTAAAGTCTCATCGAGAATATAGCACACATAAGGTAATCGTACCGTAATTGAATTGAACTATTTCGAGAATGTCTACTGTATTAAGTGAACAATATGAAATATGGAAGTTTACATTAGTTCAATATTTCCTGTTTATTTAAGGAGGTGAACAGAGAGGTTAAGATAATGTTATTTTTAATCATTTTTATTGTGCAAAGGGAGTTTTGTTGCCACAAAATATGGAACGTAATCACGTTTCCATATACCCTCGTTATTTCAGATAAATGTCATTACTGCTGCTAACTTAATGTGTCAGAGATATGCAAGGAACGTGTCCCGGACTCTCTAGTGTTCAAGTAGACATACCTAGCGTATGTAATATACACAGTATTAAACAAACATAAACCCATCATTATATTAGACATTCACAGGTATGATATTAGTCTGTAATCCTGCATGTGTGCCCAAAAGCTGATGTGATGAGATAATAGCCATATGATGTATTGTGTATTTGTCATGATGGTTATCAGACAACATTTAATTATGGTTCTTATAAGCAGATAAACATTTGTTTTTTCTTTTATGTTTGTGTATATCGACATATGTATGTATTCATAATAATGATATTTCCTCAGTAAATGGATTGCTGCATGAAGCCTGTCACACGGTTCTGACATGGTATAATATATAAATGTAAATTGGTTATATTAAGAACACTAAAGCTGAGGGTCATGCTAAAGAAAAAGAGAACAACAATATTGCCCTAGATCAATGTCTTAATTACAAATCTGATAAATGTTATCTTCTTCAAAGATTATCCAGGTAGGTTTTCCTGCATTAATAAGAAATAAAAAGTCATTTTATTGGTACTTACTAGAATATGTGGATAAAGATGAACTCTGAAAGTAAGAGATCCTTCGAAAGCAAAAGTGGCAATGTGAAAACAGAAAATTGCAGACTCGGTTTGATTGATTCTGTTCATGAGTAGTTATTAAACGTGCAGCACTTCTCATGCTCCCTAGCACCGGTTTAATCGGTATTCAAAGGACCAGATGTTAACTTTCAGCACCCTAAGCCATTTGCTTAGCTTGTTCAATTTGATAATTGTCAGTTTATTCTTTCTACATGTTCCATATACAAATTTAAGAGATGGGAAGCCGACTCAGCAACTGATTTGGATACAAAATGTCGTCAAATATTGTCACTAGAAGAATACTGAGGATTCTTTTTGTATGTTTTGACATACACAACATCCGTATTGTTTCTTTTCAAAACACAACAACAAATGTAGCCGCAGATGCCTGTAATGAAGCACAAATACTGGCCTGTCCAAAGAACACAGAGTGTTTCATTGAAGCCGACATGCCAAACTGCTTGTGTCAGAAAGGATTTGAAATGTTCAACGATGAGTGCAATGGTATTGTTTTTGTTGTATATATATTCCTTGAACTAAAAACAATTCGTCGACATCAAATTTGCTAAGTATTAGAAAATACCAACAAATATACAAGCACCAAAGACAAACATTCCAAACATGAACAAAAGCACAAGTGCAAAGACACAAAACAAATAAAAGTAAGGGTGACAAAGAGAGTTCGGTCATTAGCAAAATCACCACTTGGGTTTAAACCGGTTTACGGACGTCCTAACCTCACACTTATCTCAAAGTCACCCTAGCTTAACAAATAGTGTAAACAAGGGTATCCCCGTCGGAATTTCTCACAACATATGATAATATGTAAAACATGGCATAACAACTGTCAAATATGTACTCATTGACTTTGCACGACACGGAAAAGGTAATACATGAATCCGGTAAGCTCATCCCGTTTCTGGGTTTAAGAGTATAACATCATGGAGCACTGTCATCGCGCAAGCGTAGTTACCGACTGTAAAGGGTTCAATAACCAAGCATGCAGTGCGTTGCAATATAATGGGGTCATAACCTTTCCTCTTAAAGATTTTATTACGTTTTATAGTCTTGTGTTCCATTATATTTGCCAATTAATAGAGACTTTAATGATTACATTTTAATATTCGGTTCGTGTACACATTTGCAAGCTGGGGAGGTTTGGATGAAGATGATGCGCCAAATAACACACCGTCGAATAATGATTCAAACCGTTAGTTACTCTGGATAAGGGTTTTGAAATGCACTGGAGGAACAGCCATCGCGTTTTGCATAGGACAATTACATAGATAACAAAGTGTCAAAATTCCTTTTGTTAACTTACATTTATTTACTATTATAACCTTTAGATTCATTGTCATTTTGTGTGCAAATGCTTCGAATCGTAGTGGACATATTTATATCGCATTACTTTAGAACAATATCGCTAGTCACCGACTCCCTGTCTAAACTCAACCCTTTTTAATGGGTTGCTATTTCTTTCAGATATAGACGAGTGTGAAATAGACCCTACTCTCTGCAGTCATCGGTGTGTGAATAAGCACGGTGGTTTTCTTTGTGAATGTGACATTGGCTACCATCTAGACAGTGACTTAACATCCTGTACAGGTATATAGGCTCTATCGTAAAGTGCTGTGTTTTATGGTCACTGTTATTATCTTTGTGTTCGGCTATGTAATTTCAAAGTAGAACTTGTATCATTGATTAGAGTCCATTCATTACAAAAGGATTAAATTAGCAAGATAATATAAGATGACTTTTAAAGGCAATCAATACATGTCCTGGCCAGAGGAATGCTCTTATCATCTTAATATTCACTGTTTTAAAACGTATGGTGGCGCAGTTCCTACATTCTATGATAATTGTTCAACTCTTAATATGCTGTTAGAATGGAAGACAAACTTGCAAAATGTCTCCTATTTGAAACAGCGCCACTTTTTTATATAAAAACACGCAATAACTGTTATTGCAAGCATTTCAATGATTTATGGGTATGCATTTATGTTAATGGACGTGTGATGATGGGCTAATTTGAAAGTTATGCTTACGTTGTCCTTCGTACATCTAAACTATTAATTTAAATAACGTCTCCTAAACACCTGTGCACATACCAATCGAGCCTTAAAGGGATCTCTTGAGATGCATTCAAATATATCCATTACAACTGGGTCTTGAATATTTGTTGACTAAATTACGGTTACTGACCAACCTTTTGAATAACCTTCCTTGTTAAATTAACTGCCAAAGTTTGTTAGTTTTATCCACAAAGTAAAACAAATCACCCAGTAAGGAAATAGCTAAATAATACGAAACATCTTCATTTGATAAACATTTGTATTTTATGCGATTGATTATGAACCCAAGAGCAGAGTTGTTTCCATCAATATATAGCAAAATGGTGATGTAATTAAAAATGAAAATAAATAACTATCCAATTCTACAGAAAGTGTGGCTAAATTGCAATTACCTATGCAAATATATACAGTTTAGCTCCAGATGTTATGCGGAGTATAATGATATTATCAATATTTCCTAAAAGAAAAATAAACAAATATTGAAAAACAAATGACGACATGTTTTGTAGTCATAACGTCGCATTGATGAAGTTCAAAATCCCAAAATCATTTTATTTGGGTAAAACACAATTTAGTTTTCTGGGTATTTCTTCTATATATAGTCAAACTTTAAAATTTTCTCCTCAGACTACGTTTGAAAATTATTTTATAAATTCTGAAAGGAGGTGATCCCCCGAGAGCAGAAATTGCAACACAAAAAGAGAAAACTGCAGACTCGGTTTTATTGAGTCTGTTCATGAACAGTAATTGAAAGTGCAACACTGCTCACGCCCCCTAGCACCGGCTTAAGCGGTATTCAATTTTCAGAACAAGAAGTACTAAAATTCTTGATCTCGAAGGATCAGAAGTTGAATATGACCTTGGTTAGGTTTTGTTGTCGATCGAAGGCTTTAATGTGTTAACAAGCGTTTGCTGACGATATCTGAGATAAAGTTCAAAGTAAAAAGTACTAGCTAGTGTTGATTGTCATTCTGCTATGGCAGTCCTTAATTAGTTCCATGACAAGCCCACCTTATATAAACTGAATAAATGTATGATTCGTTTCAGTTGTGTTTCACTGTATCAAAGCATACTTTTAGACAGGTTGCAGCTACATGCAGGGTAAAAGTCATACAGGAAGCTTATCTGCGATTAAGCAATCACCGGTATAAAACCGTTAGTTCTGTCCGTAAATATCTAATTACCGAGGTGTTTTTTACTGTATTCAGTCTTTTTTCTTAGCACCACACATCTTATATTCAATAATGATTATAACTGATGCATTTTGTATTTAACATGTACTGTTGATTGATTTACTGTTTAATTGATTGTTTGGATTGATTAATGTGAATGGATAGAAGGATTGTTGGATATGGGAAGTGATTGATGAGAGGGAGGGTGGGTTATAGATGGACTGATTTATTGATAGACGTTTCTTTTTAACTTTTCGCCGCTAATGTCCCCATAGTGATTATTTATGCAACATTTTAAATCCTAGACCAAAGGTTATCAAACTTTTTCTTGAGTCTGAGATCTTTCTCGAGCATCTGATTGGTCAGATGCTGAGCTTGCTCATAATCTGACCAATCAAATACTTTAGAACGATCTCATACTCAAGACTAAGAAGTTGTATAACCTTGGACCCAGATGAGACGCAGAGTAACTTGGCGTCTTGTATCTCAACAATATCAAACTGCTTGTTTCTGTGGTAATGTTTTGAAAGAAAACGAGGAGAAACTAATCAAACGAATATTCTTAAGATGGAACTATTGGACAACGAAAGAGTTCTTCTATCTCTATATATTTAAAGACTGCCTGTATTGAACGATTTGTCTACTTTGCAGCGTGCAACCAGAGTTTCTATGGAAATAAGTGTGCCAGTCCCTGCACATGTGTAAAAGAAAACACCGATGCCTGTGAACCAACTAATGGCACATGTAAATGTATCGAAGGATGGGATGGTGACAGCTGTGACACTGACTTAGATGAATGTAACTTAGGTACCATCACATGTCCAGACAACTCAGAGTGCATAAATACAGACGGGTCATACAAATGCAAATGTGATATAGGCTATTTGAAGACCGGTGAACTCTGTGAAGGTAGTCATATAGCATTTTCTTTCAAAATTTATAGCGGCAGATACAGGGAGAGAGAGAAAGAGAGACCGAGATGTATATAATGAGAGAGACATGCAGATAGAGAGACATACAGATAGGGAGAGAGACTGAGCGACAGAGAGAGCAGCAGATAGATAGATACAGAGAAACAGAGACATACAGAGAGAGAGAGTTTGTGTGTGAGCAGAATGGAAAGAGAGAAGAGATGGCTGCAAAATCATCCTTTAAGTTCATTGAAAATTGTTTGATTCAAGTTTTAATATTTAACTCGTGAGTAAAACGTGAGTTTAATACATGCTTGTGAATCCTACATATCACATTATGTTAAGTAGTAACAATTGAGGATTAAAAATATATTCAGGACCATATGCAAAACGTAGACACCATTAATTGCTCAATGTTATATGATATGTCAATGATATGTAACTATCAAAGTGCATAATATGTTATACCTGACGTTGAACTTTATGCAAGACTAGATGAAAGTGAGATGAAGCAGTATAAATCATGTCCATGCTTATAAAGCTTTTAGTTGAGTCTGAGTTTCGTTCTCAAGCTTTTGATTGGTCAGATTTGAGTTCTCAAGCTTTTGATTGGTCAGATTTGAGCCAGAGGCTCAAATCTGACCAATCAAAAGCTTGAGAACGTACTCAGACTCAACTAAAAGTTTTATAAGCAGGGACCCAGTAATCGATAGTACATCGTACACTGTCGATACAAAAAATACAAAAACAAATCACGAAGACTACCGAAGATATATACAGAAACCCAGCAGAGTGTGAAATTATGATAATAGAGGTCAGCTACGTCAGGTGAATTTTTGTGGACTATAGTCATTGTGCAAAAAAGGATATTTGTAACATTTACAGTGTACATGTAATTGTAATTACATGTCAACTACATACAGTTGAACTTAAATCTCTCGAACAACAGAGGTCTATACAAAATACGTTGAGATAACAGAGGGTCAAGTCACCCGATTTATATCCTGAACAATTTCTCAAGTTCACTGCATAATGCAGGTCGTGTAGGAGCTTTAAACACTACTTTACATATACATACATTAAACTGTTACATGTGTTTCTATGTAATCATTATATATTGTAAATTTTGAAAGAAACGGGCTTTTACCTCGACTTATCCGAGTTCGACATATCGAAATTCAACTGTAGTTTCTCAGGTGACAGCTGGGCGCACTATCCACATGTTCATGTAAAGTGTATATTGCCCTGTTCCACTGCTGTTAACAAGGGCTATTCAGTATCATTCTATTCAAGCTTCTGATTTGAGTACAGACTATATTTCTGGATATGCATTTTCTCAAGCAGGTATATGTAGTAGAACGTTTGGTTTTATTGCAGTTTGTGGAAAACGATCTTACGGCGAGAACTGTGCTAGTGAATGCACATGCTTATTTTCAAATACAGAAGAATGTAACCATATAAATGGGACCTGTGCTTGTTTAAATGTAAGTGATGCAAACTTACTATCTTCTATTCTATTTTTATCATTTTCAACACTATATAAAAAGTATTTTTCTGCATCAGGTATACTCAGAGAAAAATGATAGAGGTTCTGTATTGTCATGCATGCTTTTAGCCCATTGCCTCATTCATATTGACGCATTTAGACTCCCCTGTAGCATTCACACAAAGGGTACTTATTATGAGTTGACATTTTATTATTTGCAATTGTTTAACACTTCCCTCATATTGACGCGTTTTGACGCCTCTGTAAATGTCAGTTTTTTTAATCCATACTTAGAGCATTTGCCCTATAGGAGCGAGTGCTCTTTTAATCACAGTTGTTTCAAAACTACACAATTCTGAAGTTTCCTTTTTCTGTAGTAAATGTTCCTCTTCTGTAGATTTATTCAAGGAGATTAAGTCTAAAAATAGCATATTAAGGAATTGGTTAAAGTCACAATCAGGGTTCTCCGAGCAGCACATTCGAATAAGATGTAGAATGTTTGTAAATGCCTTTGCTGTTTAATACATTTATCATGTTTAGATAGTTATCAAGTTGCAATTGATGTATTCCAAACCAGGGTTGGAGAGGTGATGACTGCTCTGAAAACATTAACGAATGTGAGCAAGAAGCTAACGTCTGCGCAAATAAACCGAATTCATACTGTTCAGATACGGACGGATCATACACGTGTGTTTGTTCTGCTGGATACAGGGAGCAAAATAATATGTGTGAAGGTATACGAATTTTTGGACCGTTCTATGGGAAAATTCATATATGTACGATGCAAACAGTGTAGATAAGAATCAGAGTAGAGTAGAGAGACAAACGATTTACACGTTGTTCACTGTTTAGAGGTAGCAAATATAGAATCCGACTCTGAAAAGTTGAAAAACAGTGCATACACGTGATCAAATACCACATCAAGATCATGGAGAGTTTACCGAATATAAAACGCCTTTGCAAACAGTGAAGACTCAGATCAAATGCTCCTGGGGGAGCCCTTTGATCAGGATCGGCACTGTTTGCCATAAGCTTAATTTATGCATTGATAATGTCACACAGCTACAGATGAAGATGCGTGTCCATGTACTAAAATCGTCATTTCTTCACCAAACCCTATACTGTGACCACTCTTTAGAATCGTCTCTTCTAGACGATTCTAAAGAGTGGTCACATTATAGGTTTGGTAGGAAAATAAAGGACTATTCTTGAAAATGTTTAAATAGATTCATCTTAGCTGGGCCTTTGTTGATTGAATATTTTGAAATATGCAGAAAGGGGGCCAGATTTAATTACGCAACAGATTAGGGGATAACGCTGCACTATTGAACAACTCACTGATAGTAGTTTAGAACTGGTACATTCCATTCATTGTTTTGCCAGAACAACAGAATCATTTTCAAACCATGGTAGACACATGTTCAAAAGTGGCATTTAATAATTGACATAAACATTACAAGTAAAATGTTGCATGTTGCTACGATTGATGATGTAGAAGTAAACTAATGTCATAAGTGTCAACTACACCCATCTCTCTCCTTTCATTGTATCGCGCTCCGGTGTTCAAATTATCCAGAATCCAGTTGACAGAATAGGACCTTGTAAACACAAACAGCCAACCACTTACGCTAAATATTGTCTCAAAATTGTAACAAGTAGATGTTTGTTTTGAGTCTATTACAGTTGAACTCGGGTAACTTGCTGTAATGGCTTACCTGTGTATACATGTCCGTATGTGTGTGCATAAGTGCATTCGACGATTTTATCTACAGGAGTAAGACTAGCAGACATATTTAATCATTACATATGTGAATGAAAACGTGGTTGTATATCAGAATCAACCTTGACCTTTGACCTCAATTTTCACTCGGCTTCTTTGAAACATGTGCCATGTACTACAACGGTTATGCCTGCAATAGTAATACTACATGTTGTTATACTTGCGTGTAAAGTTAAAAGGGACAACCGATTTGTGTGGGTGAAATATGCACCATATTGGAGTTTGTTGACGTGCGTCACATATTGATAAAACAATTGGTTAAAGATACCAACTATAACATACATCGTCTACCTAATTTTAAGTATTCATTAGTTCTTATTTCACGTACAGATAACTTAAGGGTTATACGTGTCTTATGCATTTATGCAAAGGTTCAGATAAAAGTACAAAAATGAGTCATGCAGGAAACACCACATACAGAACAAACACTCGCCCGAACAGCAACACAAGGAAACAGCAAATGTACATAGGTAGAAAAAACAACAAGAGACGCACAAAGACAAAACAAACATACAATAGGAGGAAGATGGAAGTACCGCCTTGGAACGGTCAGTGACAAAAGTCACCGGGGGTTTAAACCGGTTTATGGGCGCCCAACGAAAATGTAAACATTTGCCAGAATAGCTCCTTTGTTTCTCCACAAACCCTATACTGCAACAACTTTTTAGAATAGTCTCTTCACAGTACTTAAGTATATTTCGTTTTGTTTACTTATTCCTTTTATATATTTGTCTGCGTTCGACATTTTGTCTGTTTGCATTTAACCTTTAGCCTGCTGCGGGCGGATGAGTGATGCCCTATGCAAACAGTTTGGATCCAGATGAGATGCTGAGTAACTCGGAGTCTCATCAAGATCCAAACTGTTTGACAGTCTGATTCTAATTTGGTAATCAAATTAGTTATAGCTTGAATATTGAAAATGTAGTAAGTAAAAATAATTTGCTCAGCAGGCTAACGGTTAATATATTTTATAATGTAACGCTGTAAACTGAACAATAATTCTCGGACTTTTAGACTGCTTTCACATTCGTAGTAACATTTCCAGAATTTACAGTTTAAATGCAGACAAGATATCTGGAAATTATCATATGTTTTTCTTACACACATAAAGAATAAAGATCAAATTAGAGACAAGAAATAATCAAGGACTAGATATATTGATTGGTGTGCTATATGTTGTATTTAATTCTTCTTTTTAAGACATTGACGAGTGTCTACATAGGGAATCAAAGATTAATTGTACAAATACTTTCACAAGTATATGTATAAACATAAATGGATCGTACCAATGTAAATGCAGACATGGCTTTTATGGTAATGGCGTAGACTGCATGGGTAAGTATGTGGTGAAAATATACAGTAGAACATGTCTTAAGCGGTCATCTACTTATTGAACACAGGCGTTTTAATAAACAGGCAGTTTCTTACTATAGGTCAAAAGTAATGCAAACAAATATATAGGAACTTTCTTCATTACCTTTTACCTGCATTAAGCTACACCGGCCTTACAGACCAATAATTAGACATCTTTTTGATGACCGCTTAAGACAGGTTCTTTTGTTAAGTGTGTTACTGATGTTTGGGCTATAGTTAAGTGCACATCCTTGGGAATTATATGTATGTTTGTTACAATAGTGTAAGTATCATCATAACAGGAACTGCATAAGTATGTATGTGATCAAAGCGTCAAACACGTTAATTCTGAAAGTGGGAGATCCTGCGAAAGCAAAAGTATCACTGCAAAAGAGAACATTGCAAATTCGGTTTTATTCTCAGAGTCTGTTCGCGGATAGTAATTAAAAGTGCAACACTACTCACACCCCAAGCACCGGCTTAAGCGTGAGTAGTGTTGCACTTTTAACTACTACCCATACTCAATAAACCCGAGTCTGCAATTTTCTCTTTTGCATTTCTTCTTTTGCTTTCGAAGGATCACCCTTTTCAGAATATTTGTACTATAATCTGTTAAATCAACGTAATGACTTGTATATGATCCCTTGACGTTCGAGATATCGAAGTTCATCTTTATATAACTGTAGGAAAATTACTATTTCAGAATGCGCTGACAACACATATGGAGAAAATTGCGCAGAGACTTGCAACTGTGAGCTACACAAGGTAACAGACAAAATACAGACATGTGAGCCACAAACAGGAACATGTCGATGTTCTGACAAGTGGACTGGTGATTTGTGTGAGGAAGATGTCAATGAATGCTTTATCGAAGATATCTGCAACGGTCTTAATGTCGGATGTCATAATACAGAAGGCGGTCATGACTGTGACTGTCTTCTGGGCTTCGAGAAAGACTCTGATGGAGAATGCACCATAAACAGTAAATATTGAACAAAGCCGACTCTATCCTGGATCAACTCTTCTGCCGGCATTGACGAAAGCGTGATAACCTTTGCAAACAGTTTTAATCCAAAGGAGACGCCTAGTAGTAGCTCTGTGTCTTCTCAGGACCCAACTGTTTCAGATTGATTTTAGTTTTGCAAAGGGATTAAAGCACACGCAACTATGAAACCCATCTCAGTAGAATGACTTTACGTTGGCACCAAAGAGGTTAAGAGGAAGCCTGTAGAAAAGAAATTGCTACTTGTTTACCTAATTTTAACTTTCCTTAAACCATGAATATTTATAAAAGCAATATCACATAATGAATATTATTTAGATTAAGCTCCTACAGTAGCCTTCTGATCAGACCAAAGATTATAAAACTTCTGAGTCTGAGTCTGAGATCATTCTGAAGTATCTGATTGGTCAGATTCTGAGCAAGCTCAGAAACTGACCAATCAGAAGCTTGAGCATGATCTTAGAATCAAGCAAAAACTTTTATTACCTCGGAGCCTGGTCTAGTCTGTTTGCAAAGGTGTAGAAAAGCGTATGTGTGGAATAAATAATTCACTCTTTCGCCACCGTAGGTGATAACCGTTGTAAACAGTTCGAATTCAGAGGAGGCCTCGAGTAACTATTTTTCACTGATCGTTTTCGTGTAAAGAAATGTAAATTAGAAATATAACTATAAAGAAATTAAAGAAAATGATACTTTAAAACTCGAAGCGGACGACCAACTTATTTGGCACCGATAGCGTTAATCGGCCAAAATGCAGACAAATAATAATGTGCTTTGATATAGCATTTTCTTGACTAGATGGGAGGTGTGCATGTAATGACAATACTTGTTTGTTTATTTGGCTTGATAAACGTCCGTTTCTTCTCGCACTTTATTATTTAAAGAAGATACTTTGTAATAGTGGTAAAACCGCGAAGCTGTTGCTGGTTATGTTTTACTTATTTCACCACTTTACCAATGATGGCCGTAGTATGAGACTTACCTTTGCTAGAAAATAGCGTTTAGCAAATTGAAATATGTAATATATTTAGGGCCCTGCATTGAAAATGCAGAAGCCCTATAGGAATCACATGTTCTTTCTGTCTGCCTGCCTGTCTGACTATCTGTCCGTCCGTCTTACTACTGTGTAACAGTGCATATTATGGTAGGCGTTTGTATTTTGTTTCATACAGTGCAAACAGAGCAGTTTATAATTACCATTTGTCTTTCAGCAGTGGATTACGATTAACCCATTCCCTCATATTGACGATTTTTGACGACTCTGTAAAAGTCACTTTGTGAAACCATTGTGATACATAGAGCATTTTGCTCCGATAGGAACAAATGCTCTATTTATCACAATGGTTTCAAACTACAAAATTCTAAAGTTTTCCTATTCTCTAGTTAATGCTCCTTTTCGGTAGATTTATTCAAATAGGTTGTATCTACAATAGCCTATGAGGTAATGGGTTAAGAATCTGCTGACATTTATGATTATTTCTTCATAATTAACGCCTTTTACGCATTTTCAGACAAACACAGCGAACAAACACAGCGAACCCTGATCCTATCAGGGCCTGCTCTGTTTTCTTATGGAATTGTATAGATATGACTTTACACTGTCCAGCATAATGACACTATTGCTTTTCCGTGTTTCGTCTTATTGGTTCCGTCCATGACCATTAATATGGTAATAAAATCTTGAATAAATGTTAAACTGGGAAAGGGTTAAACAATGGCCGGCCATTCAATAATGAAACCTTAGTATTCAAAGCATTCAAAGTAAAACTCTGTCTTGGGTAACATTTTTGAAGAGAAAGCTGGGATAGTTTCTGAATGTTGAAGTTAATTATTTTTATCCAGTCACCAGGCTTCTGTAGTGACATAATAAAGGGGGTGCAAATAAACTTAGGTTTATTAGGTTACTTCCGGTAGTAGAAGGTTTATTAGGTTAGTAGATAGGCGGAATGATTCTATAACCATGGAACTATTTTGATTTTCTGTAAATATGCATGAACATGTTGACGGAATAGATCTAACAGAAAAATCACCAATATAATTATTCAAATAAGAAAATAGAAGAAAAAAAATAAATAAAAAAAATAAATGGCTATAGCTGGATTCGAACCCGCGCCTGATTCTACAAAAGCCAAATCTAATCTCTCTAGAGACGTCGTGCTTACCGATTACGCCACTGAGGCCACATACAAAGCGACGTTGATTTATCAGTTTTATTAATTTAATTCATCGCTGGCGAAACGCGTTTTTGATAAAAATCGAGTCGGGGTGCAAAGATTTACAGAGAAATAGTAAATGTTTTCTTTTCACTCTCATAATAATTTGATTGATACGCTCTTACAGAGGCGGTGATTGTCATAGACCTAAATATAGGCTGTTCAGTTCCATCGATTTATGAGTGACGTTAGCCCTATCTAAAAATAGAAACGGAGTCGACGGAACTCGAATTTGACCAGAGAGCCTCCGGGAGAATATTATCATGTCTGTTTGAATTAACATATGGACTCTCGATTCAAATGATCTTATTTTTCAAATTGAACCACGTTTTCCCCTCTTGTAATGTAAGTATCGAAACTATTTTCCTCTGCGGTAGCTCATTATTTACGTCTCTAGAATGGAAATGAAAAGGGAGGTCCGTTGATCGAAAAACCGCATTTTCAATGCAAATTATTTCAATATTCGTATGTTTTATGAGTCTATGAAAACAGATATAACTAAATTGACTGGATAAATAGAATAATAGGTTAGTGCCGTAGATGGGACGCCTTTATCCGACTCGGAGAGAAAACAGTTGAGGCTCGGCAAGCCTCGCCTCAACGTTTTCTCCCCTCGTCGGATAAAGCGTCCCGTCTACGGCACTAACCTATTATTCTCTATATACTGTCATTTCAGTGGTTAGTCATGTTGTACTTCTCTATCAGTTTTTTATATATTTACGATTGGCTGCTTCTGTACTATTTGCAGGTACACAACCTACATCACGCCCTGTCAGTGGTAAGCTTGATTTATTTTTTACCGTGTCTTGAACAAGTTCAAAGCTTATTGTCTCAAATTATACATTACGGCGTATTTATTAAAGAGCACATGTGTCTCATTTCTTGATTCGGTTATACTACCTGGTTTCATTCTACTACATATTAATACCAGTCAGTGGTAATACTTTAGGTTACAGGATTAAATTTGAGACGACTTGTTTACAAATAAATTTGACATACATAATTTTGAATTTGTACGTATAACTTCTAGATTATATCTACTGAAATTACAACTACAAGTGAAATTCGATCACTTGGTGGAATGTTTTCCTTCATTCGTGCCTTTTCTCAAAACATTTTTCAAAACATGCTTGTGTTACACACATTTTATATGATACACGTATTATTATTTGATCCTTAACACGTGAAATGAATTGACCAAGCCAGGGAACGAAAACAACATAGACTAAGGTCAGCCAAATTGTTAGTGTCTGAGCCGGATCTAATCAAACTCAAGTGCTGATATTCTTAAAATGGACGATCCTTCGAAAGCAAAAGTAGAAAAGCAAAAAAAAATAAAAAATTGCAGGCTCGGTTTTATTGAGTCTGTTCATGAGAAGTAATTAAAAGTGCAACACTACCCACGCCCGCTAGCAACGGCTTAAGCAGTATTCAATTTTCAAAACTAATAACATCAAAACTAACGATCCCGAAGGACCAGAAAATATTTTCAGTAATTCTCAACAGTGACTACCTTCATCCGCAATGCAGTTGTATTGTGGTAAATGATCGTTCATACCATTTGCAATATTTCCGGGAATTAGCTTAATAACTAAATACACTACGATTAAGCCGATAACCGCGATATCAGTCGCATTTGCATACTGGTTGGATCCAGATGGTTTAACCCAGATGAGACGCCGAGGAAGGTCGGCGTCTCATTTGGGCCCAGTCCGTTTGATACTTGGTCAGTCATTTCTCAAACACTTGTATTATGATATGCGGTTATTGTATTCTCTAAAGCATGAACGAATCATATAGGTATATGTTTACTGTTAATATTCCAGCAACTAGTAAGCTCCAGACCGTTCGATTTGGCATCAATCCACCACCTGGTACCAACCTTAACCTACAGTACGTCAACGACCGTTATCGGGAATATGCAACGACAAGTGTAAGCATGACATTTGTTAACCCTTTGCCTGCCAAGCGAGACCTTATTAGCCGTACAAACAGCATGGACCCAGATAACACGCCGCGTAAGTGGGCGTTTCATCAGGACCCAAACTGTTTGCTACTCAGTTAAAGGTTTCTCAACAGATTGAAATAATTGGAAAAAGGTAAAATAAACATGTATCTAATTTATGTTTAATTGACAGTTATCATTTATACAACAAGCTAAGGTTTTAACATCCTGTTTAATGATTGAATGGTTTAATGCACAGTTGCATGTCAGCACGTATTATGTGAACGAATTAGGTACACAAAATATGTCAATGTCATACAATGAGAATCATCACCAAACGTTGATTTTTTTATGAAACCATGCTTCACATATAATTGTTTGTATAGTTTAATTGTGAAAGTTAAGTTCACTTGAAATTCACCTACACATATTTAAATTCAGTTAAAGCTTAAATAGTAATGTATTTACAAGTATTTGATATTAAGGTATCGTAATGCAATCGATTACACATTTGGCATTATGAAGAAGTATTAGAATATAAAGCGAGCATTCTAATCAGGTATGTGAGCATTGTTATGCCAGTTTCATTATACATAGTGACGGTCATAAATCATATCCATTTGAAATCCTATTCTTTTTGGCATCTAAACTCAATACAGTAAACCCCATATAAAAGGAACGTTGAAATATTATCAATGACGGTCTTTCAGAGTAGTGACAGCTTAATGCAGGTTGAACGGCATGCAGAAATATCCTCAATGAGTTGTTCAGCATGACTTTCACTCTGCATTAAGCAGTGACCTGCCCGAAAATGTTCTTTATTAAAATTCCTGCTTATAGGGGGTCCTGTATTTGTGTAATACCTTCCGTCATAGTAACGCCGTTTCATCCCTGTGTACACAGAGTAGGTCAAGACACCAGTGTCTGATCTGTTTGCTTAAAGTCCCTGGACGCCCTGAGATCGAAAACAATAGTTTGGTGTTTTGATAGAGTGTCCATTCATTTGAAAGAAACTAGTCTTTAAAAAGTTTCAAACGTAAGGTTTTGTGTTAAATTACATGTTGTTTCTCAACAGAAAACGATCAAATAAAAAACAAGACTGTTTAAATGGTATACTGAAAGGTACATTCAGCATATATTTATTTTTTTAATGCAAAGGCGTTCAGGGACATTAATTATATTAATTTGAACCTACAATTTGTCTAAGCCAAAATTCCCTTTGAAAAAGGCACATTATAAAAATGAATGCATATTATGAAGTGATCAATTCATGTATAAATGTTAATTGTTGAAATGGTTAAAGACATTTCGACATTTTACTTTCCGTTCAAGATTGATCTTGGTATTTTGTTGAATTGTAGAATACTCGTATATCCAACACATACAAACTTATTCCTAACAAAACATTGATAAGTTACTTTAGTTTTCATAAGAATGAAAATAAACAAGTTGAATATGAGTTGTTATGAGTTCGAGATATGACTTTTCTTTGTGAGTCATATTATGCATATTTTACCAAAAGTTGTTTCGAAGCAAACACATCGAGGACATATAAGCCGTTTGCAATACACCGAAAGACGGATTCGATGTAAACCATCGCTTTTTATACGCCCGAATGTAATTTCGGTCGTATTATGGTATGGCGATTGTCCGTCCGTCCGTCCGTCCGTCCGTCCGTCCGTCCGTCCGTCCGTCTGTCTGTCAGTCTGTTAGCAACATCAACTTGACAAGTATTTGCTTGCTGTCTTCATACTTAGTATGGTCACGGCTAGTAGATGACCCTGTTGATTTTGAGGTCAGTCGGTCAAAGGTCAAGGTCATATTGACCTTCAACTCAAAAAGCTAGTATGCTCAATAGCTTGATGAGTATTAGGTGTGCTGTCTTCATACTTCGTAAGAAGGTTGGTCATGGCTAGTAGATGACCCCTATTGATATTGAGGTCAGTCAGTCAAAGGTCATGGTCACAGTGACCTTCAACTCAAAATTATTGTCCGCTCAATTACTTGACAAGTATTAGATGCGATGTTTTCATACTTAGTAGAAAGGTTAGTCAAGGCCAGTACATGATCCCAGTTGGTTGGTAGGTCAAAGGTCAAAATCAAGATCACAATGACTTTTCAAATCAAAATTATTGTCTGCTAAATAACTTGATAACTGTTGTATGTTTTGCCTTCATACTTAGATGGAAGGCTTGGCATGGCAAGTAAATGACACCTGTCGATTTTGAGGTCAATCTGTCAAAGGTCAAGGTCACAGTGACATTCAATCAAAAACATATATCCACTAAATAATTCGAGAAGTATTCATACGTGGTAGGATAGTTTGTCATGACCAGTTAATGAACTCTATTGATTTTGAGGTCAGGCAGTCAAAGGTCAAGATCACATTGACATTCAACTGTTAAATATTGTCTACTCAATAACTTGATAACTATCAGGTGTGCTGTCTTCATACTTAGTGGGAAGGTTGGTCACGGTCAGTAGATGACCACTAATGATTTTGAGGTCAGTCGTCAAGGTCAAGGTCACAGTGACCATTAACTCAAAAACCATGACCGCTCAATTACTTGATAAGTATTAGATGTGCTGTCTTCATACCGGTACTTAGTAGAAAGGTTAGTCACGGCCAGTAGATGAGTTCTGATGATTTTCGGGTCAAATGTCAAAGGTTAAGATCACAGTGACTTTCAAATCAAAATTCTGGTCTACTCAATAACATGATAACTATCAAGTGTTCTGTCTTCGTACTTAAGATGAAGGTTGGTCATGGTCAGTAGATGACCCTATTTGATTTTCAGGTGTGTAGGTCAAAAGTCAAGGTCACTGACCTTCATTCAAGTACACATGTCCACTCAATAACTTGATAACTATAAGGTGTTCTGTCTTCATACTTAGTAGGAAGTTTGGACATGACCAGTAGATGACCTCTATTGATTTGAGGTCAGTCAATCAAACGTCAAAATAATTTCGGGCGTATAATGCTTCGACACACGGATCTCTTGTATACAATGTGTTAAAATGCTAAAACAAGGTTTTACCCAGTGGCACGAAACAATAAATTGTCTGCAGTATAAACAACGAAAACCATCCAAAAGGTAATGTATTATCAACATTTCTATCTTTTATGTCATCCATGTATGAATTTGCAATTTATAATAGTTTATTGTATAATTACTTACAATTATGATATTCATTTTTTCAGTTGGACAATTATTTCAAGAGGTTTAAGGTTACAGTGGTTGACCTAAGGTAAGTCTGTCCATAATTAACACATTCCCTCAAGAGTATTTACTAGCCAAAATGACTGTTTTTCAAATTGATCAGTTTTGAAACCATTGTGATAGATGGAGCTCTTGCTAATTTGGAGCTCGTTTGGAGCAAATGCTCTATTTTACACGGTGGTTTCAACTACTGTCATGATGTCATGACTAAATAATAAAATGCAATTGAAAGTTCAAGTACGAGTCATGCAGGAAACACCACATACAAAACACACAACAGCCCGAACAGCACCAGAACAAGAAAACACTGCAAATGTACATATTTATCAAAACAAAAAGAAACGCAAAAAGACAAAACAAGCAATAGAAGGAGATGGAAGTACGGCATTGGAACTGTGACAATAATCAATGCGGGTTTAAAGTTTCAAGTCGGTTAGAATCTGATCAGTTATCTGTTGCTCATCATAACTGATGTAAGTGTACACTATTGTAGAATTACTTGTACTACATATCTGGCTCCGCCATACGTTGAACTTCGATACCTCGAACTCGGATAACTCGGACTTCGAGATAACTAGAACAAATATTTCAGTCCTTCCAAAACTAACAATACAGAATTACTCTAACATGCATCGCTACGGATATCTAGAAACACATGTGACACATGTGGCAGCTTAATACAAGTCTAAAGCAATGTTGAAAGCTCCTACAGGAACTTTAAGCATTACTTTAGACCCTTATTAAGCTGTGAACTCGAATTGTTCAGATTATAAAGCAGATAACTTGAACTCCTGTTATATCAAACTAATTTGTATAGTCCCTTGAATTTCGAAATATCGAAGTTCAACAGTACATCAAACATGTGTTTTTTGCCATTACGTGGTTTACAAGTCTTGTCAGAATCTTAAGCTCAACCGTTTTGATTGCGAAGAGAACTAGTAATTAGCACGATTGTCACCATAAATTGATCAGTAACATGCAGAATATACGTATAAAGCAATTATTATGCTCGGTCATCTTAACACTATGTCACAGCCTTCTTTTTTGACAATTTGACTTCTCTCTACACAGATTAGGGAGCTTAATTGTGGATTATGTGGTCGATTTAAGCGCCATCCAGGAAGACCCGAAGGGTTTTGTTGATGCCATTATAGATTTGTCACGGGGAACCATGGTGACATTCCGCAATGAATCCATTTCAGCGACAGCGGGTAAGGCCGATACCGATTATTTTAAAGGCATTTTCCTAGAGTGACATTTCTTAATGTGTGTTACTGTTTTCACTGATTATATGTCACCTAATGTACATGCAGACGAACTGTTATGCATGTACATGTATTAGTATATCAACATGTTTTATGTATGTCAGAGCAACAGATAAAGGTGCGTATTCAAATGCTAAAATAGTCCTTTTTCAACCAAACATTTCTGAGACAATTCTAAAGAGTGGTCACAACATGGGGTTTGCTGGGGAAATAAGAAAGGTATGTTAACAATTCTGTAGCATTCCTTAGCTGATCGAAGCTCCTTCAAAGTGCAAGAGCAGCTTTAAGCAGGTAATATATGGCTTTTTTCAATTCGTTTTGCATACTGATATACAGTAAAACCTCTCTATAACGACCACTTAGTTACATCAAGTATTTTGCGTAAAGACAGGTGAATGCTTAAAGCAATGTGAAAGTAAAACAGATCGCTCCTATAGGAGCGTTTTGTTTTACTTTCACCTTGATGTAAGCAACCACCTGCCCAAAATACCAACTAATTAACACACATTTAGTGGTCGTTATAGAGAGGTTTTAGTGTATTATACATTTGTCGATATCACTTCATGTTTTGGCAGTGATAACGCTTTGTTGGAACAATCGTTATTTATTCACGGATGCCTCTGATACAATTTCAGTCAACAGTACTATTGATGACAATACGGACAATTGCACTATTTATTTGACTTATGTTGAGGATTGCCAGTCAGGATATAGATGTGTCGAGAAAGATGACGGTCCGTCATGTAGGTGAGTATTTTAAACCCTGGGTACAGTAACCGGGTACAGTCTTAAACGGATATTTATGTATTGAACAAAGAACTCTTAAAAAGCAAGTTGTTGCTTAATGCGGGGTAAACGTGATACAGAAACTCATACAGGAGTTTTCCGTATCACTTGTGTCCTGCATAAAGATAAAGCAAAACCTCTATATAACGGCCACTAAATTGTATTAATCAGTTGGCATTAAGGGCAGGTGATTGCTTAAAACAAGGTGAAAGTAAAACAGAACGCTTCTATAGGAGCATACTGTTTTATTTTCACCTTGCTTTAAGCAGCTACCTGCCTTTAACAAAAACTATTTGATGTAGTTTAGTGGTCGCTATAGAGAGGTTTTACTGTACCACCTGTTTTAGAAATCCAGATTTAGACTTCTTTTTTATGACCGCTTAAGACAGGTTTTGCTGTATATAACATTTGAAAACAACGTAGACCCAGATCAAATGTATCTTTAGACCCTTTTGATCAGGATCTGCACTGCTTGTCAAACATGTCAGTTTGATCAGTGATGTAATTTGCTACAGTTGTTTTCGTTTAATTGATATTCGGAAAAATTGGAATTTAATCTGGATTATAAATTTATAAGAGATTGAAATTCACAACAGATAATGTAGTTAAAATTGTTTTACGATGTGTTTTTGTCTGCGTCAGAACTTATAAAAAACGTACTGATTCCATGTAGCAACATTTTTACGTTGCTTATTTGGTTCAGTGTATGCCTATAATGCTATCTAGTTTTTTTGTTTCTAGATACAAATTAAAATGTGATAGACATTTCACTTGTTTCTTTGTATACACTGACACATTTAGCTACAATGCCTCATTGACACGCTAGATTTCTCTGATCCGGATCTAGGTTGTTATGTGATAATGCATACATTATAGACCAGTATCATGTGAGTCCGGTGACAAAAAAATGAATATCTGCTGCAAACGGATAATATATGTATTTAACTATTATCCTGCAAAACACAAATGTCTATACAAATGTATATGAAGCAATTCTTATTCACTTGCGAGTTGATCATGCTATTGCGAAACTACCAACTGAGTGTCAAACAGCTTGGATCCTGATGAAACGGGTCCAAGCTGTTTGCAAATGACGGTAGGATGCGATCGACAGGATAAGTATTAAGAATTTGCAACTGTTCTTAAAATGTCCGTTTGGATGAAAACTTACAGCAAGGACAACTGATTTGAGCGATATTGTTTGTTCTACAATAGAACCTATCCTCTCTTAAAAGGTTGCTTAATTCAGGGCAAAAATAATGCAGAGGGCTTCTGTATGAGTTTTTTTCATCATGTTTTAGCTGTATTAAGGAACCACCTGCCTAACCGGCCTATAGTTAGACCTCTCTTTATGGCCGCTTAAGACGGGTCCTACTATATCTTTAAAAACCTGACCCAAAATTAGGCACAGTAATTGTAAAAGTATAGATGTATTTGTTTCAATTTTTATATTGTACAAATATTGGATATTCATGACAGAAATGTAATTCGAGAATCGTTTCTAAATTATTTCATGGTATTGTATGTACATGTATTTGTTATTCTATTTGGTTTTGTTTTGTCTTTTCAGACGAAAGCCTGATCATGGTAAGATGGTTCATGGATTTGGCTATTTATTTATTTCCACGGAGCTATACCGTTTGTAAAATAACAGTTTAAATTACATGTTTCATGAATTAGTCTTTATGTCAATAAATAAATGAAATGGACAAGTCAAATAGCAAGGTTATTTTGATACTCCAAATGCTCATGTCATTCCACATACTATGGTGAAGTTATGAATGTTACGTTTGTGATATTTTTTATAATTATGATCTGTATGACTGAATGCTTTTAGAGGTAACATATGAACATATTTTCTCACATTTTTACGAATTCCAGACAGCTTCAGAATTATTGTTGGGGTATGTACAGGCGGTTCATTGTTCATTTTGATGTTGGTGTTGTTCCTGACATGTGCTCATCTCTCTGCCAAGAAAAAACGCATGGATCGACGACGCAGGCAGTATATATATAAAGAGAATAAATCCACAACTGCCACAGGCCGTCGTGGCCTTCCACGGACAGTTCTGTCCGAGCCTGAAGTCAAACAGAAACAGTAAGTATAATAGGAATACCGCACTCGTAACCTCATAAGCATAGTTAAGATCAGCTGATAATATTTCAGATCTCGAAGTAATGTTTCCTGAGTGGATTTTAAAATGATAGACTGTGTTAAAAAGTTCTGTTCGTAATGAGACACATTTCATGTCATCCCATTTACACCAACATTCACACGAACATAATATATTATATATAAAAATATATAATATTTATATATGGTGTACATATCAGCTATTATGATAGTGAGAAGTATATATGTGACTGTCTTGCAGAATTGACACAGCACTACATTGCTACCATTAGGCCTGCTTGTTTGACTGAATGTGTACGTCTGTTAACCGATTCCCTCATGTTGACGCCTTTTGGTGCCTCTGTAAATATCACTTTTAGAAACCATTGTGATACATAGCGCTTTTGCTCCTATGGAGGAAATGCTATATATATTACTATGGTTTCCCAATTATACAATAAATGCTCCTTTTCGGTAATTTGTTTCAAAGAGCTTGGTTAAAAAATAACCTATGAAGGAATGGGTTATGATGTCTGCTATATTTACAGTTTCCTAATACATCCATATCTTATGAAGTAATCTTGGATCATAATAAATATATGCCAGTAGTTTTAGATTACCAGATATGAGTACATCTATGTACCAGTTTTAATAATTTCACCAACGTTTGTCAGATACCTGATTGGTAATATCAACATCAATTCAGGTATTCAAATTTAATTGCTTGGAAAATAAACCATTTATTTAGAATATCTCGGAACGCATCAAACAGGTACTACATATGTGTGGTGTTGCAAACACAAACCAAATGGACAAATGTGCTTGCAAATGACATGTATATCATGGGGTTTAACTCTTTTGGCGCCAAATTTACATGTGTCGTCTGCAATAATAATTTTAAATTAAATATAATTCTAAACTAAATAATAAAGGTACATTAGTAAAACATTTGTTTTTGAAAACCTGTATGCTTGGGCTAAAATAATATAGAAAACAGTGAAGTCCCAGGTCAGATGCCGCCTTTTCAAGGCGGCATCTGACCTGGGACTGCACTGTTTCCAATGGTGCCAACAGGCGGCATTGGTGCCTAAAGAGTTAAATGACATGCACATGGTAAACAAAATACATGGACAGAACAGCAACGATTCAGAGACCAAACTCAAACCATCTGGTATCAAACAAAAGTTTCAGATACAAAACTATTAATATCAACAGCGTAAGTAGCGTCCAATAAAATACAACAATGGTAAGTTGCTTTTAATTGTGACTCTTTTGTTTACATTAGGCATGGCAAGGATAAAGACAATAATCCCTGGAGCGCAGCTAAAAGTGTTGATATCAAGTCTTGGACATTTTATAAAGGTGGACAAGCATTTAAGCATGATCCACGAAGCGTTGATCAGCCTGCAGGTAATAAAACAAATACAAATAACCTAACCATGAACCTGTTAAATAAACTTTCATTAGTATAAAATATTGTACTCAGTGTCCCTTAAAAAGACATAATAGGCAAACCGTGTAGACCAAGATCAGAGGGTTCCTGTATAAAACCTCTGATATGGGTCTTAACTGTTTGCTTAACCCATCAATGCTCGCTGTACCCTCCCAACATGAAAAATGGATGGGTTCCAAAATATGATCTGGGCGGGGGGTCCTTAAATAATATGACAGTAAATAGGTAAATATTTTTTTCTTATATATGATAAGAGTGTCCTACAGACTCGGCTTCTCATCTGGAGTTCGCAATGACGTAGCAGGCACTAGTTAACATGCAGACACTTTAGTTTGATCAAAATAAGATCAGACTGTATATTTCATCAAATATGGAATTGGTATTGAGAAAGAGAATAATAATTGTTAGACAGTTACTTTCGTCTTTGCTATACATAAACCAGTCAGTGCCATGATGACGGATCGGTGACATCATATTCAAACAGTGTGGATCCAGATGAGACGCCGAGTTAACTCGGCGTATCATCAAGATCCAAACTGTTTGACACTTCGTTTATCTTTTGATAAAGAAATGGAAGTTTCGCCTATTATAAATCTTGAAGCAGACGAAAATGTGTCCAGCAATGCTGTCACTGGAAGGGTTTTAATGTTCTGGACAATGTTTACATTTGCGGATGACTTGTAGACAATGACAAGTGTTTAATATAAGTTGGATACTTTAATCCATTTATTCCAATACAGTAAAACCCCGCTAATGCGACCATCTAAAAGAGGTATAATTTTGGGTGCTAGATGCTGGTGATAGCTTAATGTAGGGCAAAAGTTATGCAGAAAGCTCCTGTATTTTGTCCTGCATTAAGCAACCACCAGCTTATAAAGACAGCTATGGTTATTCATTAAGTGATCATACTGTTCAAGAAACCCTGAAGAAAGCCATTAACATCGATAAGAGCAGACACTGATCAGAGGACGCCTTTAGAAGCCCTCTGATCTGGGTCTTCGAAGTTTGCCTACTCCTTTAGAAGCCCTCTGATCTGGGTCTACGAAGTTTGCCTACTCCTTTAGAAGCCCTCTGATCTGGGTCTTCGAAGTTTGCCTACTCCTTTAGAAGCCCTCTGATCTGGGTCTTCGAAGTTTGCCTACTCCTTTAGAAGCCCTCTGATCTGGGTCTACGAAGTTTGCCTACTCCTTTAGAAGCCCTCTGATCTGGGTCTACGAAGTTTGCCTACTCCTTTAGAAGCCCTCTGATCTGGGTCTACGAAGTTTGCCTACTCCTTTAGAAGCCCTCTGATCTGGGTCTTCGAAGTTTGCCTACTCCTTTAGAAGCCCTCTGATCTGGGTCTACGAAGTTTGCCTACGTCTTTTTTAAAGAGCACTTGATACTGGTGGGTTAATTAGGGGATAACCATTGCGTACTTGAATATTTGCAGCAGTATATCGGTGTTTTATATGGCGCAAATTTAGTTGTACATACGACGCGTTAGCGGAGCATGTAAAACGATTATTTGCGACATAATTATAAACCACCGATATATAATGCTGCAAATCTTTAAATATGCAACAGTAATCCCCTATCCTAATGAACATGTAACCATAGATCTAGACTGAAAACAAACAACACTTTAAGTCCTTTGATATTTTCTGTTTTTTCGTCTTATGATATCATATGTTACCAACATTATATTCGGTTTCCAACATAATATCGTAAATTTATATGTCAAAAGTTTTGTCACGTGGACCAATCAGAATGTTTGTTACAAAATGTTGCATTAAAACATGTATTGACGACATTATTATGTAACTTACAAAAGTGCATCCTATAAAACTGACCTAGAATGCTTATCAATTTGAAAAATAATAATTGCTGCATTTTTTGCTGCATTTATGAATTGTTGTCATAATGGTATGAAACTGAATCCATCAAATAATGGATACTCTAATTCGAACAGCCAGACTTAGACACGTAATGCAGGTTAAGAACAACCTGCTCTTGAACTGCACCTATTATTTCATTCTAGTATAGAGTTAAACAATTTGGGGAGATTAGATGTCGGAATACTTAAAACTCAATCAGAATCGCCACTTGAGTCTGTCTGTTATACATTTATTCGTATATTCCTACTGCAAAGAAATAAATACTTTGTGACTTAACCCTTTGAATGCAGGGGACACACATTCACTGACATTTTCAAACAGTGTAGACCCTGCTCAGAGAGCTCCTGTAGGCGCGCTCTGATCAGGGTCTACATCATTGTTTGTCATTCAAAGTTATCTAGTAAGTTTAAGTATTTCAAACTGTTTGGACAGTGTAAGTAAACACTGATGTGCTATTCGATTTGATATTCTGCGTTTAACCCTTCGCTTGCTTAATTTTTAAAATACATTTCTCCTTCTTTACCCATGCCCTGTTGTATAATTACATATATCTTCACTGTGTACAAGTATTTCGCTGTGCAATCACTGCTGTGGAGTGCACTGGTTGCACAATCAACTTGTAAATAGTGCAGACCCTGATGAGACAGCTCCTGCAGGAGCTGTCTCATCTGGGTCTTCACTATTTACAGGTAGGTATATTGACGTGAATAGCAAGCGAAGGGTTAAAGGGTTAAACCTTAAGCATCATATCGTGTACTTCTAACAAACATGATGACTTATTAAATAAGTGAAAGGTGTTAAAGAATATTATTTTGTTTGAATTTCAATCACATTTTCCTCCTCCTTTCTAGTTGTATTCCAAGTTTCCATTTCAACTGCTTATGTTCAAACAAAGTGGGGATACAAGAAATAAATGTAAATTGATATTAGTGTTAATCATAAATCGCTATATCCATGAACTCATTATTTAAGGTACCCCAGTAGTCGAAAACACGAACAGACAAACATTGTTTCGGGAATCAAAGGCAGCCACTCCTGACAAAGTAAGTAGCTTTGTTTTTTTACAGGAGATAGAAAATACAAAGGGCTACTTTTTGTTAATCGTGTTCTGTTGCTGTGGTAACTTAAGTCAACTTTTACAATTACACATATAGGATACGTATATCACTACAAAGACTACTAGCCGACCTTATGTACAACATTAAACACTATATAGAACCTTTGCCGACGCAGTACCAATGACATATACACCGGAATAGTGTCGTAACACGTTATTCTGTCTTGTTAGTTATCAAAACATATTTCAGCGTAGTTTCCATGGTACAAGGAGTAATATTTATATTGTCTTTGTGATTTAAGTTTTGTCCCTATTATTTTCTAGCATTAAACTTTAAGTGTCACTGATGTAGCAGCAAAATAATGCATTATTCATTGCATAGGAAAAGAGAAAAAAGAAAGGTAAATATCTTATTTAAGATATTTTCACTGCGAAGTTAAGACAAAAGCAACAAGTAAAATAAATTCTTGCACAAACACATATGTGCATTTCATTAGTTATAACTCCCTTGGGGATAGGTTGATCTCCGATTTTGACTGTGAGAGAAACGGTGTACTTAGATACATAAACAGATCTATAGATAAAGGTGCGTATCCAAATACTAAAGTCGTCATTTCTACACTAAATCCTCAGTATTACAACTCTTTAGAATGAATAGTCTCAACGAGATGATTATAGATAGTGGCCACAGTATGAGGTTTGGTGGAGAACTATTCTTGAAAATATTGAAATTTACGCATCTTATCTGGACCTCTTCTATTGTAATCAGACTGAACATGCTAGTGTGGCAGTAGTTAAACAGTGATTAGCTAGTTGCACGTGTCAGTTGTATTTACATGTGTTAGGAGTACCGGTATTTACACGTGTTAGTAGTATTTACACGTGTTAGGAGTATCGGTATGTACACGTGTTAGTAGTATTTTCAGTTTTCCCCCTTTATTTTATATTGGATGGAACATTGGAACTAGGGATTGCAACGGTTATTCGGATATCCGAACATCAAACGAATATCCGATTGTAGTTTTATTATTCGAATAGTAAGAAAATACATAAATGAATTGTAATTGTAGTGTTTAATTTTCTCCAGTCGCAATCCGATAAGCTAACCAAGCAGACCGTGTTCATTGCTTCGTGATACTTACGCAGTTAGTAGTTAATAGAGGGGTATAATAGTTGCGTAATCAACCAAAGTGTCAGTTTGAGCGATGCTCTTTTAATCCACATGTGGCCCTGTTTAAGTGCCATAAAAGACAGATCGGTTACGTGTTATGCTAACACGATCCATTACAATTACTACCAGTGTAAGGTGAGAAACACTATCGGCCCATCTGGCTAACTAAAACCTCTACCGGCCAGAATACTTTCTCCTCCCACTTTCTTCACAACACGCCAACTAAAACGTGTGTTTCGAACAGCCTGCATAATTTTTCTAGTAAACATTTTCATTTTCATATGGCTTGACTTGTTCCCCACCGTTCTGAGATTTCCAACCGCATGATATTAAATTTAAAATACTAAACATTGTCGTTTGTATTTACCCGTATACTGAAGTGCAGACTTATTAAAACAAGTCCGCGTTTTAGTCAGACCGAAAGTCAGGTACATATACAATTTATACGTTCGTTTCTCTGCAAACTCACATCACGTTTGATAATATGTCTTTGATGATATATCTGATAGGACCAGATAGAGAAAAACAGTTACAGGACAAACAACTCACTTGTCTAGGTCCGTAGGTTACTCAAATAAGTATTACACAGACTTGTTATGACTTTGCGAAATGATGTGTGGATGAAGTCTGGTCATAATGTTCATGTATACGATACTACAAATCAAACGAATATATTCGAATATCCAAATAGTTTTGGCTCGAATATTCGGATGGTGATTTTGTTTTTCGTTGCCATCCCTAATTGAAACACAAATGAATTTTCTACTTGAAATAAATCGGTACTCAAAGAGTTAAAATTCATTTCATTTTCGTTTTAATTGGTAAACATTTATTGAACGCATTGTATTCATTCAATCTTTTATAAGCATCCTCTGAGGTTGCCACGACCGACATTACAGAACTACGAACCTAAAATACTACAAAAACTGTAAGTATATAGTATTTATTATAAGTACACACATTAATACCAAAAGGGACTACATAGTCGTGAATAACGTACTTCCTGATTAAACTGTTGTTTTCTGATGGTGCATGGCTGAATATATAGGGTAATCCAGCATGTAACAAACTGAAGTGGCCTTAATTTTGTTTCTTGTCTTTTAACCCTTTTCCTTATATAAACACCTTTTCACGCATTCACAGACAGAATAGAACAAGATGAGGGCCAGCTCCGTTTGCTTATAAAATTATAATAGATCTGACTATGCAGCCGTCTCAAATACCAAATATTCTTGTGAAAATACAGTAAAGCTCGATACTACAAAATTCCTTTAATGAAGAAAGCATGTATTTGTAGGCAAGTGACTGCTTAATGCAGGGTTAAATTCGTGCAGAAATTTCCTAGAAAAGCTTTCGTTATGACTTTCACCCTACATCAAGCTGTCTGTGAGCTTTCTGCGCGAATTTCACCCTGCATTAACCCTTTCGCTGCCAAACTCTGTCGTCTGCTAAATTTGTCGTCTGCTACAAATTTTCATTTTTTTTTCATTTTTGTTTCAAAAACATAATAACAGTAACAAACAGTTTGGTTCCTGATGAGACGCTGAGTTACTCGGCGTCTCATCTGGATCCAAACTGTTTGCATATGTAATCCCAGATCCGGCATTGGCAGTCAAAGGGTTAAGCAGCAACCTGTCTTAAAAATCGATACTGATACTTGTTTCAGTGTTCGAACTATCGGGGTTTCACTGTATACGATTATACAATTTCACCTAATAAATATGCATGATCATTTATTCATTTCTTATATGAATATTCAACAGGGAAAGGGTTATTGTAAGAAGTATTACACTGTTATTGATCATATGTCTATTCTTTAAACCTTTAATCCATTAATATGTCTTTATACGTCTTTGAAAACAGAATATACCCAGATCAGACGGTTCGTGCGGAAGCCATCTAATTCGAATCTGCTTTGTTTGCTCATCGTATTATATAGATATTAATTCTACATTTTCTGCCATGGCCAAAACGGATTCTATGTCTTTATAACAAGCTTTTTTATTACTGCTCGTGATGTCTTTTTCTCTTGGAGTAAACTATTAACCTTCACTATAACTTGGATATGAAGCTATACACAATGCCTGTTGCAATAGGCAAATTAATGATTACATCTGTTCACAGTTTTGATCCAGGTGGGACGCTACTTTTCCCATCAGGGTCCAAACTGTTTGTTACAGTATTTAAGTTTTTGATGTGAAATCAGACGACGTCGTTTGTAGACTTATTTGGCTTTAAAATAGTTAAAGCCCAACCAGTATTCACACACTTTAATTCATTATTATAAGAGTGAAACGCTTGAAAGGAATTATTCGTAATACTCACATTTGTATCTTTCTGGTGTCAAACATGTTTGTCTGCAGTGACGACTACTTTAGGTACCAGAATTATCGAATGTGCCGTTTAGTTTAAATTAAAACAAACTACTTTGCTTCGATACATTTTCGCCTGTACAAATATAGTATGCCCCACATATAATGAAGATTCCATACAGTATTGCAATAGTCCGTCTGTCACAGAGGAAATATCTTAACATTTCGCTCCATGAATAGTCATATAAGAGCTAATGGCGTCATGAATATTTATAAGCTGAGTTTGTAGAATGGCATATGAACACATGACAGTTTTGGCTCAAGCAGAAACTGTAGAATCATATCTATACTTTACCATAAGCAAACAGAGCAGACCCTGATCAGGCGACTCCTGTGGGAGTCTCTTCTGTTTGCAAAGACGAAGAAAGGCGTTCATGGAGTAATGCGTTTATGTGTAGATGTGCATATAGCAAGGAAATATTATTATGTTGTCACATGTATGTTACATACTGAGGCTCAGTGCAAATGGTAAAGAATGAGTAACTACGCTCGTATGTCCCATGATTCTAGTTAAATTGTTTTCCTCTAAAACGTACAGCATGACATGATTTGAGTTCAAGCCGAGTGTAAGGATTATGACATATGCTTGACCAGCAGTTAGTGAAAAGAGTTAACAACAATCAAACTATTCAGTAGTTTTGGTAAAGAGTGTAAGGCAGGTTGCTGCTTAATGTAGAGTGAAAGTCATTTGGGAGCTTTTTGCATTACTTTCAACAAGCATTAACCCTGTCCCTTATGTAAGCGCATTTTAGGAACCGTCTGATCAGGGTCTGCTCTGTTTGCTTATGTCGTGATATATATTTGATTCTACAGCTTCTGCCAGAGCTAAAAATGTGTGCATATGTCATTATATAAAATAATCTTATTAATATTAAGGAAGTCATTATTGTTTATATAAATATACAACAGGGAAAGGGTTAAGCAATTACCTGGCTGAACGACTGGCACTTATACTAAGTTTAAGGTCAGGTTTGGCGGAGGTTTACTGTATATGAATTTTACATATTCCTATTCCTGTTTGTTCCTGCATAGACTTTACTAACAGTTCAACTTGTGTGCAATACGTTTCCGATTTCTAAATATTCGAAATCAGTAAAACCTTTCTATAACGGCGACTAAATTACATCAAGTGTTTTGTGTCAAAGGCAGGTGGCTGCTTAAAGCAAGGTGGAAGTAAACCAGAACGTTCATATAAGCTTTAAGTAGCCCCCTGTCCTAAATACCAACTAATTAACACAATTTAGTGGCCGTTATAAAGAGGTTTTACTGTATATAATAATTCAGTGGTCTCGATAAGATGCCTAAATTAAACATTTGTCCACCAAACCCTATGATGTGACCACTCTTAAGAATCATCGCGAAGGGACGATTCTAAAGAGTAGTCACAGAATAGGGTTTGGTGGAGAAGTAATGATTGTAGTAGTTTGGTACTCAACTTTATCTGTAGCTCTGTTATATGCAGACCAGAAAGTTTAACCCTATACTTCTTCTATAAAGGTAAAGGTCTAGACTCAAGAACTGCAGATGGAACTGTTTGGAAGAGGAAGAAACATTGACACAGCTGTAGAAGGAACACCTGCAATCAAGAGTCTGTCATAATAGACAATATAATTCAAAAAGTGCCAGCGTATTCAACAGATACTAGGAAATGTTGTTTTTTTCTTGTGAATGAGAGAATCTACGTCGTCGGATTATATCAGTATATATCTTATTTTACACTGGTAAACCTACTGTTCTCTACCAAATTACTAATATTCTACTAAGTATTCATGCAAATTATTTCGTTCACTTTCGACAGATACAAGTAAATATACTACTACTACTTCTAATGATTATAATAAAAATAATAATAATGATGACAATAATAATAATAAATGAATAAATAACAATTGGCGGTTTAGCATTTGTTTTTAAATATTTACGCAAACGTTTTGCTGATAAAGTTACCAGCATTACCACTGTTTGTTGTTTAGAAGGGCTGGACGGTTGTGGACGGATTTGGATTATTCGTTTCACTTTATACTTGTAAGAAGGTTATGCAAACATGTCGCATTTGAATGACCTTGTCCAGAAAGAGACAACAGCTAATTAGGGATTACAACTCCTTGTTCGGTACTGTTTTCGTTAACGGCAAAAAGTAGTAAGTCCCTCGGTACAATCAATGTCCAATACTCAAGCTTCAGCAGCGAAAATGTTGAGTAAATACCATATTTTACAGCGCATACTCAAATTTTGTTTTGTCTCGTTTGTTTCCCAGGCAACTTTTTGCATGCCAGGTTCTTTGTAAAATGTATCTTATTATGAAATAGCTCAGCAAATGTTCCTAAACTCTGCACACTAAGACGAACGTTTATTTTCAGGAGACTAATTCTTGTCGTTTGCGATCCAACTTTGTTAAATAATTCGGTACAATAAGGGAATGAGATAAATAAATGCAAATTTCAAAGGAACAAAGCACAGATATAGAAATAGAGTTTGAGACAAAAAGTCAGGCGGCGTCTGATCTGGAACTGTACTATTTGTCGTGGTTGATTTATGGTTGATTTATGCGACACTGGCGGTGAAAAGGTTAAGGATTAAAATACCTCCATTTCAAAAGCGTACTTGTCCAAATTATTTTATTTTGAAATTTTATCTGTAAGGAGTATGTGTAAAGAAAAGTCAGCCAAGATAGATGCTAATTATAAAAAGTACAACAATCAGTGCTTATCCTTAATATACTTCTCCTGTACGGGAGTTGTATAGGGTTTTAGTGTATACCACCACTTGGAACATTTTCGCTGATACATCCCATTGTTGCAAACACCATTGCATTCATATTTTCTAATCCTTTTGATTTTGCTACTAGCAATTATGGTTTCAGTTGCCATTATGTTTAACTGTGATATTCATTGTTTGCTGTTTGATATTTTATCAGTTTGTAAGGTAAACATATGTGTCTTGCAACCACATTTCGAAAAGCGTTTTCTTTTCATTTTGACATATCGTTGTTAATGTCTGTATTATGATCATTGCTTAATTACAGTTAAACCTCTCTAAAACGGCCACTAAATTGTGTTAATTAGTTGGTATATTAGGGTAGGTGACTGCTTAGAGCAAGGTGAAGTCAAACAGAACACTCCTATAGGAGCGTTCTGTTTTACTTTCACCTTGCTGTAAGCAACCACCGGCCTTTGACACAACATATTTGATGTAATTTAGTGACCGTTATAGAGAGGTTTCACTGTAATCCCACTTCCATGATTGAAGAATAAAGTGTTAGGTGTAGAACCATAAAATGCTTTTGAAGTAATATCTCAACTTTATTGTACAGCGTGAAACATATCTAGGAGTAAAACAACATTTCGGGTTTAGTAGTAACTTGTTTTCTCAAGATTTATGTTGCTTACATTCTGTATGAAGTAGTCATCCTTTACTGTTTATTCACTAAATTAAAATGTTGCAAAAAACAAGTCACAAATGCCCTTTGAAAACAGTGTAGACCCAGATGGGAGCACTTCTAGAGGGTGAATCTGCACTGATTTCGTAAACGAAATTCCTTGAATATCCACGGTAAGCATGTTTGAAGTTTTAATAGTCCATTTGAACACTCAGTATTGAAAGCAAACCGATCAGCAGACCGTGATAAGATGACCCCTGCAGTGGTCATCTGATATGGGTCTACTCTTTTTGGAAAATCGTAAATGCTTGACGAAAATTATAAAGGAAACTCCTTGAAATGCTTTCTGCATTCTCTTTATCTGCATGTAATAACACCTACAGTAAATTTCCTATTCAGCGACCACCTAATCAAAGCATTATTCTGGGTCTTAGAATCAGGTCGTAGCTTAATGCTGGACAAAAGTTATACAGAAAGCCCCATCAAAAGCTATCTGTATACTTTCCAAGCTCCCCCTGCTTTTAAAGACATCGAATTCTGTTTAGTAAGTGGTCGCTTTAGAGATGTTCTATTTTTTTGTTATTTATTGTGTATTCGCTGCAGAGTGTTTCTATTGTTTTTGTTTTTCATTATGGATTTGCTGTAGATATATTCTATTGTTATTATGTACGAGATGTTCTACTGATTATTCTATGTATGTACTACTTACTAATCGCACTGTATGTTTCATATATAGTAGAACCCCTCTAATGCGACCACTTAAATATTAACCATATATATCTTTATGTGCAGGTGGTTGCTTAATGCAGGACGAAAGTAATGCAGAGCTTTCTGCATACTTTTCGTCCTGCATTAAGCTACCACCTGCCTCTGCCAGCAGAATTATGCCCCTTTTTGGTGGTCAGATTAGAGGGGTTTTACTATACATTTCTAGGGTATAATAAATGTTGTATATAATATGTGTCCCTTGTCATCTGCCAGCCATGTATATACCTGTGTGCAAGTGAAATAACATTATATCATTTTGTTTATAATTATTTCATTTCATTTCAACAGTCGTATAAGTCGGTATTGACTATGACCTTTTTGTATAAACGTATTGATGTGACTGGGTTTAATTCAGCCCGGCGAATTCCATATCTTGTCAAAGCATGTGCATAGCGGTTTATTTGGCGATCATTACTTTTTAAGGTTTGTGTTGTGTCAAGTAAACGGCGAAATACACGTTCTCAAAGTGCACATACTGACTTTCATAAGCATATCATCGGATGAATTTGAATTACCTCCTTTTAAAAACATTAAACCCTGCGTCGTCTGACTCTCTAGGATATAGCACGGAATACGAACTTAAACTATTCATTTTATTAATGCATGCAAATCAATCTATCCATTTAATGTGCAAAGTTTTACCGCTTATTCCCAAATGCCAAAGTGTACGCACCACTTCTTAATAGCTTCTTGTTTTAACAATAGTACATATTAAGGCAAATTGGACATTCAACAACTCAATATCTTTACATTTGGACAATAAACAAATCACTGATGGTTTTGATAGGGAATACCAAACACTTCGCACAAAGAATATAATCTACATGTCGGAATTGAATAAAGGTAGTCACCATACAGAGCTAGCTATGGGACATTATAATGAGAACTGCGATAAATAAACCAATTAAGTATGCTGTTAATAAACGGAAGTGCGAAATTAGTTTGTCGGCAGTGAATTATCAAGAATTATTCAGATTTAGTAGAGTACAAAGAAACCCCTATTTAGGCAATAGAGAAAGGGAACGCTGAAATGAAAACAATATCTCGATGACCGACCATACTGATATGATACACGCTACAAACAATATGAATGCAACGACAGAAATTGTAAACTCGCTCATGAGCCAGTCGAGACAAAGGAGCAAAGGTATTGTGAAGGAGTTTTAACAGACACGAGCGTATCAAGACATAAAAGATTAAGACATAAAAGTGATAAAAGTCCAAGATTCAGTGGCATAACAACGGATTTTTACAATTATATTATAAAGATTCGTAACTGTTTCTGATAAAAATCATTATCATTTCTAACAAATATATTTCTTTTAACATAGATAATAGAGTAACATTGAAAGAAATCGCAAACTGGGTTAAATTCGATTTACAACATTTAGTACTGAATCTTGATATTGGGCATAACGTCTTCAAGATGAAATAAGTCTTAGTATACGTAGAGGATACAATATATTATATTTGATGTCTTTTTTTTTCTCGGACTTTGAAGTAACGATAACCTTCCATAACTTTGGAGACTGTTTAATAAAGTAGATGAGTGCTCTCTAAAATCGCATTAAGACGGTCTTTTTGAAATAATGGTTTCATGGCATAGGCTAAACACAAGGATGTCATATTTCACCATACCTTCTCTCATAACTATTATAGAACTAATGTCACAATGTCCAAACATGAAGGTATTACTGGTATAACAGGCTACACTGTTACCGGACAACACTCATGCGTGAGACGCTCCATTTTGTTGCGAAATATGTCTGAACAAAATACCCAAACCCTTTGAAGATGTATAATGACAATCAATCTAAGCACATCTACTCATTCGAAGTTGTTGTCCAATTCCTCTATGGTATATCTAGATATCAGTATCTTAAATATTTGTCTTTGATATATTGCATCCCAAAGGAATCCTTACAGTTACTCTGGCCTCTGAATAGTCATCGAGTAAATGTCTACGATGTTGTGTATTCGTTTTCAAATAAAACAGTTGTACATATTTAGTATCCACTTGTATTTATATTTTCTTGCGATTTATCTTTTTAGAAAATATCGAGGTAGAAATGTTTCATATATTTTCCCGTACTTTTAAATTATGACGTCATTTAAATGATGACGTCGCTTGTTTACTTCTTCAGTTTATTTGAAAATCATTTGGTCTTGGCAGACATCGTTATTCATGTTGTGAAGTTGTCTGGAGGGGGATTTTATTTACATTTTGACTTTGGTGAAAGTGGGATAAGAGCGAGGTTGGGTACCCGTAAACCAGGTTTAAGTCCCCAGTAGCCGTCTTTTGGCTACTGACCGTTCCAATGCGGTACTCCTGCTTTCAGCCTATGGTCTACTTTGTTGTTTAATATGCTTAATGTTTAATGGTTTTCGCCTTGATATGGATCCTGCTATGTTTTGTCTTGTGGCTGTACCGTTTCTTGTTTGATGATGTTTGGTTTGGGGTCATTTCGTATGTGGCTCTCCTTGTTTGATTTTTTTTTCATATTAGGTCAAAATAAAAAGAGAAGCAATTACAAGAAAATGTCAATTAGAAAACCTACTTCCCTCGAAAGGGAAATTAATGTTGGTTATGATATACAAATAAAGTATATCAACAAAGAAATAAAATACAAACAAGAAAGGGAAATATTCATATGGAGTCTTATAAGACTACCTAAACTATTATAAATATAATGGATGTATTAAAAAGAGCTAATAAAGAATTATTTGAATAATCTGATTCTTTGCGGTGATGTTCGCCATTGGTTTTGGGAATATCGGTACACACTATCGTTTTGGGTAAACCCATTTAATGCTTTTATGCATGTAATATACATGTTGGCATAAACTTCTAATATAACAGGCAAGAAAACGACCAATAAACAAATTCGTCCTTTTAGCGTAATACTTCATATTAAATGCGGATACCAAACTTTAACCATTTTTAAAACGATGTGAAATAAAGTTTATGGATAGAAACAGCCTAACGAAAAGGCAAATCGGATATTTGTAATGCAAACTATTACTATTTACAACCAACTACAGATGCTCAATAGTGATGTTCTTTTATTGAACTTTGTTTCCGTACATATATTATACAGAAACCAATATCATTGTGTATAGTAGGTAGTACCGAAAACAGTTATCTCAAGGAAGGTCATGTATATATGAATTTTGAGTTCAGTTCAACGTTATACAAAAACGTTTCCATGGTCCGCTTCTCACACAATTTTGTAAACTGACGATTAGTTTTCCGAAGACCAAGATCTGGCCCAGGACAAGGAGAGCCCGCCTACTACTCCATCGTGTAACTACCAAGTGTGTGTGGTCAACATACCCAACGGTGACTAACAGCCTGAACATAGATACAGAGATGAACAGTCGGGTTGGTTGGGTTATCACGACGCTCCCCAAACTCATCAATCTAGGAAAACAGCAGGCTCACCTTTAACACTAAGATGGCAGTATACAGAGCATGTGTGCCCATCCGCCGTTTGTTTTGTAGTGAGGCCTGGACCTCTTACTCACTACTAGAGAAGCATTTCAACACGTTTCACGTGCGGAACCTCAGACCAATCTTTGATCAAGTGGCCAGACTGCATCATCAACATCAAGGTCCTTCAACGCACTTTCTACTCAAGCATGTTCATCCACTTACGGCAGCGTCATTTATAGCCAAACGGAGCAGATCCTAACCAGACTGCTCATATAAAACCCTTCTTATCTGGGTCTGCTCTGTATGAAATGGCGTATAAATTAGTGCATTTTAGGGAATCCAGCAAAGATGTACAGGGGGCTGTTTTCCATTACATGCATTTGTATCAAGTCGCAAATAATATTAGCCGTTAATTATCTTGACTGTATAGAATCTATTAAAAACTAAGCAAAACTTCTTTGTGCATTTACCATTATAGAAAAGCAACCTATATTTTCTGATGGTATCATTATTTCTTACATGAATATTCAACAGACAAAGGGTTAACAGTCTCAATAAAGATAAGGCACATTAACTTTGGCTTATATCGTACGAACCGCTGATTTTCTAAGTATAATAAACTATATGTACACTAAATAAATTATTTATATATTTGCATGTACGTTTTAAAGACAGAAACAGTTCTTTGTCTCAACTGTAGCGTTTTAAATATCCACCACAAATATACAAACTATCTACAAATAACACGCACAATAGAACGTGGTTTAATCTGTTAGAGATGCCAATGCGGATCTACACATGCAACTACATGTACACAGATGTTTGCATGAGGTGTTTTATTCAGTAGCATCAATGTATCGCCAGTACGTCGTGTTAGCGGTTTAGTTTAACCCTTTCCCTCACTCATATAAATGCATTTTCACGCATCTGCAAACAGAAGAGACCCAGATCAGACGGATCCTATGGGAGCTGTCTGATCAGGGTCTGCTCTGTTTGCTGATGGATTTTGATAGATCTGTTTCATTACTTCTTAAATGGCTACAATGTTCCACTTTCCATATTTTATCTGAATATTCAGTAGGTATTGAAATGTAGAAGAAATATGGAACAGGAAAAGGGTTAAAACTTTTTTTCATAAAAAGAACTCGTCCACAAATAATGTCGTCTGCTGAAATTCTAAAAGTACAGTGGAATCAATTTCTTCTCAAAAACAGTGTTACAGTATCAAACAGTTCGGATCCTGATGAGACGTCGAGTTACTGGGTATGTCATCTGAACCAGATTATTTACCAAGGTTGTCGCAAAGTCACCAGTAGAGAACTGGTATAAACTCGATAAATGCGATTATTGTTCAACAATAATCGTTTGTTATTGGAGTTTGAGCTCTTCATATTTGTGTATTTTGTATGTGATAGAAGCGGCATACTGCACACTGATTTGTCATTGATAGAAGCGACATAGTCAAAGACCGCCCAAGTTCCTTTGTTCCTTTGTCTTCTGATTTGCAACTAATCATGGTGAGTGGGATGATGGTGTCATAAATTCACACTGTAGACGACTTAAATACTTTGGTCTAATCGATGGTACCAGCGTTTCAGTTGTTAAAATTACAATCTACCTTTGCACGAACATTGTTTGCACCATGTTTTTGTGGGTTTCGTGCTATTTACACATTTCGGTGTACTTTGCTTGTATACAGTCGAGTTCGGTTACGGACCATATTGTTTTTTCCGTAAATTCGTACTATTCCTGTTTTAAAATGCTAATGTCTTGGGCGAAGACGCGTTTAATATCGTTCTTAGCTTCTAGATCGCTGATGCATAAGCCGTATCATTTATGTAGCCCTGTTACGTCACTCTTGTTTTGGTTATGCGTGCTGTAAATATTCTAAAATATGCACGCTGAGAGAGTTGGTCAAGTTACTCATTATTCAAACAGGATCTTGAGCTAGATATTTTTTAGATATTTTATTGACAATCATTGATGTATATTAAGCTATTCAATTTTATAATGGATAAATAAATTTAATATATATGTAAGCTAAAAGAATATATATGTATTTCGATCTCTTTCGATTGCTTTAACCATTTAATGTGAATCTATGCTGTTAAGCTATTGATCTTCAGTCTCTTGTCAGTGTTCTGATCAGTTGACCCCCCCCCCTCCAGGGGGGCGCACACACACACACTGGCACAAATGGCAGTATGATCATGATACCATATTTGATTACCAAACAAAATAATTTTATTTTATGGATATTTAACGCAATTTTGTTTTATTTATAGTCCACACACAATGAGCCAAGACGTTCAGCCTATAGCAAGTGTCCATCTCGGTGATTGTTGAATGGAGGCAATGGTGCTCCAGAGGAGCCAGTTGAGTTGCGAGGGGCGATACCCAGCTGTAGGAGCCAGTCATACGCAGCGTTCCACAAGAATGACCCACCAGGGCCAACCATCCACCCAGCTGGAGGTCTCTCCATTTAGTCAGCTGGGACACTTCGTAGGTAATGCGTTGTTGTTGAATTGTTTGCAGGCCCAGGTGAGGTGACACCTTCGGTCCTAGATCCAAACCCTGCACCAACATCTAGCGTCCACTCAGCGATTGGGTTCTATGTGTCGCAAACTCTTAACAACAAGATACTGTCAGGTCAATATGTTGAGTTGGCGCAGTTGATGTTGGTGCAGCCAGGGTCTTTGGAATCTGGGTGTCTGTAGTTGTCCCCTAGTGGTGGGTTGTGGTCAAGCCCGTTTAGGTGACCGAATATATGACACTGCAATGGTGAACTGATGCCTTTCTGGCACACACATCAATTTTCTTTTCAATAATTCTGAAGCCCTGGTTCATACAATTACCTAGTATGCAGTGGACTTTCAGTTCCTTTCGCCATTGTCGAATTATCTATTGATTGTTGCACTACTCTGATATTTTAGGCTTAGCGCTGGATTCAGTGTATATGCTTATTCACATCCCTTTACATGGACTCAGAAGCTACATGAAATGCTTGTGGATATGGTTGCTCACAAGCAGGTTATAGCTTACATGAATTTCTATCTACGGTTGGTAACTTTCAAATTTCACTCACCAGAGCCCAATCGCTCAAGGTGATTTTTTTTTTTGGGACCGCATGATGTACGTTGTCAGTCGTCAACAAATATTATATCGATTGTGTTTCTGGGTAGATATTAACCCAGTCCCAGGGGCGCTTTGTTTTCTATTGAGCCATATGTATACATTACAGTCAGTTTTGATATTAGGCACATAGCATCATAGTGTTTCAGCGAGGATCGATTATTTCCGATGATTGATCGAATGTGCTCATTCAATAGATAATCGATTACAAAATCAAATAATCGAAATAATATTATTTTTTTATTATATTCTATGTAAAATAGCTATATTGTTTCTGATATTAAATGTATGAAAACCCTTTACTACATTAATAATGTATGTATTTATCTTCAGATGTGCGATACAAAAAATAAATAAATAAATAAATAAATAATTAAATAAATAAATTGTCAATTTTAAGACTTTCGTTACTGAATTTATACTCAAAATCTAAATTTCTCATTTCAATTGTATAATCGATGATTAATCGAAGTGATCTGTCCGATTATATCCGATATGATCGATTTAAAATCAGCTGATTATGAAACCCTATTAAATAAGCATCACCAGCACGATGAAAGTCATAATTCTTTTCCTGCTTGTTTGTTGAGCTATTTCTGGGCCGCCATGGCCCTCTTGTTTAGTAGAGCGGTCTGATCAAGTAGAGCAACTTTTTGTAGCCTATTGGGGCATACTTTGAAGCCTATTGGGGCATATTTTGTAGCCTATTGGGGCATATTTTGTAGCCTATTGGGGCATACTTTGAAGCCTATTGGGGCATATTTTGTAGCCTATTGGGGCATACTTTGAAGCCTATTGGGGCATATGTTGAAGCCTATTGGGGCATATTTTGTGGCTATTGGGCCTAATAATTATAAATTTGGGATACCACTTCGGATGGCTGTCAAAGGTCGCCCTTACACGACAACTTGTCCGGTGTACCTGCTAGCCAATTGGGCAAGCACGGTGTGATCGGGAACCATGCCCAACAGAGCCAAACCTGAACCTTAGTTGTACATAATGCGTAAATAAACCAATGTTATGATAGAAGATTGTTGTCAGTTGTTTTTAGGTCGCTGGATGTTATGCGGCAAGGTAGCATGGGTGAATGCGGAGTTATTGTCATATCAGGCAGGCATGGCAGACTGCCTTTAAGAATATGTTAGTACAAAGTCTGAAGAGCATCACATATTTGGAATAGCATTCACTCGTGGCCCCTTGCCGGGCAGCTGGGGTCCTCAAATCTCCCAATAAATGCGATTATTGTTCAACAATAATCGTTTGTTATTGGAGTTTGAGCTCTTCATATTTGTGTATTTTGTATGTGATAGAAGCGGCACACTGCACACTGATTTGTCATTGATAGAAGCGACATAGTCAAAGACCGCCCAAGTTCCTTTGTTCCTTTGTCTTCTGATTTGCAACTAATCATGGTGAGTGGGATGATGGTGTCATAAATTCACACTGTAGACGACTTAAATCCCACCCACTACATGCCCCCTTTTATTTATTGTTTTATGCGGTGAAATGCCTTGTAATTTTCAGATTGGCATATGCGTGACCGGCAGCATGCCTGTCACCTTCTTATGAAGCTTATTATGTAATATCATTATACATGTATGATAATTTATTTTACTGTTGTATGTTCCCTATTGTCTCATTGTATGTCCTATTCTGTAAGATACAGGCGTCTGCTGTTTGTTCTTATTTTGTTTCAGTCACCTTGGCATACAGTGTTGCTACTACCATAGGGGACAACCTACATCTATTACAGTAACGGCGCGGTTCCTGGAAGTCTATTGTAATTACTGCCATTGGGCTATGGCTTGCTTAAAGTCGAAAGGGTGATTGGCCGACAGCGAAATCCGAACAAAACATTTATGTGTACAATTTAAGTACATATTTAATACTATTTATATCAAACTATAATTTTAAAAGGACTGCAATTATGATAGAGGCCCGGGGTGTCGCCATTGTAGATGATGGCTGGATTACTGATCTCCCAGGATCTGCTGTAGTTGAATTGGCGATACATCCGTTCTCGGGGTTGCAGCTCTATATAACAAGCTTATGTCAAATTTGCATGTGATTTATTCAGTCTGGAGCCTTCTGGGGCATATTTTCAATTCAAGCCTTTTGGGGCATATTTTGTAGCCTATTGGGGCATACTTTGAAGCCTATTGGGGCATATTTTGTAGCCTATTGGGGCATACTTTGAAGCCTATTGGGGCATATTTTGTAGCCTATTGGGGCATACTTTGAAGCCTATTGGGGCATATGTTGAAGCCTATTGGGGCATATTTTGTGGCTATTGGGCCTAATAATTATAAATTTGGGATACCACTTCGGATGGCTGTCAAAGGTCGCCCTTACACGACAACTTGTCCGGTGTACCTGCTAGCCAATTGGGCAAGCACGGTGGGATCGGGAACCATGCCCAACAGAGCCAAACCTGAACCTTAGTTGTACATAATGCGTAAATAAACCAATGTTATGATAGAAGATTGTTGTCAGTTGTTTTTAGGTCGCTGGATGTTATGCGGCAAGGTAGCATGGGTGAATGCGGAGTTATTGTCATATCAGGCAGGCATGGCAGACTGCCTTTAAGAATATGTTAGTACAAAGTCTGAAGAGCATCACATATTTGGAATAGCATTCACTCGTGGCCCCTTGCCGGGCAGCTGGGGTCCTCAAATCTCCCAATAACTCGTTCCTCCAACTTAAAAGTTACAAAGGGACGATCTATCTCTCGGCATCTAAAGGCGATGAGTGTATGTTGTACAGAGATTGAGCGATAGTGTTTATCTACACTAAATATCTGAATTAGACAATTAACCAGTTGTCATTATCCAAACTTCCTAGTTCGAACAATTTGTAATTATAATACCGGTGTAGGTTTGATTAAACCCTTTAATCCATAAATACACATTTCTACGTACAAGTATTTGCAAACAGATCAGACCCAGTTCAGACGACTCATTTAACTCTTCGCTTCCTGAATTTTAAAGTATAGTACTCCTTATTTACCCATGCCCTGTTGTATAATTACATATATCTTCACTGTGTACAAGTATTTCGCTGTGCAGTCATTGCTGTGGGGTGCACTGGTTACACAATCAACTTGTAAATAGTGCAGACCCTGATGAGACAGCTCCTGCAGGAGCTGTCTCATCTGGGTCTTCACTATTTACAGGTAGGTATATTGACGTGAATAGCAAGCGAAGGGTTAAGAGCCGCCTGATCAGTCCTTATCTGTTAGCTTATGGTACAATATAGGTATCACTCTACAGTTGTTGTGGGTTGTGTCCATGTTTTATTATAACAATAATCTCATTAATATCCATGATGTCATTTTTACATGAATATTCATGGAGTAAAGGGTTAACTCTTAGCAGGCCAGGAAACATCCATTTTGAGATTATAGTGTCTATTTTTACCATTTACTTATTTAATATTCATGTTAGTTATAATGACATCGTGAATATTAATCACCTGATTTTATATTGGCACCATGAGAATGGCTTGATGTGGCAGTGGCAGCAATTGTAGAAACAAACCCGTATTACTGTAGAACCCCTCTAATGCGACCACTTAACGAATAACCATAGCTACAATAGAACCCCTCTAATCCGACCACTTAACGAATAACCATAGCTACAGTAGAACCCCTCCAATGCGACCACTTAACGAATAACCTCACCTACAGTAGAACCCCTCCAATACGACCACTTAACGAATAACATACCTACAGTAGAACCCCTCCAATACGACCACTCAACGAATAACCATAGCTACATACGTACTTTTATAAGCAGGTGGTTGTTTAATGCAGGACGTAAGTAGTTCAGAAAGCTACTAAAAGAGCTTTCCGCATAACTCCCGTCCTGCATTAAGCTTCCGCCTGCCTCTCCAACCCAGAATTATTTCCTTTTTTGTGGTTGCATTAGAGGAGTTTCACTGGTCAGACGGCATCTACAGACGGGTTCTATAGGGTCTACTCTTTTTGCAAAGGTACCAACAAGCGCCTCTATGAGTTAAACGGTTATTTTACCCCAGTTCCATTTCAATATCAAACAGATTGTATCCTGATACACCACGTCTCACATAACACTTAACCCTTTCCCTGTTGCATATTCATGTTAGAAATAATGAGGTCATGAATATTAATTAGATTATTTTTATAACGGCATATGAACACAGGCCATTTTGGTTTAGGCAGAAGCTGTATAATCAGATCTTTATTACACCATAATCAAACAGAGCAGATCCTGATCAGACGACTCCTAGATGAACAGTCTGATCTGGGTCTACTCTGTTTGCAGGTGCGTAAAATGCGCTTACATAAGGGAAATGGTTAACCCGTTGCGCAAATAATCAAATCTGAAGTTGATGCAATTTTGACCACTACCAATTCGATAAGGTTTTTGAGAAATATTGAATGTGGAACAGTTTGGATTCTGATCAAACGCTGAGTCTTTTCTGGCCATGTTGTTTGGAAATGCGAGCCGGGTAGCAGCTAGCGAGATAAGGGTTCCATCAACACAGTCTGAAAAAATAACATAAGTTCGATGTTATAGTTTAGATTTAACCCTTTACATCATAGGCTATTTTTAGATACAACCTCTTTGAATAAATCTACCGAAAAGGAGCATTAACTAGAGAAAAAGGAAACTTTTAGAATTTTGTACGTTGAAACCATTGTGATAAATAGAGCATTTGGTCCTATAGGAGCAAATGCTCTATTTATCACCATGGTTTCACAAAGCGACTTTTACAGTGTCGTCAAAAGTCGTCAATATCTGGGAATGGGTTAAGCTTAATAATTAGCATGCTGAGCCAATAATTAAATAATGAAACATTTCGCTAGTATTGTTTTCAGAATAGGTACAGTATTCCTATTTCGTCACAATCAGTAACTGTCTCTTTGCTAAACGTTGTCGTCTGTAAACCGTATAGTCTGCTGCATTGTATCATGCTGTATGCAGTTTTAACCCTTTCGCTGCCAATGTCGGATATGTGATTACCTATGCAAACAGTTTGGATCCAGATGAGACGCCGAGTAACTCGGCGTCTCATCAGGATCCAAACTGTTTGTTACTGTTACTATGTTTTTGAAACAAAAATGAAGAAAATAAAAAAAATGAAAATTTGTAGCAGACGACAAAGTTAGCAGACGACATAGTTTGGCAGCGAAAGGGTTAATAAAAAACAGTCACAGTAACAATACCTACTGCGGTTAATGAACCTTAGAACAAGTTGAGAGTATTGTCCAATTAAAGACTAAATCTACCAGGAAGTTTTTCAAGATCATCAAATTTGTCACCTGTCCGACCGACGGTATGTGATAGAGACTAACAGCACAATGTCATTAAAATTAATCTTACCAGTCAATCTTATTATACTTATTAGGCCATAGTATATTGTAGCGTCGAACAGGGGTGAATACCATATATAAATTAAGCCATAACCCGTCACAACTATAGTTGCATTTGAAAACAGTGTAGACCCAGATGAAAGAGCTCTTATAGGAGCTCTCTCATCTGGGTCTGCATTGTTTGCCATGGAAAATCCATGCCTGCATGCTCAATGGTTTTCAACATATCCTTACATATTTGTAAAGAGTTGCCTAATTAATATTCAAAGAGGACAGTGTGATAAAAACTATGTGTCGGGCTAAGGGTTAATATCATTCCCATTAAACCCTTCTTATGCTGAAAAATAATGTCAGCCTAGTCTATCAGTTGTTGATCAAATGCCCATACAATCAGTTTGTTTGTTTTTGCGCTTGCAGCACTTCAGCACTCAAATTGGTTATAAAGGGGTAACACTATAAGTATTGTCTGTGTTTAAGACATTCTTTCGAATGCCTATTAGCTAATAATTACAACATACTCCTTAATTTATATCACTTATATTCACTTATATAAATAAATGGTATTCTTACTATACGATTCTCCTGAACATAATTTTTGCGGAAAGAGGTGTTCTAGTGAAAAGACGATAATTGCAGCTTTTGTTCAAGGACTTTAGTAGAGAACCGATGGTGAAAAAGCAAAAAAAGTCATGGATGTGATTTGGAAATACATAATCTGCGTACTAACAATCAGTTCCTTATGTCCACTATGTGACAGTACGCATTTTGCCGGAGGAGTACTAGACTGGCGTCCTACTGCAAACGACTATACGGTAAACCGTTAAACTATATGTTATATACTTAAATCATAATATAATTACAATATAAAACAGATTTGTCGTGGTTTCGTGTTTTATGAAACAATCTTTCTAAAGATCTGTCTTATCAGGGACTGTTCTCTTTGCTTCTAGAATTATATAGAACAGATTCTGAAAATTCTGCCAGGGTATCTACCATTACAAAAACCGCAGTTAATAGATATTATTGATGTCATTATTTAGTAGATAAATATTCAACGGGTAAAATATTAAATCAAATCATGTTAACTTTTAGCACTCTATTGGCGACAATGCGATTACCTATGCAAACCGTTTCGATCCAGATGATCTCACCAGGATCCAAACTGTGTGTCATTTTGACACTATATTAAAAAAGAAACGGAGGGGGGTAAATTGTTAGAATTAAAGCAGACGACAATTGCTCAGAGTGCAGAAGGTTAAGTCTTAGTGACCTGGCGAAAATCATTTGTTTGTTTTAAAAGTAGAGCTTCAACAAAAATCAAAGGTTCGCAGTTAGTATTCTAATGAGACTTCTCTTGCTGAATTTTAAAATACATGTCTCCTTCTTTACCCATGCCCTGTTGTATAATTACATACGTATATCTTCACTGTGTACACGTATTTCGCTGTGCAATCACTGCTGTGGAGCGTACTGGTTGCAAAATCAACTTGTAAATAGTGCAGACCCTGATGAGACAGCTCCTGCAGGAGCTGTCTCGTCTTGGTCTACACTATTTACAGGTAGGTATATTGACGTGAATAGCAAGCGAGGGGTTCAGTTATTTGGACGTCGTCTATCTAAACGTTGCAATAAAAGTATCAAAGTACAAACTAAAGGTTGCATTACTGTAAGGCAAATGTTATTGTCTGCAAACTGTGTCGTCTGCTTAATTATTATTATTGACACGTCTTTTATTCTGTTTAAAACAAGCATAATCACAGCATCACACAGTTAGGATCCTGATGAAAAGTTCAGATACACGGCGTCTGATCTGAATACAAATTGTTCCAATGAGTAAGCATATATTCGCTATTGGCAGTAAAAGGGTTAAGCTCGATCTGACTCGTACAATGTATTTGTAAACAGCTTGAATCCAGATTAGACGCTGAGTAACGCGGCGTTTCATCAGGGTCCAAGCTGTTTGCCAGTCAATCAACAGTTCCTCAAGCGCTTGTACGAATCAGAAATAAGTAAAACACCCGACATGTCAGAGTTTTGACAGACTTTTATTTTCAGTACGAAAAGGGTTAACACAGCTACAGATAAAAGTGCGTACCCAAATACTCAAATCGCCATTTCTCCACCTAACCCTATACTGTGACCACTCATCGGAATCTTCTCGAAGAGACGTTTCTATAGAGTGTTACCAGCATAGGGTTTGTCGGAGAAATGAAGGAGTTTTTCTTGAAAATGTTTAGATTTACCCATCTCATCTGGAGCTCTGGGTCAATTTACACGTAGCTGTTAATAGATATGTCACTAGGAAGTAGTAATGTAATACGTTTAGTGTTTTATTCAATATTTGATCTGTTTAACTTAAGCCTCCTACACTTTTAGCTATTGTCGTCCGCAAAGAATGTCGTCTGCTGACCTTCTAAAAGTTTCCATTTCTTCTCAAAAACAGTGTTACAGTTTCAAACGGAAGACCTTACATAGATACCGTTTGCAATCCCCGGCAACTTGTCATACTGGCGCTTCAATTACACTTTTTCCGCTTTCCAGATCACTCTTGGGGCAAGCTTGTGGTGGTCTAAATCAGAAATAAACTGTACTGTCTCAGGTGTAGCAAGTGGCACGTCCTCAGAGACATACAGTTTAACATGCAACACGGGTTGTACCGGTCCAATACAGGAGACATTCTACTGTACAGATTACAACAGTGCTGCATTTTGGTCATCGGTTCAAGCGAGTACAACAGTTCCAGCGTCCAACCAGTTAACATTCTCGTAATTAACTTTAATCCATTCAATCCCAGACACGAATATACTGCCATTTGCAAACAATGTAGGAACAGATCAGAGGGCTCATAGAGTAGCATTAAACATTGACGGGCATTTACACTTCAGGGTTGGAAGAGTTAATATGTCACTATTGACCGTATACACTCATTATATTTATTGTCCAGGCGAGAACTGAAATCAAAATATATACATTTTAATGCATTGCCCAGTATAGTTCGTACTGCAAATATGCAACTCAATGGTTTAAAATTTAGTCAGATAATAGAAATACGGAAGACAATGCGAATGTTCTTTTCAAAACTGATTTAAAGTGGTATTTTCCAGAATATTTTCTAGAGCTATAGATAGTTTGCCTAGACCAAACGTGTGCCCTGCCAATTGCATCAGACTGTATGCCTTTTACTTTAGGTTTACTGGAAACAATTGGATAAATGGTGTTACTGGAGGATGGAGTTTAGTTTCAAGGGCTAATATCCAAGCCCGAAGCGATACGGGAACGATCAACTCGGCCCCACTTGCCAACATGCTCCCTTTTTCGTACCTACCTTATGACCAAAGCCGTACAATCAAGATACCAGGTGTGCTTGAATTCGTGATGATTCATATAATTATCTAACTATTTATCAGTGAATTCCTTCCAGAAAACCGAATAACGGTAATACAAAACAGTTTCTCTAACGGTAACTGTATAACATGTGTATAATAATAATTTATATATTTATTTATTTCGCTGTATAATACCCTTATTACCATGCAGGTTGTAACATATCCCAGTTAGTTACATTTGTACTCCTTATAGGGGACCCTTATTACCATGCAGGTTGTAACATATCCCAGTTAGTTACATTTGTACTCCTTATAGGGGACCCTTATTACCATGCAGGTTGTAACATATCCAAGTTAGTTACATTTGTACTCCTTATAGGGGACCCTTATTACCATGCAGGTTGTAACATATCCAAGTTAGTTACATTTGTACTCCTTATAGGGGACCCTTATTACCATGCAGGTTGTAACATATCCAAGTTAGTTACATTTGTACTCCTTATAGGGGACCCTTATTACCATGCAGGTTGTAACATATCCAAGTTAGTTACATTTGTACTCCTTATAGGGGACCCTTATTACCATGCAGGTTGTAACATATCCCAGTTAGTTACATTTGTACTCCTTATAGGGGACAAGTCATACATGAAACGGTAAACAGGAAAATAAAACCGAAATGTTAATTATCTACCTATTCGTACGATTTGTCTCACTTCTTTACAAGAAAAATAAATCTTAACTAAATGGATTATGGCTGACATAAAGTATTACGCCAGAAAACAGTAGCACTTGTCTTAAGGGACCATAAAAAGAGGGTTTTTAAACAGGTAGTAACTTCGTGCAGGACAAAAGTGATAAAGTGAGCTTCTATAGTAGGAGCTTTCTGTACCACGTTTGCCCTGCGTTAAGCAACCACCTGTTTTTAACACTGTTCTATTAAATAGATGAACAGCTTTACGACTGTCATTTTGTTCTGCTGTTATTTTGAAACAATTTTGATACATTAGACTCGCTTAGTAGAAAATATTGTAGACCGTGATCAAGTTGTAATTCTAATAAAGGTGCTTTTTTTAATATACGGTCGTATATTTTTAACACATTTCAATTTCTGTCGGCATATTGAAATACGTATCTTTATCATCGAGAATAAACAAATGAGTGTTTTCAGTTTGGGACGCTGACAGTGATACCATCAGGTGCCGATTAGCAACAAGTTCAGCTAGTGATGGAATAAATGAGTGTGCATATGTCTGCAATCATTTTCCACAGGCAACACTGGATGAGGTAAATAGCAAATGTTTTGTTATCATTTGCGTCTCATACATGTATATATTTCAATGTTCTGTATTTATATTATGTAGCCGGTGGTGTAAAATAGCAGGGGCAAAGTACAAACTGCCAGTGAAGGTAGGTTAACATGAGCCCACTATTTTCGCTCGTTTGGCACTTGAGCCAATGTGAGCAATCGCCCTATGTCAATTATCGTTAACCATGCATCCTGTGCTGCTTGTCGTCAACAGTCCTTTAAATGGCATCTCATACACGGTTGTAAGGGTTTCAAACTAACTTCAAAGGTATCAGTCTCATGCATATCAAACCTATCAAACTCGTTCCGATGATCAGCAAAGTACACCTCTCTCTAAACTGCTAAATTGATTTGGCGAAGCTTCACTTGCACCCCTATTTCAAAGTTATGAAACTATTTAAAAGATAAAGGACAATAACTTTATATTGACTAGGCTAAAATAGCCGCCGAGATAATACAGTCGCATACAACTTTATGACATGGTTCAGAAGACGAATCTAAAACTGGTGATTTTGACTTATTCAGGAGCAATAACTCTGAAGTGACTGGGATCATGTCGCCGATAAAACTGAAATTTAGCCGAGATTTATTAAGTTTAATCAAGATCTAATAATACCTTTTGATATAGAGAGTGAACAAAACTAGTGTATGCACCCGCCGATACCGACTGCAATGACTGTAGTCAGGAGACTGGTTATGGAACATGGACAATATGTTAAAGCCACATACAATCCATGGTGTTTAGGGATGATCAGATTAAAAGTGGTTAACTTAGAGCGGACAATGTTAAATGTGCTTATTTGTTAATTCAAGGGTCATAACTCTAAATGCCTGGGGTTATTTGGTTGGTAGTAATATTTGGCAGATATAATACGGTCACATACACTTTTATGAAATTTGATGACTATCGAATGGAAGCTTGATAACTTAAACAGCGGACAATACGAAGTGCGAAACATTGTGTTAATTCAGGGCATGAAGCTCTAAAGTACATGGGGCATCGAAGTTTGGTTAGGATTAAATAAAAACTATTTTCCTTCGAGGGAAGAGAAAAACTGCCATGGGTGTTCAAATAATACGTTCTGTCTACAGACACACGAGGACGTATAAAAGATACCGGTAAATGTGTGTCCGTGCAATAGCTTGAAGAGCGTTTGCATCTGTAACATTGTCCGAAATTAAGTTATCCCATTCTATCCCTCCTCTAGAGTGTCCATCAAGTACACTGATAATGTTGACGTTTGAAACCTAATCCATTGATTGGTATTTGGTGTGCTAATTATTGATACTTAAAAGATCCTGCATTAACATATTTCTTTTTTTCAAAATCACAAAATTATTATAGAAGAAGGAAATATTTCATTCTCAGTGTTGTAATATATTCTAGTGCTTCGGGATCATTTGTGTCGATGTTATTGGTTATGAAAATGGATTACCGTTTAGGCCAGTGCTTAGGTACGTGAGTGCAATTTTAATAACTGTTATGGAAAAGACTCAATAAACCGAGTTTGCAATTTTCTTTGTTTGCTTTGCTGCTTTTGCATTTGAATGATCTCCTACCTTCATAATTAGGAAGAGGTATACGTACACAAATAATGCCATTATCCTGGCCTTGTGACAATGTTATTGACTGGTAGTTTATCTGTACATGCAACAAAACATGAGTTAGGTGGAAGAACATAACACATTATATTTTCATACAGGCAAGTTGTACATTGACGTATACTGCCAACAGCATAAGCACTGCATCATACCGGGTAGTAGCCCTGCAAATAGAAGACTTCTCCTCGTCAAACCCTAATACACCTTTGAGTAGCGTGTCTTTGCAATTCGTATTGGGCATGTATTTATTATCCACGTCGTCTATCCCGATCTTTGTGGATCCTACGCCGGTTGATGAGGCCGTAATCGTCTATCATACGAATCAAGCGACTTCTTTCGTTGTCATGGCAAAGGGCGATACCAGGTAAACAAAAACCATCCAGTGTGACTGGTCTCAAAATTATGGACCAGTCTTAGCAACGACACGAATATCACCCATTGTTTGACTGTAATAACACGTTTCGAAACTACGGTATCGCGTTGCCAAACGGTTTTGTAAATGTAAACATAATTCAGAGTGCCAGATATGATGCGTAAATATAACTTCTTTATCATCCACCAGACCCAATGTTGTGACCACTCTTTATCTTTATCATCCACCAGACCCTTTGTTGTGACCACTCTTTAGAATCAAAACGGTTCTAAAAAGTGGGCGCAACAAAGGATTTGGCTGAGAATTTACGATTTTAGTATCTGAGTACGCACCATTATCTGTTGCTGTGCTAAACATGAAGGAATCCTTTACCAAAGTTGTTCGTACTTATACTATTCGTATATGATTAGTAGTTGTGGAATATCCTATTAGTGTCACTCTGCATAAAATGATTAACACTGCTGGATTACTTTTATTGTCAAATAGTGCAGATCCTGACCAGAAAGTTCCTCTAGAAACCCTCTAATCTTGGTCTGCACTATTTGCAAATAACATTGCATCAACGTTATGCATTCAAAACGTTACAGTTGATATACAGATTGCATTGTTTTGAAAACTTCGTTTTTGCGGTTTTTTTTATTTCAAATACTAACTAAAGTGCATCCACTTAAATGCCTATCAATTCATTACTAATTCGTAAAGTCAAAATCTATGAAAAACCGGAGGACACCAATGCTGATAGTTTAAGGCACGAATGAAATATATAGATGGATCAGTAAACCTTCCTGAAGTCAGATAGAATGTTTCTGAGGTTGAACAATTCAAAATGCCAATCGAGGATCCCAAACCTTACCATATTATTATATTTAAATGCCTCGTCTATTTCCTATATAGTCATATGAAGATGACTGGAAATATATAATTGTTGTCGTTCATTTCTTAGTGACTTGATGGACAATTACATAATTATCGATATGGCAGTAAGTAATATTTTATTATCAGCTTCAGTGACATTGAGACGATATCACCTCTAGGACTGATGAAATCCTCTTCGCAGACATGGTCTAATTCTACCGGGTATTACATATCGGTAAGCCTATCCTGGGATCCAACACTGGCTGTCAAATCGACTGCTGCAGCACATATTGTCTGTTTTGCAGCGAGAGACTCAATCAGGTAAGTAACAGAAAAATAATGTATATATTTTGCTTCCTTGGTTTTATTACCAGGTCTAGCCAATAGCGGAATGTCGTTTTGTTTAAGACGAAATTATTATGAAACCTCTTTCCAGACCTAGTATGAGCCATTTTGGTCTACGGTAGTCTATTGTTATTTTTGGATACATGCTCAAAGTCATTATATTTAAAGTGATACATAGAGGACCTTACATGAGTGTTCATGATTAATGGTTTTATTAAATGAGTCGATAAAAAAAACTATCTTTATCGAGGGTTTGTTATCGTTTTATAAAGACGAAATTAATAAATCCAATTATCATGAGCACGAATGCAAGATGATTCTATTTATTACATAACAAACACACATGTTTTTGCAGGTTATTTTTTAGCAGTAACATGGGTTGTTTTAAACATTCCTTATATATAGAAATGATTAATGAAAGGTGCTATTAAGTTCGCTAAATGACTGGGACAAAGTAGGTCCAACATTTCCAACTGTTTTTTGCTTACTGTCATATCTACCAGGATCTAATTTAGATATCTCTGATATTTAATTTAACTGTGATAGTTTATGATAGGAAAACCCAGGACAGAAACACGTCAAAATAAATTTTGGGTTACAGTTTCAACATACAAACACGTCACATTATGACGTCACTACACAACACACTTATCTGTGTAAAGTACGCCATTTGCTCAAAGTTTATATTAAGACCAACATACAGTTCGTCTACTCGTCAATCTCATTGTCAATGGGATCCAAAATGCGCTTTCGTTTTAGTGGATTAAGCCCTTCATTATATTGGTTTATATACACATGGACATGGAAGTATCCACCGTGTAAAACATCTCGATTCAAATTCAGTGAAACAGTTCGAACTGCTGCATAAAACTGTTTGAACTGTAGGAATATTTTCTCGATCAGCTGTTTTGGAGTATAACATGTTTGAAAACTGTTATTGTTGATGGACGAAATATTTTATGAGCAGAAATCTGCATTATATGATGATTTGCCGGGACGTTAAATTGTCATTCGGTCTTTGAATCATGTATTTGCGTGCACTGTGATATAGAGAGTGCTTCTTTTTTGGATTGAGACCAGTTTTCTGGACCGTACGTATCAGTATACTTTGTTGATTCCTACAGTATTCCTTTTAAACTAAAAGTCATGCGGTGAAGGAAATTCTGAAGGGTTGTGATCCCCCGAAAGCAAAAATTGCAACACAAAAAGAGAAAATTGCAGACTCGGTTTTATTGAGTCTATTCATGAGCAGTAATTGAAAGTGCAACACTGCTCACGCCCCCTAGCACCGGCTTAAGCTGTATTCAATTTTCAGAACAAGAAGTACTGAAATTCACGATCTCGAAGGATCAGAAGGTATAACAACACTGAGAATGAAGTACGGGGCGACGTTTTACGGCCGCCACACAAGCACTTAACGCCTGCTGTTGTGAAGAGTGTAAATTCTGAAGGGTACCCCCGAAAGCAAAAATTGCAACACAAAAAGAGAAAATTGCAGACTCGGTTTTATTGAGTCTGTTCATGAGCAGTAATTGAAAGTGCAACACTGCTCACGCCCCCTAGCACCGGCTTAAGCGGTATTCAATTTTCAGAACAAGAAGTACTGAAATTCATGATCTCGAAGGATCAGAAGGTATAACAACACTGAGAATGAAGTACGGGGCGACGTTTTACGGCCGCCACACAAGCACTTAACACCTGCTGTTGTGAAGATTATAAATTCTGAAGGGTTGTAAAGTTGTGGCGGCAATGTAAAATGGCTGGTTTGGGTCAGAGAAGTTGGTAGGTCTTTATTGGCAAATAATTTGTAGATATTTTCTAGACAGAGACCATGATTTATATTATTTTACCAAAGTTAAGGCGCAAATGCCAACAGTTTTTTGCCACCTAGTGTGACTCAAGCGTTGACAGATAGGTCACCGTCCGCCACTTTGTTTGTTTTGACAGCCAGTATGAATACAGTTAGGTCGTTCGAATGTTATTCACTAATGAGTATATACCCGTGAATATCAAAATATATATGATAGCGTTACGTGACGCTGGAACCACGAGTTATGTTATAAAAATGCTGTACTTCACATTCTTACATTAATTTTCAATTTTTGAATGATTATTTTTGCTACCATTATGGTTTGGACTATCGATATGATCAACAAGGGATCAACGTTCTTTTTTTAACATAAAGAGCGTCAGGCATGAAGCAATAGAGTGTGCAATGCGGTGCGTTCGTGCGCGTATGTGTATTCGTAACTCACTTATAGATTGCCGAGCATTAGCCATGAAGTTGATTTTCCATTTCTATAACTTTGATATGCAGCAGCCTCGAAATTAACTCGAAGTCTTCCGTCTCTGAAACCTATTAAACTAACATTGCATACAACAGACGGTCATAATGTCTAATTGTGCATCATTTTAGCTGCATAATTGCCACCTTAACAATGGTATATTACGTGGTTCCTTGTTTAATTAAAAGCCTCCGACTCAAACGCTTTATGTTAAGCGGTATTCATTTGTCTGAATGGAAACAAACATGTTTCCCTCTGACATTGCTTACATCTTCTTTGTGTTGCACTTATCCATGGTAAATAAGTTGACATTGTTTGTACTGAGCACTTACATCATGCAAACACTTACACGAAATGAAATGTTGAAAACTGTTTTACATTTACAGCCGCCACAGTGTTGTCCGTTGTGTGCATCTTCGAGAAACGTCTCTAGCAGGTGAAATTACGTCCCGTTTTTTGCTATACATGTTCTTTTTGGTACAATTATTTGTTATCTAAACTAATACTTAACCAAACTGAAGACCATTCTGCTGAAACATCTGATCGGTCCGTTAATAATGGCTGGTACTGTTATCAGATGGAAATAAGAAGCATTCTTAAAGCATGTCATTTTCAAATATCTTACAGTTTCCAAGATAACATTCAAAATTATTTGCACACCACCATTACTAATCAGCGTAAGGTATCATAATAGACTTGATGTATCCATTTAATTTCGCATTTTACACATACATTAATTAAGCATATATAACACCCTTTCTCGAAATAGAATACATATAGTGTACGCATAATGCATGACGGTTTAATATGTCTTTAAATGAGTACCCTAATTCGTTTATTTGTAGAGGGTTCTCATGTAGGCTGTACAACGGATAATTCATTTGCAAAACATATTAATGTAAACCCTTTACATGTATTATAATCGAACGTTTATTGTTTGACTTTACTACTTTTCCATTGAATATAACTGTCTATTTACTAACCAAATATATATGAGAATCGTGCAATCTAATTTAGGTGACTAATGGAACAGAGTTTGATAAATAGTCTAAACATGCATGTAACTGGAGAATTCCAACCTTGTCCACTGTTCCAAAAACGCGCACATACTATTCCAAATCTCTCTTCAAGCTTTAGAAGTACAAAAATGAGTCATGCAGGAAACACCACATACAGAACAAACAGTCGCCCGAACAGCAACACAAGGAAACAACAAATGTACATAACTATAAAAAAAAATGCATCAAGAGACGCACAAAGACAAAACAAACATACAATAGGGGGAAGATGGAAGTACCGCCTTAGAACGGTCAGTAACAAAAGTCACTGGGGGGGGGGTTAAACCGGTTTATGGGCGCCCAACCTCAAACTTATTCCATCCCCACCCTAAAAAACAAACAGTGTAAATAAACGTATCCCCTCTCCGACTAATCTACAACAACCGCTATGGCAAATACAGTGGTAAAGTGCATGTATAACGAATATATTTAAGTGAACAAACTGTATCCACCTATCGCTAGTGTACTCGATGATTGAGCTGCAAACAGAGTAACTGTAGAAAAGTAATAAAGACTACGACAAAAATGAAATAGTACAGATATCTGACGTCCTCCTTCCGTTTCTGGATTTAAGAGATCGCCTTCATAGAGTACTAAACCGTTCTTGTCGGCGTACATGCAAAGAGGCCAGCATGATTGCCAACTGTAAAGGGGTTGACAACCGAACATGCAGTATGTTGTAGTACTATAGGATCATATCCCTTTTTAATGATTTTTTAGAAATTCCAATGGTGTCCAACAACAATCGTAAAAGGTAGTAGAATACGATGTAAAACATAAAACTGCAGTAACTCTTTAAAATCGTTATGACCATGGTTTTATAATCAATATAAGTCCATTTGGAAACGGTATATAAGCAATAAAAAGTCTAATCAATCAATATATTACATATTTACTAGACTCTACATGATTCGTACGTACGACATAAAGTACGAAATACGATGCGTCTCCTGTCATGTTGGAATTGCCTTTGCCAGTGGCACTTGGATGCACCCTCTACTGCAGATTTCAGTGGAGATGAATGCATAATTCCTTCAGTCTACATGTATAACCTTCAAAAGAAGTTAAAATTGAACTTTTAGTTGAATAGCGAGGACAAATTAACTAACATCAACCCACAAAATACGTGCACCCCACTCTAAACGCCAAAATATCAATGTAAACACGTAAATAAAATATATATTGCATGCATGCTTCCTTCACTCGACATCAAAATACAAACGACTCTATTTCTACAACTGTGATGATTAATGGTATAATGGTCACATTCCTGCCAAACTGGTTTGGCTTTTATCGGGTCGATAGTTTGTTTAGTGAATGGCAGTTTGTGTAATGCTGTTCCTACATGCAGGATTAACAGCCTATGGAGTTGAATAACTGTTATGAGTTTTGTCGTAACAGTTGAATGGTGGACCTGATACATTCAAATTTATGCATGGATTCGTTACATAAAATTGATAACACACTATCTGCGAATATATTGATGTTTGGTAACTAAACTTGGCTAAGGAATGATCACCACAAGGGGATAATCGGAAGTAACTAGAATAACGACAAATATTTATTAGTATTAAATAGTTACTAGTATAGTATGTATATATTATATGACTAAACCCTCCATTCACCCCACTGTAATTGCAATAAAATCAAGGAAAAGTCGATATACTAGAACTACTCTTTAAAGTGCACTCTTGAACATGGTATAGTCTTATAGCCTTGTGGGCAATTATAAGAATACTGGAATAAAAACTATCTAACACTATGTACTGGGTAGTCATCAAAGTTAGCATTAAGACATCAAGTAGAAGATACTGCATTTGTAATTGTAACTGTATTACATTTGACAACAAAACAACTCATAAAATGGTATTATGATTATGGTTCACAAACGTTGTAAGATGTATTCATTTATTCATGAATAAAAAACGGCTAGAGAATATCTATCATTCGAAAATCTATTTTGTGTGAAGCTGTGTGTGTGTGTGTGCTTGGTGCGTGCGCCCGTGCGCGCGTGCATGTGTGTGTGACATACTGTCTATCCATGTGGTGTTTGGTCTTGTATGTGACTTTGCCTGCTTGACTTTACTATTCTTTAATTTACATGGTATAGATATACTACCTCCGCATGGTATAAACAACAAAGTTAGGTAATATCATGCGAAAACAAATGCAGACATCGATGTGAGTCAACTGATTTTATGCAATAATGAATACCGTAACGTGCATACAACAACTCCATATAAATACCATTCGAAAACAGTGCATACCCCGATCCTACGTCTACATGTAAGATATCAGATGCTGCTGACAATGTTTCAAGCGGTCCATACTCGGGTAGCTGTATGATTCATATATAATATTCATATGACGGAGTTATAAAAATCATCATAACATAAAACGAAACAAGAAGATATCATCATATGCAAGAAAATAATAAATACAACTAGGCAACAGTGTAGATCGCCGACCCGAAGTCTCACAAGTGAGTCATATTATCTTGGTCAACACCGTCCTAAGCCATCCCCACTTAGGTAACAGTAAGATTCGCATAGTAAATTTGTAACAATGTTTATCGTCATAAACATACAACAAAGCAAGCTAATGTCATGAAGACGGAACATACCCCGATCCCATGCCTCACACGGGAGGCATCTGGGTCCATGCTTATAAAGCTTTTTAGATGGGTCTGTGTTCGTTCTCAAGCTTTTGATTGGTCAGATTTGACTTCTCAAGCTTTTGACTGGTCAGATTTGACTTCTCAAGCCTTTGGCTCAAATCTGACCAATCAAAAACTTGAGAACGAACTCAGACTCAATTAAAAGTTTTATAAGCATGGACCCTGATCCTAGTTACATTTATTCAAGTCATCCATAGTTTAGTAATAATCTGATTGAAACAACGTATTTTTGGTTAGAAAAATAAAATTATGTTATAATTTAACAATTTACAATTTTGTATTTGACGTTAAACTGTTTCAATCTATTAACCCATTTAAGGTTGTGGATCTCTTGTGGTTCCGACAAACGGGTTTATTTCTACCACGGATACCAACTACGGAACAACCGCGACGTATTCCTGTCAAACTGGCTTTGACCTACTCGGTAGCACCTCGACCGAATGTTTAGCGAACGGTAGTTGGAGTGCAACTGGTGTTCCCACATGTCGGATTAAAGGTGTGTTAATATTTTGAAAATGGGTGATCCTTCGAAAGCAATAGAAGAAATGCAAAAAGAGAAAATTGCAGACTCGGTTTTATTGAATATGTTAAAGAGTAGTTATTAAAAGTGCAACACTACTCACGCCCCCTAGCACCGGCTTAAGCAGTATTCAATTTTCAAAACTAATAACATCTCGAAGGACCAGAAAATATAACAACACTGTGAATGAAGTACGGTGTGACTTTTTACATTAAGTCGAGTAATACTTTTAGTTTGTCTATAAGCGTATTGATCTTCAAACTTTTGAGACCTTTTGCATCTAAATAGCTTATTGATCATCATAAGAAGTATGATGTCAAACAGTTTAAAGCCGTATTCATTGATTCGTTATGCTTAGCTCAGCAAACATCGTCAAAAGCAGATATAATGACTTATACAGAATAGAGAGAAACAATGTATTAACAGTGTATGTTTGCATCGATTATCATATGACTACAGTACATATTTGACTTATTGTCAAGATCATAAAGCAATGTAAAGTCGAAATGCTTAACATATTCTACCTTTTGAACATGTATTTCTTCATTGAGTCGCAATTTATAGTCGTCCAGTTCATGCTCAAATCAACTTTACGATATTAACAGATTGTGGATCGATTACGCCTCCGACAAATGGTTCTACCTCTACAACCGTAACAACATATGGTACAAATGTGACGATTTCTTGTCAGACAGGATTTGATCTAATCGGTAGCACATCCATGGTGTGTTCAGCGAATGGCAGCTGGAGTAACCCTGTTCCGACATGCATTATTAAAGGTTTGTTGTTTTAAATTGCTCTTTGATGATTAGTCGTCATATTAATACCTAAATTTAATCACTACATATATATACGTCATAAAAGCAATTTAAACGATAGTAGGCAAATCTGTAAAATATTATCCATTAATTCGTTAACATAAACTCATGCAAGTAAATTCACTTCATCAAGTAAACTACTATGTGAAATTAGTGTAATATAGACACACACACACACACACACACACACACACACACACACACATGACCACAATATCAATTTATCATATAGATTCCATTGGTTTAATATTAAATCGTATTGGATCCTATTCAACATGTAGCAATATATAATGCCTCGTATAGTACTCCTGTTCACGATAAACACCTTTTCATTCCATTGACATATTTGACAAACGTATTACTTTCTACCAATGTTACTACATTTGGGACCACAGTGAGGTGTCCATTTGTCACATTGTAAATGCAATGAATACAATTTTAAATCAATTCCAAATTAAGCATCATGTTACCATTTTATGTCATATATTGCGTATGGCGTAATATATATTCTAAAGTGTTCCTACACGTGTTACTGATAAGAGAATTATAATAATTTGTTCTAACCCGGATATAAGGAAAATTATGTCAGAATATGTGATGTGCGTGATATGTCTGTTATCATATTCATTCTTAACATCGATTAAACTCTGCAGACACACATCATACAGGCAATTATTAGAATTGATAACTAAATCCATTCTAATTTGATTTGTTATCTAAAATTCTACACTCATTAATGATCTTAAGAATACCTGGAAAAATTAAATAATGTAGTATCTAAACAACAAATACCATATGCCATCAATATCTGTTTACACATCTAATAAGGGTCAATTTTCCATTTGTATTATATCACCAATCTTTACCGCACTAATCGTGTAGTAATTTATAGTTTTCCAAATCACGATAAACTTCAATTATTTAGATTGTGGATCGCTTATTGTTCCGACGAACGGATTTATTTCTAACTCTATGACCACATATGGGACCACTGTGATGCATTCCTGTCAAGATGGCTATGACCTACTTGGTAGCAGCTCCACTGAGTGTTTAGCGAATGGTAATTGGAGTAAAGCTGTTCCCGGGTGCCAAATTAAAGGTTCGTGGATATTGAATACCCTTCTGATGAGATGTGTTCGAAAGGGTATTGATTTTCAAACTTGTTCACATTTATTAGAATTATGGCGTCAAACAGTTTGTAAAACCCATTGCAGCTGCAAACTCTTACATAGAATAGAGTGATACAATACAAATTGTTAGTGAATATTGATTACATAGAATCTCATATGACTTCAGTAACTATTTGTCACATTGTTAAAGCTATAACACAAGTACAAATATGAGTCAAATTAAATAAAAATCCTAAACCTGATATTTATGGTTAACATATGTTCAGCATCATGTTACCAAAAATAGTATTTCAGTTCATATGCATATAAAATTCATTTGTTTTGCAGATTGTGGATCTCTGTTGCCCCCGACAAACGGTTCTACCTCAACCAATATAACGGTATATGGTACAAATGTGGCGATTTCTTGTCAGACAGGATTTGATCTCATCGGCAGTCCCGCTCTCGTTTGCCTAGCGAGTGGCAGTTGGAGTAACACTGTTCCTACATGCAGGATAAAAGGTCCGCCGAGTTTAAATGTTTTTATGTGATGTGTTCGTAATCATATTTATTCTTAACACCGATTGAACTCTGCACACATACATCATATAGAAAATTATTAGAATGGTGAACTAAACACATTCTGATTTGATTTATTATCAAGAATTAACTCATTAATGATAATAAGATGTGTATTTACAACGTTATTATGAATAACTCGAAAAGAGTCGCTGTAGTATGTAAACGTTACAATCATCATAATACATCAATATCTGTTTACTCCTTTGGTATATTTATTTACATATTTATTTTATATATCACTTCATGAAAAAGGGTTTAGCCACAAGTTTGACCCAACATTAATTACGGCCATCCTCCTTGCAACATTCTACAGCAAATGTGCCACATGAAGCAGAACATATGAAACAGGAAATGTAAATCAACCATCCTCAACCCTCTACTTGCTATATAATTATCTTTTGAGAATTAATGACATTCATGAACATCCATTAACTTATTAAAAATATTTATAATGGTACATGAACGAAGTATTGTTTACCATTGGCAGGACATGTAGAAATATAACACTTTTTCTGTACGTAAATAAGCTAATATAGTAGATCATGATCAGACGACTCCTAGAGGAGATGTCTGGTCAGGGTCGAATCTGTTTTAGATGTTTGAGAAGTCCTCTCTATCAGGTAAAGGGTTAATGCAAATATACATTTCATAATGCAAATATGAAATCTGTACTTAAGCTGACAATATTTTCCAGATACTAGTAAGGACCAATTTTGCATTTGAAATATATCATCCATGTTTACCGCACTCATCAAGTGGCAAATTATAGGTTTTTTTTCAAATCACGACAAACTTTAATTATTTAGATTGTGGATCGCTTATGGCTCCGATAAACGGGTTTATTTCTAACTCTATGACCACATATGGGACCAGTGTGATGTATTCCTGTCTGGCTGGCTATGACCTACTCGGTAGCAGCTCCACTGAGTGTTTAGCGAATGGTAATTGGAGTAAAGCTGTTCCCGGGTGCCAAATTAAAGGTTCGTGGATATTGAATACCCTTCTGATGAGATGTGTTCGAAAGGGTACTGATTTTCAAACTTGTTCACATTTATTAGAATTATGGCGTCAAACAGTTTGAAAAACCCATTGCAGCTGCAAACTCTTACATAGAATAGAGTGATACAATACAAATTGTTAGTGAATATTGATTACATAGAATCTCATATGACTTCAGTAACTATTTGTCACATTGTTAAAGCTATAACACAAGTACAAATATGAGTCAAATTAAATAAAAATCCTAAACCTGATATTTATGGTTAACATATGTTCAGCATCATGTTACCAAAAATAGTATTTCAGTTCATATGCATATAAAATTCATTTGTTTTGCAGATTGTGGATCTCTGTTGCCCCCGACAAACGGTTCTACCTCAACCAATATAACGGTATATGGTACAAATGTGGCGATTTCTTGTCAGACAGGATTTGATCTAATCGGCAGTCCCTCTCTCGTTTGCTTAGCGAATGGCAGTTGGAGTAACACTGTTCCTACATGCAGGATAAAAGGTCCGCCGAGTTTAAGTGTTTTTATGTGATGTGTCCGTAATCATATTTATTCTTAACACCGATTGAACTCTGCACACATACATCATATAGAAAATTATTAGAATGGTGAACTAAACACATACAAATTTGATTTATTATCAAGAATTAACTCATTAATGATAATAAGATGTGTATTTACAACGTTATTATGAATAACTCGAAAAGAGTCGCGGTAGTATGTAAACGTTACAATCATCATAATACATCAGTATATGTTTACTCCTTTGGTATATATATTTACATATTTATTTTATTTAACACTTCATGAAAAAGGGTTTGGCCACAAGTTTGACCAACATTAGTTACGGCCACCCTCCTTGCAACATTCTACAGCAAATGTGCCACATGAAGCAGAACATATGAAGCATAAAATGTAAATCAACAATCCTCAACCCTCTACCTGCTATATAATTATCTTTTGAGAATTAATGACATTCATGAACATCCATTAACTTATTAAAAATATTTATAATGGTACATGAACGAAGTATTGTTTACCATTGGCAGGACATGTAGAAATATAACACTTTTTCTGTACGTAAATAAGCTAATATAGTAGATCATGATCAGACGACTCCTAGAGGAGATGTCTGGTCAGGGTCGAATCTGTTTTAGATGTTTGAGAAGTCCTCTCTATCAGGTAAAGGGTTAATGCAAATATACATTTCATGATGCAAATATGAAATCTGTACTTAAGCTGACAATATTTTCCAGATACTAGTAAGGACCAATTTTGCATTTGAAATATATCATCCATGTTTACCGCACTCATCAAGTGGCAAATTATAGGTTTTTTTTCAAATCACGACAAACTTTAATTATTTAGATTGTGGATCGCTTATGGCTCCGATAAACGGGTTTATTTCTAACTCTATGACCACATATGGGACCAGTGTGATGTATTCCTGTCTGGCTGGCTATGACCTACTCGGTAGCAGCTCCACTGAGTGTTTAGCGAATGGTAATTGGAGTAAAGCTGTTCCCGGGTGCCAAATTAAAGGTTCGTGGATATTGAATACCCTTCTGATGAGATGTGTTCGAAAGGGTACTGATTTTCAAACTTGTTCACATTTATTAGAATTATGGCGTCAAACAGTTTGAAAAACCCATTGCAGCTGCAAACTCTTACATAGAATAGAGTGATACAATACAAATTGTTAGTGAATATTGATTACATAGAATCTCATATGACTTCAGTAACTATTTGTCACATTGTTAAAGCTATAACACAAGTACAAATATGAGTCAAATTAAATAAAAATCCTAAACCTGATATTTATGGTTAACATATGTTCAGCATCATGTTACCAAAAATAGTATTTCAGTTCATATGCATATAAAATTCATTTGTTTTGCAGATTGTGGATCTCTGTTGCCCCCGACCAACGGTTCTACCTCAACCAATATAACGGTATATGGTACAAATGTGGCGATTTCTTGTCAGACAGGATTTGATCTAATCGGCAGTCCCTCTCTCGTTTGCTTAGCGAATGGCAGTTGGAGTAACACTGTTCCTACATGCAGGATAAAAGGTCCGCCGAGTTTAAGTGTTTTTATGTGATGTGTCCGTAATCATATTTATTCTTAACACCGATTGAACTCTGCACACATACATCATATAGAAAATTATTAGAATGGTGAACTAAACACATACAAATTTGATTTATTATCAAGAATTAACTCATTAATGATAATAAGATGTGTATTTACAACGTTATTATGAATAACTCGAAAAGAGTCGCTGTAGTATGTAAACGTTACAATCATCATATTACATCAGTATATGTTTACTCCTTTGGTATATATATTTACATATTTATTTTATTTAACACTTCATGAAAAAGGGTTTGGCCACAAGTTTGACCAACATTAGTTACGGCCATCCTCCTTGCAACATTCTACAGCAAATGTGCCACATGAAGCAGAACATATGAAGCATAAAATGTAAATCAACAATCCTCAACCCTCTACCTGCTATATAATTATCTTTTGAGAATTAATGACATTCATGAACATCCATTAACTTATTAAAAAATATTTATAATGGTACATTAAAGAAGTATTGTTTACCATTGGCAGGACATGTAGAAATATAACACTTTTTCTGTACGTAAATAAGCTAATATAGTAGATCATGATCAGACGACTCCTAGAGGAGATGTCTGGTCAGGGTCGAATCTGTTTTAGATGTTTGAGAAGTCCTCTCTATCAGGTAAAGGGTTAATGCAAATATACATTTCATGATGCAAATATGAAATCTGTACTTAAGATGACAATATTTTCCAGATACTAGTAAGGACCAATTTTGCATTTGAAATATATCATCCATGTTTACCGCACTCATCAAGTGGCAAATTATAGGTTTTTTTTCAAATCACGACAAACTTTAATTATTTAGATTGTGGATCGCTTATGGCTCCGATAAACGGGTTTATTTCTAACTCTATGACCACATATGGGACCAGTGTGATGTATTCCTGTCTGGCTGGCTATGACCTACTCGGTAGCAGCTCCACTGAGTGTTTAGCGAATGGTAATTGGAGTAAAGCTGTTCCCGGGTGCCAAATTAAAGGTTCGTGGATATTGAATACCCTTCTGATGAGATGTGTTCGAAAGGGTACTGATTTTCAAACTTGTTCACATTTATTAGAATTATGGCGTCAAACAGTTTGAAAAACCCATTGCAGCTGCAAACTCTTACATAGAATAGAGTGATACAATACAAATTGTTAGTGAATATTGATTACATAGAATCTCATATGACTTCAGTAACTATTTGTCACATTGTTAAAGCTATAACACAAGTACAAATATGAGTCAAATTAAATAAAAATCCTAAACCTGATATTTATGGTTAACATATGTTCAGCATCATGTTACCAAAAATAGTATTTCAGTTCATATGCATATAAAATTCATTTGTTTTGCAGATTGTGGATCTCTGTTGCCCCCGACCAACGGTTCTACCTCAACCAATATAACGGTATATGGTACAAATGTGGCGATTTCTTGTCAGACAGGGTTTGATCTAATCGGCAGTCCCTCTCTCGTTTGCTTAGCGAATGGCAGTTGGAGTAACACTGTTCCTACATGCAGGATAAAAGGTCCGCCGAGTTTAAGTGTTTTTATGTGATGTGTCCGTAATCATATTTATTCTTAACACCGATTGAACTCTGCACACATACATCATATAGAAAATTATTAGAGTGGTGAACTAAACACATACAAATTTGATTTATTATCAAGAATTAACTCATTAATGATAATAAGATGTGTATTTACAACGTTATTATGAATAACTCGAAAAGAGTCGCGGTGGTATGTAAACGTTACAATCATCATAATACATCAGTATATGTTTACTCCTTTGGTATATATATTTACATATTTATTTTATTTAACACTTCATGAAAAAGGGTTTGGCCACAAGTTTGACCAACATTAGTTACGGCCATCCTCCTTGCAACATTCTACAGCAAATGTGCCACATGAAGCAGAACATATGAAGCATAAAATGTAAATCAACAATCCTCAACCCTCTACCTGCTATATAATTATCTTTTGAGAATTAATGACATTCATGAACATCCATTAACTTATTAAAAAAATATTTATAATGGTACATGAACGAAGTACTGTTTACCATTGGCAGGACATGTAGAAATATAACACTTTTTCTGTACGTAAATAAGCTAATATAGTAGATCATGATCAGACGACTCCTAGAGGAGATGTCTGGTCAGGGTCGAATCTGTTTAAGATGTTTGAGAAGTCCTCTCTATCAGGTAAAGGGTTAATGCAAATATACATTTCATGATGCAAATATGAAATCTGTACTTAAGCTGACAATATTTTCCAGATACTAGTAAGGACCAATTTTGCATTTGAAATATATCGTCCATGTTTACCGCACTCATCAAGTGGCAAATTAGGTTTTTTTTCAAATCACGACAAACTTTAATTATTTAGATTGTGGATCGCTTATGGCTCCGATAAACGGGTTTATTTCTAACTCTATGACCACATATGGGACCAGTGTGATGTATTCCTGTCTGGCTGGCTATGACCTACTCGGTAGCAGCTCCACTGAGTGTTTAGCGAATGGTAATTGGAGTAAAGCTGTTCCCGGGTGCCAAATTAAAGGTTCGTGGATATTGAATACCCTTCTGATGAGATGTGTTCGAAAGGGTACTGATTTTCAAACTTGTTCACATTTATTAGAATTATGGCGTCAAACAGTTTGAAAAACCCATTGCAGCTGCAAACTCTTACATAGAATAGAGTGATACAATACAAATTGTTAGTGAATATTGATTACATAGAATCTCATATGACTTCAGTAACTATTTGTCACATTGTTAAAGCTATAACACAAGTACAAATATGAGTCAAATTAAATAAAAATCCTAAACCTGATATTTATGGTTAACATATGTTCAGCATCATGTTACCAAAAATAGTAGTTCAGTTCATATGCATATAAAATTCATTTGTTTTGCAGATTGTGGATCTCTGTTGCCCCCGACCAACGGTTCTACCTCAACCAATATAACGGTATATGGTACAAATGTGGCGATTTCTTGTCAGACAGGGTTTGATCTAATCGGCAGTCCCTCTCTCGTTTGCTTAGCGAATGGCAGTTGGAGTAACACTGTTCCTACATGCAGGATAAAAGGTCCGCCGAGTTTAAGTGTTTTTATGTGATGTGTCCGTAATCATATTTATTCTTAACACCGATTGAACTCTGCACACATACATCATATAGAAAATTATTAGAATGGTGAACTAAACACATACAAATTTGATTTATTATCAAGAATTAACTCATTAATGATAATAAGATGTGTATTTACAACGTTATTATGAATAACTCGAAAAGAGTCGCGGTGGTATGTAAACGTTACAATCATCATAATACATCAGTATATGTTTACTCCTTTGGTATATATATTTACATATTTATTTTATTTAACACTTCATGAAAAAGGGTTTGGCCACAAGTTTGACCAACATTAGTTACGGCCATCCTCCTTGCAACATTCTACAGCAAATGTGCCACATGAAGCAGAACATATGAAGCATAAAATGTAAATCAACAATCCTCAACCCTCTACCTGCTATATAATTATCTTTTGAGAATTAATGACATTCATGAACATCCATTAACTTATTAAAAAAATATTTATAATGGTACATGAACGAAGTATTGTTTACCATTGGCAGGACATGTAGAAATATAACACTTTTTCTGTACGTAAATAAGCTAATATAGTAGATCATGATCAGACGACTCCTAGAGGAGATGTCTGGTCAGGGTCGAATCTGTTTAAGATGTTTGAGAAGTCCTCTCTATCAGGTAAAGGGTTAATGCAAATATACATTTCATGATGCAAATATGAAATCTGTACTTAAGCTGACAATATTTTCCAGATACTAGTAAGGACCAATTTTGCATTTGAAATATATCGTCCATGTTTACCGCACTCATCAAGTGGCAAATTAGGGTTTTTTTCAAATCACGACAAACTTTAATTATTTAGATTGTGGATCGCTTATGGCTCCGATAAACGGGTTTATTTCTAACTCTATGACCACATATGGGACCAGTGTGATGTATTCCTGTCTGGCTGGCTATGACCTACTCGGTAGCAGCTCCACTGAGTGTTTAGCGAATGGTAATTGGAGTAAAGCTGTTCCCGGGTGCCAAATTAAAGGTTCGTGGATATTGAATACCCTTCTGATGAGATGTGTTCGAAAGGGTACTGATTTTCAAACTTGTTCACATTTATTAGAATTATGGCGTCAAACAGTTTGAAAAACCCATTGCAGCTGCAAACTCTTACATAGAATAGAGTGATACAATACAAATTGTTAGTGAATATTGATTACATAGAATCTCATATGACTTCAGTAACTATTTGTCACATTGTTAAAGCTATAACACAAGTACAAATATGAGTCAAATTAAATAAAAATCCTAAACCTGATATTTATGGTTAACATATGTTCAGCATCATGTTACCAAAAATAGTAGTTCAGTTCATATGCATATAAAATTCATTTGTTTTGCAGATTGTGGATCTCTGTTGCCCCCGACCAACGGTTCTACCTCAACCAATATAACGGTATATGGTACAAATGTGGCGATTTCTTGTCAGACAGGGTTTGATCTAATCGGCAGTCCCTCTCTCGTTTGCTTAGCGAATGGCAGTTGGAGTAACACTGTTCCTACATGCAGGATAAAAGGTCCGCCGAGTTTAAGTGTTTTTATGTGATGTGTCCGTAATCATATTTATTCTTAACACCGATTGAACTCTGCACACATACATCATATAGAAAATTATTAGAATGGTGAACTAAACACATACAAATTTGATTTATTATCAAGAATTAACTCATTAATGATAATAAGATGTGTATTTACAACGTTATTATGAATAACTCGAAAAGAGTCGCGGTGGTATGTAAACGTTACAATCATCATAATACATCAGTATATGTTTACTCCTTTGGTATATATATTTACATATTTATTTTATTTAACACTTCATGAAAAAGGGTTTGGCCACAAGTTTGACCAACATTAGTTACGGCCATCCTCCTTGCAACATTCTACAGCAAATGTGCCACATGAAGCAGAACATATGAAGCATAAAATGTAAATCAACAATCCTCAACCCTCTACCTGCTATATAATTATCTTTTGAGAATTAATGACATTCATGAACATCCATTAACTTATTAAAAAAATATTTATAATGGTACATGAACGAAGTATTGTTTACCATTGGCAGGACATGTAGAAATATAACACTTTTTCTGTACGTAAATAAGCTAATATAGTAGATCATGATCAGACGACTCCTAGAGGAGATGTCTGGTCAGGGTCGAATCTGTTTAAGATGTTTGAGAAGTCCTCTCTATCAGGTAAAGGGTTAATGCAAATATACATTTCATGATGCAAATATGAAATCTGTACTTAAGCTGACAATATTTTCCAGATACTAGTAAGGACCAATTTTGCATTTGAAATATATCGTCCATGTTTACCGCACTCATCAAGTGGCAAATTAGGGTTTTTTTCAAATCACGACAAACTTTAATTATTTAGATTGTGGATCGCTTATGGCTCCGATAAACGGGTTTATTTCTAACTCTATGACCACATATGGGACCAGTGTGATGTATTCCTGTCTGGCTGGCTATGACCTACTCGGTAGCAGCTCCACTGAGTGTTTAGCGAATGGTAATTGGAGTAAAGCTGTTCCCGGGTGCCAAATTAAAGGTTCGTGGATATTGAATACCCTTCTGATGAGATGTGTTCGAAAGGGTACTGATTTTCAAACTTGTTCACATTTATTAGAATTATGGCGTCAAACAGTTTGAAAAACCCATTGCAGCTGCAAACTCTTACATAGAATAGAGTGATACAATACAAATTGTTAGTGAATATTGATTACATAGAATCTCATATGACTTCAGTAACTATTTGTCACATTGTTAAAGCTATAACACAAGTACAAATATGAGTCAAATTAAATAAAAATCCTAAACCTGATATTTATGGTTAACATATGTTCAGCATCATGTTACCAAAAATAGTATTTCAGTTCATATGCATATAAAATTCATTTGTTTTGCAGATTGTGGATCTCTGTTGCCCCCGACAAACGGTTCTACCTCAACCAATATAACGGTATATGGTACAAATGTGGCGATTTCTTGTCAGACAGGATTTGATCTAATCGGCAGTCCCTCTCTCGTTTGCTTAGCGAATGGCAGTTGGAGTAACACTGTTCCTACATGCAGGATAAAAGGTCCGCCGAGTTTAAGTGTTTTTATGTGATGTGTCCGTAATCATATTTATTCTTAACACCGATTGAACTCTGCACACATACATCATATAGAAAATTATTAGAATGGTGAACTAAACACATACAAATTTGATTTATTATCAAGAATTAACTCATTAATGATAATAAGATGTGTATTTACAACGTTATTATGAATAACTCGAAAAGAGTCGCGGTAGTATGTAAACGTTACAATCATCATAATACATCAGTATATGTTTACTCCTTTGGTATATATATTTACATATTTATTTTATTTAACACTTCATGAAAAAGGGTTTGGCCACAAGTTTGACCAACATTAGTTACGGCCATCCTCCTTGCAACATTCTACAGCAAATGTGCCAGATGAAGCAGAACATATGAAACAGGAAATGTAAATCAACCATCCTCAACCCTCTACCTGCTATATAATTATCTTTTGAGAATTAATGACATTAATGAACATCCATTAACTTATTAAAAAATATTTATAATGGTACATGAACGAAGTATTGTTTACCATGGCAGGACATGTAGAAATATAACACTTTTTCTGTACGTAAATAAGCTAATATAGTAGATCATGATCAGACGACTCCTAGTGGAGATGTCTGGTCAGGGTCGAATCTGTTTTAGATGTTTGAGAAGTCCTCTCTATCAGGTAAAGGGTTAATGCAAATATACATTTCATGATGCAAAAATGAAATCTGTACTTAAGCTGATAATATTTTCCAGATACTAGTAAGGACCAATTTTGCATTTGAAATATACCATCCATGTTTACCGCACTTATCAAGTGGCAAATTATAGTTTTTTTTCAAATCACGACAAACTTTAATTATTTAGATTGTGGATCACTTATGGTTCCGACAAATGGGTTTATTTCTAACTCTATGACCACATATGGGACCAGTGTGATGTATTCCTGTCTGGCTGGCTATGACCTACTCGGTAGCAGCTCCACTGAGTGTTTAGCGAATGGTAATTGGAGTAAAGCTGTTCCCGGGTGCCAAATTAAAGGTTCGTGGATATTGAATATCCTTCTGATGAGATGTGTTCGAAAGGGTACTGATTTTCAAACTTGTTCACATTTATTAGAATTATGGCGTCAAACAGTTTGTAAAACCCATTGCAGCTGCAAACTCTTATATAGAATAGAGTGATACAATACAAATTGTTAGTGAATATTGTTTACATAGAATCTCATATGACTTCAGTAACTATTTGTCACATTGTTAAAGCTATAACACAAGTACAAATATGAGTCAAATTAAATAAAAATCCTAAACCTGATATTTATGGTTAACATATCTTCAGCATCATGTTACCAAAAATAGTATTTCAGTTCATATGCATATAAAATTCATTTGTTTTGCAGATTGTGGATCTCTGTTGCCCCCGACAAACGGTTCTACCTCAACCAATATAACGGTATATGGTACAAATGTGGCGATTTCTTGTCAGACAGGATTTGATCTAATCGGCAGTCGCTCTCTCGTTTGCTTAGCGAATGGCAGTTGGAGTAACACTGTTCCTACATGCAGGATAAAAGGTCCGCCGAGTTTAAGTGTTCTTATGTGATGTGTCCGTAATCATATTTATTCTTAACACCGATTGAACTCTGCACACATACATCATATAGAAAATTATTAGAATGGTGAACTAAATGGAAAAGTAGTAAAGTCAAGCAGGCAAAGCCACATGCAAGACGCAACCACCACCAAAACACCGATAGACAGCATGACACACACACACAACCACACACCCAAACGCACACGCACACACACACACACACGAAATGAACACAGAAAACACCAAAAGACACACAAGAACCAGGGACAAACGTTCCACAACATGAACAAACCACAAGCACAAAGACGCAATGCAAACAAAAGGAAGGGTGACAAAGAGAGTACCGCCTTGGCACGGTCAGCAGCAAAAACACCACTGGGGGTTTAAACCGGTTTACGGACGTCCTAACCTCACACTTCTCTCAAAGTCACCCTAGCTTTACAAATATTGTAAATAAAGGTATCCCCGCTGGACTTACCCACAACATAGACGACGGTGAACACAGGACAACATGTAAAACATAGCATAATAACTGTGACAATCCGTCAAATATGTACTCAATGACTTTGCTGAAGTCAGAGCACCTGCAGGTAAGCCGTTAAGGGCACGACAGGGAAAAAGTAATACATGAGTCTGGTAAGCTCCTCCTGTATCCAAGTTTAAGAGTATACCATCATAGAGTACTACCATCGGCCTGTCATCGCGCAAGCAAAGAGGGAAGCGTAGTTACCGACTGTAAAAGGGTCGATAACCAAACATGCAGTGTGTTGCAATATAATAGGGTCATAACCTTTCTTTTTAATTTTTTTAATGCGTTTTATAAACAAATCATGAAAATGGATATGACCCCGAATTTTCCTAAGTTTGTAGATAACATCCCCATAAAATTCTGGTTGAGAAATGCCTTGTCGCAGTAACGTCCGTAGATTGCAATTATATTTACTAATGAGAGGTAAATTTCGATAATAAAATTTAGAAAAGGTTTTCCGAAGTTTGTGATATCTGTAACCTTGCTTAAGAAGTTTATCAGTTATAACTAAATTACGTCTGTTAAAATCTTCAAGCAAAGAACAGGCTCGGGCAAACCTAATAAGTTGAGAAATATAAACACCATAAGATGTAGAACGTGGCACATCCCCATCTAGAAAAGGATAATTAACAATTTTAAAATTAAAATCTTCTCTTTTATCGTATACTTTGGACGAAACTTTATCATTTGTAATTGAAAGATTCAAATCTAGAAATGAAGCATTAATGTCAGATTGATTCGCTTTGTTTAAAGACAGTTCTTTTGGGTAGATTGAAGAAACCATAGTATCAAAATAAGGATTATCTAAATTCAAAATATCGTCTAAATACCTTGAAGTTTTATTAAAAGCATTAACAATATCGGTCTGTGTATCAGGTTTTAAGCTAAGCATAAAATCCCTCTCGTAGCAATACAAAAACAAATCTGCAACAAGAGGGGCACAATTTGTACCCATGGGTATACCAACAACTTGACGATATATGGTATCTCCATAACGCACAAATATATTATCTAAAAGAAAGGTAAGAGATCTACAAACATCAAGGCAAGTCCACATTGTGTAATGTTCAACTTCTGAATTCGAAAAGAATGAACGTTGAACATTACAAGCAATGAACATTTTGTTTTCTCTGGCAAAGGTTTTTTCTATTAATTTAATAAGTCTATCATTTATAAGATGGTGAGGTAGAGTAGTATAGAGTGTAGAGAAATCATAAGAGCTCAGTAAAGAAATGTTATACTGTTCATTTTCAAGTTTTGTTAAAACATCATTTGAATTTTTTATGGACCAAAAAACATTAATACCAGAATTTTCATATATTTTATCACAGTAGCGTTTAACATGTTCTTTGATCGTAGTAAGACAGGACGTCAAAAGTATAGATAATTTAGTAGTGGTACAACAGCTAGAGTTGGCAATAAAACGCGACTTATAAGGGTTTTTATGTACTTTCGGAATCCAGTACAAAGTAGAAAGTTTATGTTGTTTTATGTTAGGACCAGACTTAAAATCATTGCACATTTTTACATGTTCCGAGACTATATCTTTTTCAGGTGTTTGAACTGTTATATAAGTTTTTGAATCAGTTAGCTCCTTCTTTAAAACATCAACATAATACAATCTTCAAATAATGATTACATTGTTTGATGCCTTGTCAGCAGGAACAAGAACATAATCTGAATGAAAATTAGAAATGTTTTTCTTCAAGTAGCGAAATGTAACTCTAGGTCGAGGTGGTAAAAGATGGTTATTTGATTTGTAAAAAGTTATTCGTGTATCAATAATGGAAAAGTAGTAAAGTCAAGCAGGCAAAGCCACATGCAAGACGCAACCACCACCAAAACACCGATAGACAGCATGACACACACACACACAACCACACACCCAAACGCACACGCACACACACATACGAAATGAACACAGAAAACACCAAAGGACACACAAGAAACAGGGACAAACGTTCCACAACATGAACAAACCACAAGCACAAAGACGCAAGGCAAACAAAAGGAAGGGTGACAAAGAGAGTACCGCCTTGGCACGGTCAGCAGCAAAAACACCACTGGGGGTTTAAACCGGTTTACGGACGTCCTAACCTCACACTTCTCTCAAAGTCACCCTAGCTTTACAAATATTGTAAATAAAGGTATCCCCGCTGGACTTACCCACAACATAGACGACGGTGAACACAGGACAACATGTAAAACATAGCATAATAACTGTGACAATCCGTCAAATATGTACTCAATGGCTTTGCTGAAGTCAGAGCACCTGCAGGTAAGCCGTTAAGGGCACGACAGGGAAAAAATAATACATGAGTCTGGTAAGCTCCTCCTGTATCCAAGTTTAAGAGTATACCATCATAGAGTACTACCCTCGGCCTGTCATCGCGCAAGCAAAGAGGGAAGCGTAGTTACCGACTGTAAAAGGATCGATAACCAAACATGCAGTGTATTGCAATATAATAGGATCATAACCTTTCTTTTTAATTTTTTTAATGCGTTTTATAAACAAATCATGAAAATGGATATGACCCCGAATTTTCCTAAGTTTGTAGATAACATCCCCATAAAATTCTGGTTGAGAAATGCCTTGTCGCAGTAACGTCCGTAGATTGCAATTATATTTACTAATGAGAGGTAAATTTCGATAATAAAATTTAGAAAAGGTTTTCCGAAGTTTGTGATATCTGTAACCTTGCTTAAGAAGTTTATCAGTTATAACTAAATTACGTCTGTTAAAATCTTCAAGCAAAGAACAGGCTCGGGCAAACCTAATAAGTTGAGAAATATAAACACCATAAGATGTAGAACGTGGCACATCCCCATCTAGAAAAGGATAATTAACAATTTTAAAATTAAAATCTTCTCTTTTATCGTATACTTTGGACGAAACTTTATCATTTGTAATTGAAAGATTCAAATCTAAAAATGAAGCATTAATGTCAGATTGATTAGCTTTGTTTAAAGACAGTTCTTTTGGGTAGATTGAAGAAACCATAGTATCAAAATAAGGATTATCTAAATTCAAAATATCGTCTAAATACCTTGAAGTTTTATTACGAAAAATACATTTCTTCCAATCCGAAAGGGCATTAACATCAGCATGTTCTCGTCGACACCATTTGATGCAGAATTCTTGAATAGCTTCCGCAATATGAGTTCGACAAGCGTCAAAATCAATAAGGGAAGGTAATCTATATTTAGGTCCTTTAGTTAGGAGGGTCCTGAGACGTTTATCCTTAATGATATCAAAATTACCAGTAATGACATGACCAACTGGTTTATAGCAAAAGCTAGAAATGCTACAATCTCAAGAAATAGGGGTATTAACATCAATATTTAAGTCAGAGACAATTTTATTGTAGTTCAAAATAACATTTCTAATAGGTTTATTATATTTATAACAGATGATAGGTGATTCAGAGTTGATGAAATATTTGGGAATAGCATCGATTACATTCTTATCACGAACTATACTTTGAATATCAATAAAATCGATACCTTTATTTAGGAACTGAAGTTTCAGAAAATGTCTCTTATGTTCAGATTCTTTATCAATACGTGGACGAAGAACATGCTGTGTGTAACTTTGTATAAGTGAGGCAGTATTAATTAACGGATCTGTACGCATATAGATTTTATCAGCCTCTTCGTCTATTGACTTAAGACAGGAAAAGGGTAAAGACGATAAACAAGATAACATAGAATGTTTACCAGTTTGTTTTAGAATAGTATGTAAATCATGAATAGACATATTACGACGTAATTTACGCTTAATATTACCATTTCTACGTCTGCCATGTGATCTACTTTTACGTTTTCGAATAGAAAATATAGAGAAAATGTCGATACTTGGATCTTTAGAAATATTGCCGCTTTGGAAAATGTTATCATTAAGGCCTAAAGGAAAAGGTGTTTGTAATTTCTTTATCCAGTCTAGCTCTGTGATGAAACGAGCTTTAGATTTTAAACTACCAGTAGTTTTAGAATCATAATAAATTTGTTCTACTGGTTGAACCGAAACATATTTGAAAGAATGTCCTGTATGACGAAACCTAGTTTTTAATATACAAATTTGATTTATTATCAAGAATTAACTCATTAATGATAATAAGATGTGTATTTACAACGTTATTATGAATAACTCGAAAAGAGTCGCTGTAGTATGTAAACGTTACAATCATCATAATACATCAATATATGTTTACTCCTTTGGTATATTTATTTACATATTTATTTTATATATCACTTCATGAAAAAGGGTTTAGCCACAAGTTTGACCCAACATTAATTACGGCCATCCTCCTTGCAACATTCTACAGCAAATGTGCCACATGAAGCAGAACATATGAAACATAAAATGTAAATCAACCATCCTCAACCCTCTACCTGCTATATAATTATCTTTTGAGAATTAATGACATTCATGAACATCCATTAACTTATTAAAAAATATTTATAATGGTACATGAACGAAGTATTGTTTACCATGGCAGGACATGTAGAAATATAACACTTTTTCTGTACGTAAATAAGCTAATATAGTAGATCATGATCAGACGACTCCTAGAGGAGCTGTCTGGTCAGGGTCGAATCTGTTTAAGATGTTTGAGAAGTCCTCTCTCTCAGGTCAAGGGTTAATGCAAAAAAGGACCAGTTTTGCCTTTAAACTATATCATCCATGTTTACCGCACTCTTCAAGTGGCAAATTATAGTTTTTCAAATCACAACAAACTTTATACAGTTTGTTGTTTCGTTATACATGCACTTTACCACTGTATTTGCCTTCCCGGTTGTTGTAGATTAGTCGGAGAGGGGATACGTTTATTTACACTGTTTGTCTTTTAGGGTGGGGATGGAATAAGTGTGAGGTTGGGCGCACATAAACCAGTTTAACCCCCAGTGACTTTTGTCACTGACCGTTCCAATGCGGTACGTCCATCTTCTCCTATTGTATGTTTGTTTTGTCTTTGTGCGTCTCTTGATGTTTTTATAGTTATGTACATTTGCTGTTTCCTTGTGTTGCTGTTCGGGCGAGTGTTTGTTCTGTATGTGGTGTTTCATGCATGACTCATTTTTGTACTTTTAATCATTTAGATTGTGGATTGCTTATGGTTCCGACAAACGGATTTATGTCTAACACTATGACCACATATGGGACCACTGTGTTGTATTCCTGTCTTGGTGGCTATGACCTACTCGGTAGCAGCTCCACCGAGTGCTTAGCGAATGGTAATTGGAGTAAAGCTGTTCCCATGTGCCAAATTAAAGGTTCGTGGATATTGAATACACCTCTGATGAAATGTGTCCGTAATGGTATTGGTTTTAAAACTTGTTCACAATTATGAGTATTATAGTGTCAAACAATTTTAAATCCTATTGATTCAATTGTTAATCAAACAGTAGTAAAGTCAAGCAGGCAAAGCCACACACACAACTACCACCAAACCACCGATATAACACAGCACCACTCACACACACACAACCACACACACAAACATACACACATAAGATGAACACAGAAACACCAACAAACACAAAAGCACCACAGATAAACATTCCAAACATGAACTAAAGCACAAGTAAAAAGACACAGGACAATCAAAAGTAAGGGTTACAAAGAGAGTGCCGCCTTGGAAAGGTCAGTAGCAAAATCAGCATTGGGGTTTAAACCGGTTTACGTACGTCCTAACCTCACACTTATCTCAAAGTCAGCCTAGCTTAACGAATAGTGTAAATAAAGGTATCCCTGCCGGACTTTCCGACAACATAGAAGACGGTAAACACATGACAGTATGTAAAACATAGCAAAACAACTGCGAAAACCCCGTCAAATATGTTCTCAATGACTTTGCTGAATTCAGAGCAATTGCAGGGAAGCCGTTAAGGGCACGACAGGGAAAATGTAATACATGAGTCCAGTATGCCCATTCCGTTTCTGAGTTTAAGATTATTCCATCATAGAGTACTACCCTCGCGCTGTCATCGCGCAAGCAAAGAGGGAAGCGTAGCAACCGACTGTAAAGGGGTCAATAACCAAACATGCAGTGCGTTGCAATATAATGGGGTCATAATCTTCCTTCTTAAAGGTGTGAATGCGTTTTATAAACAAATAATGGAAATGGATATAATCCCAATTTTTACAAAGTTTGTAGATTTCATCACAATAATTTAGTTATAACTGATAAACTTCTTAAGCAAGGTTACAGATATCACAAACTTCGGAAAACCTTTTCTAAATTTTATTATCGAAATTTACCTCTCATTAGTAAATATAATTGCAATCTACGGACGTTACTGCGACAAGGCATTTCTCAACCAGAATTTTATGGGGATGTTATCTACAAACTTAGGAAAATTCGGGGTCATATCCATTTTCATGATTTGTTTATTAAACGCATTAAAACATTTAAAAAGAAAGGTTATGATCCTATTATATTGCAACACACTGCATGTTTGGTTATCGACCCTTTTACAGTCGGTAGCTACGCTTCCCTCTTTGCTTGCGCGATGACAGGCCGAGGGTAGTACTCTATGATGGTATACTCTTAAACTTGGATACAGGAGGAGCTTACCAGACTCATGTATTACTTTTTCCCTGTCGTGCCCTTAACGGCTTACCTGCAGGTGCTCTGACTTCAGCAAAGTCATTGAGTACATATTTGACGGATTGTCACAGTTATTATGCTATGTTTTACATGTTGTCCTGTGTTCACCGTCGTCTATGTTGTGGGTAAGTCCAGCGGGGATACCTTTATTTACAATATTTGTAAAGCTAGGGTGACTTTGAGAGAAGTGTGAGGTTAGGACGTCCGTAAACCGGTTTAAACCCCCAGTGGTGTTTTTGCTGCTGACCGTGCCAAGGCGGTACTCTCTTTGTCACCCTTCCTTTTGTTTGCCTTGCGTCTTTGTGCTTGTTGTTTGTTCATGTTGTGGAACGTTTGTCCCTGTTTCTTGTGTGTATTTTGGTGTTTTCTGTGTTCATTTCGTGTGTGTTAACAAATGGTTGAACAAATTAAGCAACCCACACAGCTGCAAGGACGAATAAAGAATAGGAAGATACAATACAAATTGTTAGTGAAGATTGTCTACATAGAATATCATATGACTTCAGTAACCATTTGTCAAAATGTTAAAGCTATAAACACAAATACAAATATGAGTCAAATTATTTCAAAATCCTAAACCCGATATTTATGGTCAACCTATGTTCAGCATCATGTTACCAGTTATACATTTCCAGTTCATATGCATATCAAATTGATTTTGTTGCAGATTGTGGATCTCTGTTGCCTCCGACAAACGGTTCTACCTCGACCAGTATAACAGTATATGATACAAATGTGACATTGTCTTGTCAGACAGGATTTGATCTAATCGGCAGCCCCTCACTCGTTTGCTTAGCGAATGGCAGTTGGAGTAACGCTGTTCCTACATGCAGGATAAAAGGTCCACCGAGTTTAAGTGCTCATATGTGAAGTGTGTGATGTGTCTGTAGTCATATTTATTCTTAACATCGATTACACTCTGCACACATACATCATATAGGTACATTCGAATTTGATTTTTTGTTTCTAGAATCAACTCATTAATGATTATAAGAATTGTATTGACAATATTATTATGAATACCTCGAAAAGAGTTATTAGTGTAGTATGTAAACGTTACAATCATCATAATACACCAATATCTGTTTACCACTCTAGTATATTTATTTACATATTTTATTCTGTATAATTATCACTTCATGAAAAAGGGTTGGGCCACAAGTTTGGCCAACATTACCTACGACCAGCCCCCTTTCAGCATTCTACAGTAAATGTGTCACATGAAACAGAACACTTGAAACATAAGATGTAAATCAACTATCCTCAACCCTCTACCTGCTATATAATTATCTTTTGAGAAATAATCACATTATTGAACATCCATTAACTTATTAAAAGATATTTTTAATGGAACATGAACGTAGTATTGTTTACCATGGCAGGACATGTAGAAATATAATACCTTTTCTGTACGTAAATAATCTAATATAGTAGATCATGATCAGACGACGCATAGAGGAGCTGCCTGGTTAGGGTCTACTCTATTTTAGATGTTTAAGAAGTCCTTTCTATCAGGGGCTAATGGGTTAAGGCAAATATACGTCTCATGATGCAGGTATGAAATCGGTACTGAAACTGACTCACTATTTTGCAGATATTAGTAACGGTCAATTTTGCATTAGTACTATATCATTTTTACCGCACTCATCGTCTAGCAAATTAAAGTTTTCCAAATCATGATAAAATTTAATCATTTAGATTGTGGATCGCTTATGGTTCCGACACACGGATTTATTTCTAACTCTATGACCACATATGGGACCAGTGTGATGTATTCCTGTCTGGCTGGCTATGACCTACTCGGTAGCAGCTCCACCGAGTGTTTAGCGAATGGTAATTGGAGTAAAGCTGTTCCCATGTGCCGTATTAAAGGTTCGTGGATATTGAATACTCTTTTGATGAAATATGTCCCTAATTTGTCGATTTTTAAACTTGTTCACATTTATGAGTATAATGGCGTCAATTTTTTTTAAAACCTATTGATTCAATTTTTAACAAAGGATAGCAAAAACGTGAGCATCCTATGCAGTTGACATATACATTACAAATTGGTAGTGACGTTTGTCTACATAGAATCCCATATGACTTCAATATCCATTTGTCACATTGTAAATGCCATAAATACAAGTTTTTAAAAATCGAAATCCTAAACCTGACATTTATGGTCAACACATATTCAGCATCATATTTACAATTATAATCTTCCATTTCATATGCATATCCAATTCATTTAATTTGCAGATTGTGGATCTCTGTTGCCTCCGACAAACGGTTCAACCTCAGCCAATACAACGGTATATGGTACAAATGTGACGGTTTCTTGTCAGACAGGATTTGATCTAATCGGCAGTCCCTCTCTCGTTTGCTTAGCGAATGGCAGTTGGAGTAACCCTGTTCCTACATGCAGGATAAAAGGTCCGCCATGTTTAATTGCTCTTATGTGATTGGTGTGATATGTTCGTAATCATTGTTATTCTTAACATCGATTACACTTTGCACACATACAACATTTAGATAATTATTACAATGGCCAATTAAACCAATTCTAATTTGATTTGTTATCAAGAATTAACTCATTAATGTCCATAAGAAGTGTATATACATACAACATTATGAAGAATACCCGGAAAAGATTCATTAGTGCAGTAAGTAAACAACAACCATCATAATACGTCAATATCTGTTTCCCCCTCTACTAATGGCTAATTTTGTATCCCCACTATATCATTCATCCATGTTTAGCACACTTATCGTTTAGCAAAATATGGTTTTCCAAATCACGATAAACTTTAACCATTTAGATTGTGGATCGCTTATGGTTCCGACAAACGGATTTATTTCTAACTCTATGACCACATATGGGACCAGTGTGATGTATTCCTGTCTGGCTGGCTATGACCTACTCGGTAGCAGCTCCATCGAGTGTTTAGCGAATGGTAATTGGAGTAAAACTGTTCCCATGTGCCAAATTAAAGGTTCGTGGATATTGAATACTCTTCTGATGAGATATGTCCATACTGGCTTTTATGAGTATTATGGCGTCAAACAATTTTTAAAACCTATTGATTCGGTTGATAGCAAATAGTAGCAAAAACTTACAAATTGTTACTGACGTTTCTCTACATAGAATCTCATATGACTTCAGTATCAATTTGTCACATTGTAAATGCCATAAATATAAGTTTAATCGGAATCCTAAACCTGACATTTATGGTTAAAATACGTTCAGCATCATGTTACCAATTATAGTCTTCAAATTTATATGCATATCAAACTCATTTTATTTGCAGATTGTGGATCTCTGTTGCGTCCGACAAACGGTTCTACCTCAACCAATACAACGGTATATGGTACAAATGTGACGATATCTTGTCAGACAGGATTTGATCTAATCGGCAGCCCCTCTCTCGTTTGCTTAGCGAATGGCAGTTGGAGTAACGCTGTTCCTACATGCAGGATAAAAGGTCCATCGTGTTTAGTTACTCTTATGTGATTGGTATATGAGGTGTCAGTGATCATATTTATTCTTAGCATCGATTAAACACTGCACACATACATCATATAAGCAATTATTAGAATTGTAGTTATTTTTTTATTTGTTATCTAGAATTAATTTATTAATGATCACTAGAACCGTATCTACAACGTTATTAGGAATACCTGCAATACATTCCTTAGTGCAGTAATGGTAGTAATTTAAAAACTTGTTCACATTTATTAGAATTATGGCGTCAAACAATTTGTGAAACCTATTGATATAATTGTTGAAAAATGATTGCAAAACTTTAAGCAACCCATGCAGCTGCAAGCACTTGTATAGAATTGAGAGATACAATACAAATTGTTAATGAAGATTGTCTACATCGAATCTCATATGACTTCAGTAACCATTTGTCACATTGTAAATGCTATACAGTTATTATACTGCAAAGTTACATCCTCGATTTTGAGTGGTCAATTAGCCATGTATAAAAGCCGTGTATCCCTCTAAGGTCTGATGTATATACTGAGTCATGAGCAACAATGGAATTTCCCCCGTTGAGAGCCTCGCTTCCTTGATACACCAAAATAAAAATGGCCGACCATATTCAATTCGTCGATTCGATCCAAGCGACCGCTCTCAAACGAAATAAGAGTTTGGGTCTGAACAAAGTTATCCATTGAGATATTTTTTTGTTATAAACCCGATACGTGGCGAAGCTTTTCTGCTCTGATGCTGCAAATGTTGTCAAAGTGCTTGTGCACGTACCGATTAGCCCCCAAACCACCTTTAATTAACTGCCACAAAAATTAAATTTTGCAGGATAATAAAATCGTTATACAGATTTTTGGCGGAATATCTGACTTTCCCTGCTGAGGAAAATATATGTAGCCCTCGCCTAACGGCACGGCAAGATGAATTTCCTCAGCAGGAAACAAAAAGTCAGATACCCCGCCAATGATCTGTATAACTAATAGTACAAATATAAGTCAAATTAAATCAAAATCCTAAACCTGACGTTTATGGTTTCTGATGAGATGTGTCCGTCAGGGTATTTATTTTTAAAACTTGTTCACATTTATTAGAATAATGGCGTCAAACAATTTGTAAAACCTATGTATTCAATTATTTACAAATGCTTGCAAACATTTAAGCAACCCATGCAGCTGCAATCAATTATATAGAATAGAGAGATACAATACAACTTGTTAGTGAAAATTGTCATGTGACTTCATTTGTCACATTGTAAATGCTATAAACACAAATACAAATATGAGTCAAATTAAATCAAAATCCTAAACCGGACATTAAATTTTATGGTTAACATACGTTCAGCATCATGTTACCAAATATAGTATTCCAGTTCATACGCATATCAAATTCATTTTTTACAGATTGTGGATCCCTGTTGCCTCCGACAAACGGTTCGACCTCAACCGATATAACGGTATATGGTACAAATGTGACGATTTCTTGTCAGACAGGATTTGATCTAATCGGCAGCCCCTCTCTCGTTTGCTTAGCGAATGGCAGTTGGAGTAACACTGTTCCTACATGCAGGATTAAAGGTCCGTCGAGTTTAATTGTTCTTATACGATATGTGTGATGTGTCAATAATCATACTTGTTCTTAGCATCTATTAACGCCTGCATACGTACAGCATACATGCAATAATATATAGGTAAATTAGACCTATTCTAAAATTAATTCATAATGATATGAAAAGTACAAAAATTAGTCATACAGGAAACACCACATACAGAACAAACAGTCGCCCGAACAGCAACACAAGGAAACAGCAAATGTACATAACTATTAAAAACACCAAGATACGCACAAAGACAAAATAAACATACAATAGGGGGAAGATGGAAATACCGCCTTGGAACGGTCACTGGGGGGGGGTAAACCGGTTTATGGGTGCCCAACCTCACACTTATTCCATCCCCACCCTAAAAACCAAACAGTGTAAATAAACGTATCCCCTCTCCGACTAATCTACACCAACCGCGATGGCAAATACAGTGGTAAAGTGCATGTATAACGAAAACATTTAAGTGAACAAACTGTATCCGCCTATCGCTAGTGTACTCAATGGTTGAGCTGCAAACAGAGTAACTGTAGAAAAGTAACAAAGTCATTTACAACATTATTAAGAATACCTGGAAAAAAGTCATTAGTGCAATATGTAAACAGGCATCAACATATGCCTTCAGGGTCATTTTTTCATATGTACTACCGGTATATTATCCATGTTTATCGCACTCATCATGTAACAAATGATAGTCTTTCAAATCACAATAATTTGTTATCATTTAGATTGTGGATATCTTATGGTTCCGAAAAACGGATTTATTTCGACAACTATGACCATATACTGGACATCGGTGATATATTCCTCTCGGGCTGGCTATGACCTATTCGGTAGCATATCCTTCGAGTGCTTTGCGAATGGTAATTGGAGTAAAGCTGTTCCAATATACCGGATTAAATGTTCGTGGATAAGTAATATTCTTCTGATGAAATTTGACCGTAATGGTATTGAATTTTGAAACTTAAATTGATACTCATTTTACACAAAATGCTTGTTCCAATTTACGTATCAAATATGGCGTCAAACCATTTGTAAACTATTCATTGAATTGTTAACAAAAGGTGGCTAAAAGTACGCATCAGAAGCAGTTGCAAAGAATTATACTGAATGTTACTTAACAAAATGTAAATGTAGTTTGTCTACATAGATGATAATATGACTTCAGTATCGATTTGTCGTATTGTAAATGCCATAAATACAATTTTAGATCAAAATCCTAAACCATATATTTATTGTTAACATATACTAAGCACCATAGAATTATTTATGGTCCTCCGGTTCATATTCATATCAAATTCATGTTATTGACATACTGTGGATCTCTTGCGCCTCTGGCAAACGACTCTACCTCAACCAATATAACGACATATGGTACAAATGTGGCGATTTCTTGTCAGACAGGATTTGATCAAATCGGCAACCCTTCTCTCGTCTGTTTACCGAATTACAGTTGGAGTACCGCTGTTCCTACATGCTGGATATAAGGTCTGTCGAGTTTAATGAATTGATCTTATGTGATGTGTGTAATGTGTCCGTAATCATAGTCATTCTTTAAATCAATTACACTCTACACATATACATCATATAGGTAATTATAAGAAAGGTAGAATAAGCCCATTCTTATTTGATTTGTTATCTATAAGTAATACTCATGAATGATAATAACACGTACGTTTACAACATTAATAAGAAACACCAGTTTAGGATGTAAACAACCATCAATAAATGACATTAATATCTGGTTGACCTCTAGTAAGGGCAATTTATGCATTTGTACTATATAAAACATTTGTATCATGCTCATCCTGTTGCAAATGATAGTCTTCCAAATCACTATAAACTTAACCATTCAGATTGTGAATCTCTGGTGGCTCCGATAAACGGATTTAGTTCTAATACTATGACCAAATACGGGAAAACCGTGAAGTATTCCGTCGGGCTGGCTTTGACCTACTCGGGTCGTTCAAAGATGGCAAATCCATCTTCCTCCTCAGTTTTGTTCGTTATGTGATTGTATTTCTCTTTTTTTACTTTGATAGGCATATACATTTGCTGTTCTTTCTTGTCATGGTGATGTTCTGGCGACTGTGTGTTTGTATTTGTTGTTTCCTGCATGCCTCGTGCATTTACATTTAAGCCTTAGAAACACTCATGAGAAAGGCAATCGAACAAAATGCCCGAGGAAGACAAAACATGCATGTGTTTGATATCGAAGACCGGGTGTTATTCGATAATATACAGTAAAACCTCTCTATAATGACCACTAAATTACATCAATTATTTTGTGTTAAAGGCAGGTGGCTGCTTAAAGCAAGGTGATAGTAAAACAGAACGCTCCTATGGGAGCTAAATACCAACTAGTTAACACAATTTAGTGGTGGTTATAGAGAGGAGTTACTGCATTAGTGCCTTTTAGGGTTGCGTTTCAGTTTCGTTAACGTATCGACATAGGCCAATACTATTTTGTTGTAAAACAAAAATATAAGTATCGACGTAACTGATTTATTTTGTATCAGAGGGGCATTTTCCTATTTAAGTCAATCTTCATAATAATGATTGAACATGACAAATACCTAGTTTTATTATGTTATTAAATATGCGTTTACTGGGATTGTTACTTTAAAGCTAGATATTAGCCCAGATGCATTCATATTCGTGTATATATAATATAAAAAACGTCTGTCGTAGTATCACGTGGTTACACTGTATATGTGATTATCCTATTTTGCTATCTAGCAGTCAAAGGGCATGTGCGAGTGTATGTTGCAATTTGACGAGTGTGCTAGCCAGCGACCAAATGGCATGTACAACGGTACACGGTGCATTGCGACATAGCCTGCTACGTTGCGGTCAAAGGTGCCTTACGAGCGTATTTTGCAACTTTATACTGTTTGCTATATATTAGCCAAAGGGGCCGCGCGAACGTATGTTGCAATGTTACACAGTCTGCTATCCAGCATCCAAAGGGCCTGCACAGCAGTATGATGCATTGGAACACATTCCACTATCTAGCGGTCAGGTTGACATGTACGAGTATATGAATTATTGATGCAGATATGATTTATAACGTCAACTGTGCCTGTATTAGCGTGTGATGCATTGCTACACGGTCTGCTACCTAGCGGTCAAAGAGGCATGTAAGACGGAATGGTGCAAAGCTTAACGGTCAGCCATATAGCGTTCAAGTGGGAATACACGAGCTATGTTGAAATGTTTCACGGTCTGCTATTTAACGGTTAATGGGGCCTATACGAGTGAATGTTGCAATGCTGCACACACTTTATTATTATTCTGGACTGTATTAGTCTAATATATTTGATTCTTACTAACCATTAGCCTGCTGGAAAATGATGTATGTCACTCCGATCGTTTACAATTTTCACCTACTCCCTATTTGTTGAAGCCTTTGGAAACTAATGAACAAGCATCAAACAATTTGGAACCGGGTGATATGCCTGTTTGCAAAAGTCGACCCTGTTACCCCTTGTAGACGAAGGGTTACAATGAAATCAGATTGAAAAATAAAGAAAAAGGAGTAAATTATATTACTGACAGTAAAACCCACCAAGAAATTTCGTAGACCCTTTATTAATTTAGGCATTCCTGTATCTACAACAACGTGAAATCGGAATTTTTCAGTGCAATCAGCGATGGTGTCCGTTTTTGTCAGTTTGACGACATATGATCGGATCAACACTGGGACTGTAAACTTCCTTGTTTGGTAAACAGAGAAAGTGTAATAAAGCGAGACACAAGTCGTTGCCTATCTTAAACAAAATATCCATTTACACTCAATTAGTAAAATCTTAGATTGGAAAGTGTGTAGATAATTTAATCAAGTTAGAGTATTATATACCTTTGGTATTAGTATATATACAATTCTTCCAACCGGTTTCATTGGTATTATATAAACAAAAAAACTTCCTGTACGGTTCATTCATCCTATACATAAATTCTACAGCACTCGCCATGAGTTGTTATACCTTTCATTCAAGAATTCAAGAACACTCATGGACTGAAATTGTATCATTACAGCTAAAATAATTTGATTTTGAATTTGAAGCGGTGTCTGTTCTCGGTTATCACTGTTTGTAAAGGTACCAAAAGCCGTATTATGTGTTGTTGGGAAGTCTGGCGGGGATACACTGTTTGTTAACCTATGCTGACTTTGAGATAAGTGTGAGGTTAGGTCGTCCGTGAATTCTACAAAACCGAGTCTGCTATTTTGTCATTTTGCATTGATGTATTTGCTTTCGAAGGACATCATCTTACCAGAGCTTATTCACTTCACAAAAGCAAGTGTTTAGTACTTGTGTGGCAGCCGTAAAAGGTCGCACGGTACTTCATTCTCAGTATTGTCATATATTCTGTTCCTTCGGGATCATCAATTGCAGTGCTTTTAGTTTTGAAAATTGAATACCGCTTAAGCCGGTGTTAGGGGGCGTGAGCAGTGTTGCACTATTAATCAATGTTCATGAACAGGCTAAATAAAACCGATTCTGCAACTTTCTCTTTTTAAATTGCTGGTTTTGTTTTCGACGGATCTCATCAGAGTTTATTTAAACCCACGGTGGTGGTTTTTCCACTGACCGTTCCATGGTGGAACTCTCCTTGTCACCCTTGCTTATATGTTTGCTTGGTGTCTTTGTACTTGTGTGTTTGTTCATGTTTAAATTCTTTATCTCTCGCGTGTGTATGTGTGTGTGTGACTGTTTGTATGTGTGTTGTGTATGTGTCGACATTTTTTATATCGATGTTTTTAGAGGTGGTTGCGTTTTGTGTGCGTCTTTTCTTGTTTGACTTTACTACATTTTCATATATGAAGAAACGGGTTAGGACGTCCGTAAACCGGTTTAACCCCCCCCCCCCCACCCCGGTGGTATTTTTCCACTGACCGTACGTGCGTGCGTGCGTGTGGTTGTATGGATGTGTTGCTTGCTTTCTCATCATGTTTTGGTGTTGATTGCCTTTTTGTGTTTTTTCCTGCTTGATTTTACTTCTTTTTCAATTTAACATATTGCAAAGTAGTAAAGTGGGATAACATCGTATCAACATCAACTCATGTTTTTCTTCCTGTTCTCATTTAAGTAATAAAAGCAATACATTAGTATAATGTGAAAAAGTAAAATTGATAAATAATACATGACATGGTATCTATGACATTTTTCAGACTGTGGCTCTCTTTCGGCTCCGACACATGGATTTATTTCTGCCATGGTAACGACGTATGGAACAACCGCAACCTTTACCTGCATACCTGGTTATGAACTCATCGACACCTCGCCCGTGAAGTGTTTGGCGAATGGAACATGGAGTAAAATTGTTCCAGAATGCAAGAATAAAGGTGGAAACATTTAACTTCTCCTTAATTCTTACAACGTTTTCAAATGGACTATTCCAGAATTCAAACAGGTCAAGCTTATTTTGAAAATTTAGGGATTTTTCTAAAGATGAATGTAGATTGCAGATCCTGATTAGAGCGCAAATGACATAAGTGGTCCGTGCCCTGCACTCTGGTGGTAAATGTGCTCACATAAACTATTTTCAATAGAAATGTAGTATTATTATTATACAGATAGGCATTAATTAGAATTTATTTATAGCATGTTTAAAAATGTTTAATATTAATGTACTTTAACCCTTGTACAATGTCGTTAATTGTATTGTTTATGATGAGCTGATGATTTAAGCTAGGTCATTCATTTAATACTAATCACTAGAGCCACACAAAGAAGGTCTGTAAAGTTAAAGCAAAATAATGTAACAACAGCAACGTTAATGCAACACTGCAGTAATACGTAATACATATTTGATGCAATACAATTTTTGTTTTGTTTCATGATGCCTATCTATCCTATACGTGCAATAACCGCGGTCGCCTTTTATTAGTTTGGATATTCAAACAATATGTTTTATTGTCCTGATATGAGCACATACCATGTCACTGGTAAATTGATGAGTAATATTACGATATACTTTGCATTCACATTATAATTTTAGCTGTCCCCTCAGGATGCAAACAGTTGACAATAGCATCGTGAACATTGCGAGACTATGGACGATTAGAGCTTAAGCACGCGAAAGATCTAACAAAAGAAGTTTAGTTTGTTCATACAATTAGTATCATTTGATAGCATATGTTCTCTTTATCCATGTCAGTATCGTACGGTGAATATTGTGAGAGGACATCTTCTTGCATCACTACGGGGGCCAGTTGTGTGGATTCAAAGTGTGTGTGCAGCAAATCTGGAGTGCGTACTGAAAGCTTAGACCAATGTGACATAAGTAAGTTTTAACGATTCTAAGCATTTTCGCCAGATAATAATAATTTTAGTGTCATCCAGTGTCATTTTGTGAGCAAATCCAATCTTCCTATCAAACTGTTTATACATCCAAGGATTTACACAAGCTAGAGTGAATATGTGACACTTATTACTATAACAAGCAGAGAATATCCTGCTTTTGTGCTACTAAGAATCTAGCTTTGCAATATTTTGTAATTTGTAACTTGTGGTACGGCAGAACGCCGTATTTGGTTCCTAGTTTTCAAGTTATTCCCATTGTAAAGCAGGTACACGGGAGAAAATATACATCGCTACATTGACAAAAAATAATTACTGTCCATTTGTGATGAAAAGCGAGGACAACACCCCTCGACATGCTGCTCTACCTGGTCATAATATCGGCCAGAAAATAGTTACTTTAAAAACAAAGGACATGATAAAAGAAGCATTGAGCTGACAAGTGTTTTACGGTTAGCTTGGCATATTGAAGTCATTACATTTAAGACAAACCTCATATAATAAGATAGTGGATCGTTTATTTTATCAAAATACAACTTTATTTACACTATTTGTTAAGTGACTTTGAGATAAGTGTGATGTTAAGACGTCTGTGAACCGGTTTAAACCCCCTGTGACGGTTTTACCACTGACCATTCCAAGGCGGTACTCTTATGACACCCTTGCTTTTATGTTTGTGTTTGTGCGTAAGTTCGTGTTTTCGTGTTTGTCTGCGTGCACGCGCATGTGTATGAGCGTGTGTGGTTGTGTTGCTTGCTTTCTGTTGATGTTTTGATGTTGGTTGCGTTTTGTGTGTGTCCTGCTTGACTTTACTACTTTTTCATTTGCATGTGTGTTTATTTCAGTGGACCTATTTTCGTATGATACGGATGACGATCGTGCTTTTACGGCTGTTAATTCTGGAACAGCTAATGTCGCATTCCTTCCTGGGATACCAGTCTTTGGCTCTAAACATACCGAAGTCTTTGTAAGTTCCATACAATGATAAGGTTTAACACAAGTAGACAAAGAGAAAATAAACTGACATAAAGAGACAGATAAAATAAACGATCTGCTTTGAATGTACTTAATGAAGAATACATTATTTGAACATGTAATCCCCTCATGACGATATTTGGTAATATATATCAAGAATTATTTTAGACGTATGTGCGAGATAGTCCGAAACAGTGCATACCTGTCTTTGGTTCTAAACAGGCTCATGTCTATGTAAGTCTTATAGAATTGACAAGGGGTAACAAAAGTAGACAAAATATACATTTACTTTTAGATGCACTTCTCACATTACGAGAAGCAACATTTGGTGGTAATAAACGTCTTGAATTGTTTCGTACTAAAGACAAACATATGAAAGTCGTTACAAATAACTTAAGATGGGTTACGCAATGGTCTAATTTAATCGCCGTCGATGGCTGATCTGACTATGAAGCCTGTCGGTAGGAAGTGTCCATTATGGGTATGTACACAGCCACCGGATGACCCATATGTAGGTCCATACTGTTTGAAACAAATCAAAACGAAAATGAAATTGAACCTTAACGCAGACAACCGTTAAATAACGTAAATAAGGTTTGCTATGCAGGCTTCATACCTAAAATGTTTTCGTAAGAATTGCATCTACTAAAAAGTCAATAGGTGTATGTAATTAGTACTTTGTATATGTATTCGAGTAGCAATGTCCTACATTTTTTCGGATTTTAATTATGAATATTTGTACATTGGACGTGTGTTTTATCTTTTAAAATACATTTAATATTCAAACAACCTTTCAAGTTACACCTGGGGAACACCAACTCTTGTTGTTATACTTAGTTGCGAATGTTTGTCACGTTTGCATTTTCAGTCTATTATACCATTTCATGCAGGTTTCCTCAAACGGAATTGCCAGTCTAGGTGTCGAGTACAAAAACCCAACACCTTTTCAAAACGTGTCGACAAAGTCAACGGCAACAATAGTGGGTCCGTACTTTGCTTCCATCGAGGGTGGAACTGTTTTTTATCGATCATTTGACCTGATTTCCTCCAATGAAAAACTCGGTGGTGATGACGTTATACAAGTGGAAGACTTTGTGAATAGATATGGACAAATAAACAATTTCAAGGCAAAGTTTATCCTATTTGCAACATGGTGGAAGGTGAAGTCACCCGGACGTTCACAGGTATTATTCAAAACAGTTCACACATGTAATATCCGCTCGTTCGTCTGGACCATTAGTGTTAGTGTAACCTCTGTATGTGTTAAATAAATACGTTGGAAAACTGTACACGCGCAGTAACAGAAAATGCACTGTTCTAACTTTGTTTTGGTAATATGTTCGAACAGTTGTAAGCGAATTACCAAGAGTGCTGTACATCTCAGTATCCACGTAGTCCGTAACCATAATTTTCAAGAGGAGCTATTGATTCGTATGATAGAATGTAACATAATCTGATTGTTATTCTCTCTTGAGTAGTGATTTACTATGACTTAGAAATGGGTAGGGACAGAAGTCACATTATCATGCAACAGTTTTCAATTTGATCAATAATGCACTATTTAGCATGCACAACGTTTATGCACTGCAGTGGTTCTATTTTCCTGTAAAGTGAAAGTCACCCCGCCGTTACGCAACTTTCCGTCACGAATGTGCATTATTTACATTAATGTGTTCCTACCAACGTGCAGTTGTAGCTAGGTCACGTAAGATAATCATAGTATTTTGCATTATTATCACACACGTGAAATTCCTATATATTTTTCCATATAACTGCGATTAAACACGTTGTATTGTTTCATGCAACATTATCTCGTGATGGCAACATTACATCTAGATCAGTGATCGCTCAAAGAACAGTTATTAGACACTTGTCGCTGCTGCTGATTGCGAGTAGCGGGTGACTGTACACGACTTGGTTGAGTGGGGGGTCTCACTCAAACCATCGAGACATAATGATTTTTAAATTACCGTCTGCATTCTTGTCGTCTGCTTGTTTTCCAAAAGCAATTGATTTGTTTTCATTACTTCTGCACTAATAAAGATCTTCGTCGCACATTTTGGACCTCACATTAGCCATTATGGTTTGGTTGGATTTGTGCTGTTTAACGTGCCTGCTACGGGTGAATTTTTAATAACTATTGAATACACTTTGAATCCAGACGAAACGTCGCATGACGCGGCGTCTTATCTTGATCCAGACTGTTTTACACTCTGCTGATATTTCCTGTTCGAAAATGCAGAAAATTTAACTTTGAGAATTGTTGCAGACGCCAAGTTTTGCAGACGACAATTGCATACCAAGTAGAAGGTTAACTAAACTTCGCAAGGCAACACAATTATTGTATGCGTACGACGTTTGGTGAAAGGGTACCCAGTTCTGGATCCAAAATGTATGTGTAACCAAATCGGTAACTAAAGATGAATGAGTTAAAAATACAAAATAAGTATTACATTAATCATTTAATGCAATATACTAGGGGCAAACTGAGTTACCTCTGTCCGTTCGACCGTCCGACCATCCGTTAGTTAGAAAGTCCGTCCATTGATAATTGTAAGCGCAATTCCTCCTACATGTGTGGTTGGATTTCAATGAAACCTTAACAGAACGTAGCACACCATATGAGGATATGCTTGAAGAAAATCATTTTGGTTCGACACATTTTAGGGGAGCTAATCAGACTTTGAGATTTATTCCAGATATCATGTATGGTTGAATTCCTAAGCGCAACTCCTCGTACATGAGTAGATTTCAAGGATTTTTTAACCGGGAGTAATATGTTATATGAAGATGCGCATGAAAGATTGTCTTTACGATCCGAGATATTTCAGTGGAGATTATTTCACTTCAGGATTTATTCCAGATCTTCTATATTTTTGAACTTTTAAGATCAACTCCGACATGGGTAGTAAAGCTTTAAAAGTAATGCTCGTTATGAAATGCTTTGTGATGTTCTATAACAAAACAATGGCTTAGTCAAAATAGTACAAGGAGTTTGGGTACTAAATTCATGAGCGCAACTCCTCCTACTTTTAAAGAATGTTCCGCATAAAATGTCATTGTGCATCTCTTGTTTACGATTTTAATCAAGCTATTTTGTGGTCTCCCAAACCAAAACATAGACTTACCCAAGACATACATGATAGACTGGGGTATCCGAAAAAGAGCGTTGTTCACAGTTTGTAGTGAAGGAAAACACAGTTTGATGGCGATATCCTTTTCTTGCTGTGTCTCGTTTCACAATAAAGCCGTGAACGGTTCTTTTTGTTCATGTTTTTGTTAATAAGTTACAGCAAAATATCTAATGTATCCGTTTTAAAATGTCACATAATCCGCTCTTGTTATACAGGTACAAATTTAATACCTTATCATGCGTTTTGAGAGGACCCCCAATTTAGTCCGCCACCCGCTTTCGAGGGCCGTTTTCAGAAGCAGCGAAAAATGTCTATAAGCTGTGTGCGTGACGTCATGCGAAGCTTGCAATTTGATCACCACGCGACATTTTAACTGTTTGTGTCTGTCTAATTATTTGAGAAATGTCGCATTTTGCGACTATTTCGGAGGACGATTTGTCAAGATTGGACAGTGAAAAGGACTCCGACAGTACGCGTAATAAAAAGAAATGTGAAGCTGTTCCGTGAAGTTTAAGCACCGGGAATAACATTTGTTTCAAACTGTATATAGTTGTCATTGAATAAATAATTTTGCTGATGAAAATGTAATGTTCAATATAATAAAATTTATCACACCGGATGGAGGGCGACCACTCGTATTGTCAGCCCTCCGTGGATATTACCGACCTCGGGTTAATAATGTGTGCTGTCGCCCTCCAATGGATGCGATATATATATATATAATATACATATCTGCTATTCACTAAAGTCATAGCTACAGAGGGTATAACTGAAGCCTGTTTCACTTACTGTGCATGTTTCTGTATTTGATAATGTTTCATTTAAGCATTACATGTTCACAAGTGCCAGTCAGTCGAATGGAATTGCATTACTTTTGCAATTGCTGTTCTATACCCTTTGGTAAAAGTTGAAATGAAATCATAATGGACAGTTCCCACTATTTATCAAATGCTTCTCCTTGCACTCCATGTATTTCCCGTTTTAATATTTGACGTAATTTAAAGTTTTATATTTAACAAAAAATGAAACACAACTTATTTAGCCGAAGCGTATTAGTTTAGTTTTCGATATTATCAGTTGTTTATAATACGAATTAGTTTAGTCATCGATATTGTCAATTGTTTATAATACATATTAGTTTAGTTAATAGTAATACGTATCACTACATGCGATTCGTCATCAGTCCGTATTCACAAAGCTCTGAACTCAGACTCAAGACTCAGAATGAAATTTACCACAATCTGAATAATATTGTTTGTTCCACTTCAGAAATGATTATGATAATATAAGCGGTAAAATAATTATTTATGGCAATTTTTAGTCCAATTAGGCGAGGCATTGTTGAGATTTTGGCATATTCAGTTTGAGTTTTGAGTCTTAGTTTCAGACTGAACGCTTTATAAATGCTGCAAAGTTAGAGAAATAACGGAAATATGTTGTCATGACCATAATTCACAGAGAACTAATGGTGACTGGTAATGCTCATAGGCAGGATATCAATTGTTTGACACTGTCAGTTTGTTTGAAAGTAAATCAGAATCACAAAACTATACATTAGCTTTAACTCTTTTCGCTGTTATTGTCGCATCTGTGATTACCTATGCAAACCTTTGTAGTAACCCGATGTCTCATCAGGATCATAATTGGATTGTACTGTAGCAATGTTGAGAAAATTAAAATGTTAGTTCACGACAAATTTTGCAGAGGATAATATTTGAAGACGGTAATGTTTGGCAGCGATATTTTATTTTATTTTATGACGTTTCGTAGGAGGCAACGTTCCAGTTGGTACTGGTCACAGACAGCGTGGACACATTTGCTATGTTCATTTACGGCCATGAGCAAATGCATTGGTCAAACAGATCGCCAGCTGATGTGTGGATAGGGATCACTGCAGGTGGTACTAAGCAGGAAACACACGTCCTGTCCTTCTCCAATTATACTTCAAGGATGGACATGTATGCAGACACTAAAGGTGTGATAAGTATTGTACTGTAGACACTATGTTCAGGCTTCTAACGTTATATTTCTACCTATGGCAGTTCATTTGTAACAGAAACAAAAAGCTGTTGGCGCGCCGTCTGTTTTAATCAATAGTCAATAATATAAACGATATCGGCAAGGACTTTGTTTCACAGTATGTAGGTTTGCAGAAATATATGTTATTCAATCCAACACATTCATTCATTATTTATTTATTTATATATATTCATCTATATTTATTTATTTATAGTATCTATCTCGTAAATGGATTTGTATCATGTACATTCTGATTTTACAATAAACACATTCATTTATTTTTCAAGGACTTAAGGGGCTTCTGTTCTATCGCCTTACAACCGTAGGTGAACGTCCACGAAATGACGCAATCCTTTGTCTTGAATGGTTTAATATGAACAAGGCACGAGAGGGCGAATTCAGAAAATCAGCGGCAACATTACCCGAATGCCCATGTGACACCAATAAACTTCTGATAGACCATTGGTATAGTACAGCTTCAAAGCAGTTCACAGATGTCAACTGTACAACACTATTTCCAGCCATTAGATTTGGAACTCATGGAAAGGTAGAGATTGAACACTGTTGCTTAATTGTAGGCAACGTTATGTCGATACATTATGGCTCTGTCACACTCTAGGGTATGAGAGGAACCTATGAACTACGTATGAAAGTGTTCGACAATCTGGTCATACGAGCAACTTTTTAGTGTATGAAACAATTTTGCCTATACCATATTCGATAAAGGTATTCGCTGTTTATGTACCATATCTCAGGCGTATAGGCAGCGCATGACAAACGTATACGAGCGTATGCCAACCTATGTCTCTGTCAGTGTAGTGTATATCAGCGTTTATGTAGCGTATGCGAGTATATGAATAACTTATGAGTAGCTATTGATAGATATACGTTACAGTTCCGTTACGCTATCCATATGATAGTTTTACTAGCCGCCTTCATACCACCGTTTGTGAAGCATATGTCATTTAGAAAGAACGTACCTTTACTACGAAAGACCGGCGGTGACATTTCCACTTCAAGATTTCACACAATAGAATTCATGATTTCACGATTTCACAATTTCATGATTTCATGATTTCATGATTTCACGATTTCACGATTTCACGATTTCACGATTTCACTTCAAAATTTCACAATTTCACGATTTCACGATTTCACAATTTCAAGATTTCAGGACTTCACAATTTCTCGATTTCGCAATTTCAACCTCATGTAGAATCTTTTAGCCACGTGGCACGCTGACGTAATTAAGGCAACAGAGTGGCTCTCGCCCTTGAAATCAGGATGGCAATTTGAAATCCATAAATACACCTTTCTACGCCTTTGCAAACAGGCTAGACCCAGCTCAGACGACTCCTATAGGATTTAATCTTATTTAAAATCCATGATGTCATTATTTCTTACAGTTTATTATTAATTAAATTCTCCTCCAGTACAGTGTCATACAAACATAAGACAATGATTTAACACAATAAACACATGATTGGCATTCTCATGCATGAATATTCATGCAGGAAAGGGTTAAACAATATTGATGGTGGACCTGATGACAAGCTACATGCAAAATATGAAGGCCCTCGGCCCTACAGTTCTGGAAGGGAAGATTGTCATAGTTTTCCGCCGTTTCTTTCATCGTGGCTTTTACTTCAACATGTGCGTTTTGATGACGTCATAACAATTCAAATAGACTAAATGAAATCATGAAATCGTGAAATTGTGAAATCATGAAATTGTGAAATCGTGAAATTTTGAAGTGAAATCGTGAAATCGTGAAATTGTGAAATCGTGAAATTGTGAAATCATGAAATTGTGAAATCGTGAATTTTGAAATTTTGAAATTTTGAAGAGAAATCGTGAAATCGTGAAATTGTGAAATTGTGAAATCGTGAAATTGTGAAATTTTGAAGAGAAATTGTGAAATCGTGAAATTGTGAAATCGTGAAATTGTGAAATTGTGAAATCGTGAAATTGTGAAATCGTGAAATTGTGAAATTTTGAAGTGAAATCGTGAAATTGTGAAATCGTGAAATTTTGAAGTGAAATCGTGAAATTGTGAAATCATGAAATCGTGAAATCATGAAATTTTGAAGTGAAATCGTGAAATCGTGAAATTGTGAAATCGTGAAATCGTGAAATTTTGAAGTGAAATCGTGAAATTGTGAAATCGTGAAATTGTGAAATCGTGAAATTTTGAAGTGAAATCGTGAAATTGTGAAATCATGAAATCGTGAAATCATGAAATTTTGAAGTGAAATCGTGAAATCGTGAAATTGTGAAATCGTGAAATCGTGAAATTTTGAAGTGAAATCGTGAAATCGTGAAATTGTGAAATTGTGAAATCGTGAAATCATGAATTGCTTTGTGTGAAATCTTGAAATGGAAATGTCACCGCCGGTCTTTCGTACTTTACCGACACCCTAGCGTATTCAACCTATGCCTTGCGTATTATGAGCATATGAATAACGTATAATGTATACGCTCATATACGCTGAACTTTTTTGAACAAGTTCAAATGTGTCTACTATGTCATATTATGGAGAAGTGTGTATATAGCAAATTTCTTAGCCTACAATAGAGATAATTTTATTTATTTAATTCCAATTTTCAGACGTGTGTTCCTTTTACGACATACTGTTTGATGTTACTGCTTCCTAGGAACTACCTTTTAATTTTTAAACTTTAGGATTCATTACAACAAAACTTAAAACACTTATTTGTGAGTATCCTGCATTATATGTTCTAAAACAGTGAAATGATTTTCGTCACTGTGAATCTCGACTTGGTGACTGAGTTTTATGGTGAAGGGATTTAGAAACTTCGTAAAATTATTGGACATACCTTTTGTCTCACTTTGTTTACTACATACGTTACAAATTCATTAAAAAGGGGTACGATCCTATGGTACTACAACATAATGCATGCCTGTTTGTCACCCCTTTTACAGGTGGCAATTACTGTGCCCTTTTTGCATGTACGCCGACAGGAAAGGTTTAGTACTCTATGAAGACAACCTCTAAAATCCGGAAACGGAAGGAGGACGTCCAATATTTGTTTTCGTTTTTGTCCTATCCTTTAATACGTTTCTACAGTTACTCTATTTGCAGCTCATTGAGTACACTAGCGATAGGTCGATACAGCTTGTTTCACTTAAATATGTTTCCGTTTTACATGCACTTTACCACTGTGTTTGTCATCGCGGTTGTTGTAGATTAGTCGGAGAGGAAATACGTTTAATTACACTGTTTGTCTTTTAGGGTTGGGTGGAATAAATATGAGACTGGTCGCCCCTAAACCGGTTTAAAGTCCCAGTGAAATTTGTTACTGACCGTTATATGGCGGTACTTCGATCTCCCTCTTTTGTTTATTTGTTGTCTTTGTGCGTCTCTTTCTGTCTTTCATATGTATGTACATTTGCTTTTTATTGTCGTGGAGCTGTTCGGGCGGTTGTGTGTTTTGTATGAGGTGCTTCCTGCATGACTCATACATGTACTCGGATTTCCAGTTGAAATTCGTTATAAAGCGTCCTTTCTAAGGAGTCACAGAACTGCCAAACATATGTTTAGAATAATCATGTTATCAGTATTCAAACGTAGGGTACATTTTGCCGACACGATGGTGTTTTTGTATTTAAAGTTCAGGTGAGGGTATTTCCATTTGTTGCATCTCTTGACTACTCATATTTTCGCAAATTTTGCGTGACAAAATAACTTTGAAATCGTGATCTATGTGACCATAATGCTAAAGTACATGGTTAGGAAAGAGTTGTTTATATTGAAGCTATTCGAATTGTTATAACCTTGGAGAGAGAGCTCTGTCGTAAAACTAATGTGTACCGTTTGTACTCGGTCTATATGAAGGTAATTGACATTATCTTGTCGCGTTTATTGTTTCGACTAGCACACGTCAGCTATTGATGTGAACACAGAATTAATATTGAAAGCATTTTCTTACTTTATCAGTATTCAGATTCCCCTAAAACTATTGGATAATGGACTGTAAGCATTATTGTACTAATATGAATATCTGTACAATTTTTGGTTTTTATTGAGTTTTATAAAAAATGACAGAATATAACTTCAGTGGTTGGACGAACATTGCAACGTTTAGCGTCATTCGTTTTCAGACAATACTCGTAATCGAACAAATAGAATAGAAGGCATGTAATACTTTTATATTTACTCGCGATATTACCAGACCTGGGGTAATTAAAATTGTAATTGTAATTAATTACAATTAATTACATGTTTTCAATGTAATTGATGTAATGTGTAATTAAGTGCTTTTTTAATTACATGTAATTGTAATGTAATTAATTACAGTCAAAAATTAGGTGTAATGAACAATTACTTTTCAATTACTTTTCAATTACTTTGGTTATTTATACTATAAAGCACAGCCATTCAGTGATTTTAATAGATTTTATTTTTTAAACATTGAATCCATATACAGAAAGTGACTTAATAACAAATGTTATTTCAGTGTATTATATTGTTTAATATACAAAGAAATTGAAATAACATGTTACATGTATATTCAATTAAATGAGATCCCATATTCTGCAAATTATTACTCTGCTGCAGAATTTTATAACTATACCCACTGAATAGTTAAACACATCTCATGAAAATGGTAAAATTGTAATATTCATTCTTCAATTGCAAACAAGGCAGACATTACCAGTATGTATTCTGCATTGCTAACGTACCCTGATGTGACAGCTCATATAGAAGGCGCCTCATCTCAGTTTACATAGTGTTTTTTTTTTAATTTATTATAGCATATAAAAAAATTAATTTTGCATTTTATGGGAATGTGTTATGAATTTTTACTAAGAACAAAACCTAGAGTTATATTTCAAACAGTACAGACCCTGTTCGTTCAAAGGGCTCCTATGATAGCACTTTGATATGGGTATGCTTTGTTCCCTAGTGTCATCAGTGCAATATAAAAATTATTGTGTTGGAAGAGTTATATAAAGTTTGGCAGATTATCCAGAATGATAATTAAATATGTACAGCCAACTGCACTAACACCTTTACTGTTACCTGTGATAATTATGCTATTGACAATAGACAGTGTCACACCTGACTGACCACAAAAAGCAAAATGCAGTAACCATTAGTGACCATAAATTGTATAACCCCCATGATATAACCCTTTGTCTGCTGACAAACGGCACATGATAAATTCTACATCTGCCCTGCTCCTTTGGTACAACCGTTTCATTTTAATTAAAAGATGAGGAGAATTGTATACAAATGGCTACATCAGCTTGAATTCTGACGAATACCCCAGATAAAGAATAAACTTGGTTTCTCACCCAGATCCAAACTGAAAATGATTATTATTGACCCTACCAGGTAATGAATTTAAATTCTCTATATCAACCACTGTTTTTCTTCCAGTCTTGATATTTACTGGTACGGTAGATCTGCAGTATTGCAGATTATGTATGAAAAGTTAGAATAAGTGCAGACCCTGATCAGATCATCTGTGTATAACATGTTTATGACAGCTTTCTGATGAAGATTTATTATTTTGTATATTGGTACCGGTATGAATCCAAGATGTTTATAAAAATACTTATTGATACATGAACAGAAATCAGTGAGTCACTTTCTCAAACAATTCTTGTTGCCAGCCTTTTCAAAGTAATTGAGATGTAATTAATTACATTTGGCAAAGTAATTGTAATTTAATTAATTACACTCACAGAACTCCTGTTATTGTAATTGTAATGGTAATTGACCTTTCATGAATGTAATTGTAATTTAATTAATTACTTTGCCATGTAATTAACCACAGGTCTGGATATTACACAGCAACACCAAATGAAATACGCACTCGCCCTCAGCTCATTCAGCTCATTTTGGCTCCTTGTATGTTTCACACCAACATCATTTTGGGGACTGTAACACTAAAAATAGCACGTTGTGGCAAAGGAATTAGAACATGAAGGAACTCTAGAAACACCGATTCACAGCAAACGAAGAGCGCCCATACATACATAATACACATATTCTATACACATACGCATACAAATGTTCTTTGCATGCTTAATGTTGAGAACATAGTTCAACAAATACTAAAACTGATCAAAATCGAAATGCAAGATGTGACGCGCTGCCCTCTGACTACGTTTGGTTTAATCTTATTTAGAGTTGCTGCTACAACACAACTACTGGGTTATGGATAAACGAGAGGCCATATGCAGGGACATATTTCGAGTACCATCCAAAGGAACATCCAGCGAAACACATACAATATGATTTCAATCCAAAAAAACAATGTTGTGAACAGTCGCCATTTTGTAGTCTGTACTATCAACTGCGACCAATTGGAACTTGTGCCACACGAACCAGGTTTAATATTGGTAAGTAGAAAATTCAACACTCAGTTCAAATTCATATAGATTGCTAAATTGCCTATACAAAATGTAACTAATATTGATCAAATTCTTTTCAACAGTACCGAATAATACAATGTTGCATTTTATGAAAGGACATGTGTTAATGTTTGTTTATATCGAGGTTTAACATCGCCTTAACGATATAAAACCTCTCTATAACGGCTTCTAAATTGTGTTAATTAGTTGGTATTTAGGGCAGGTGGCTGTTCAACGCAAGATGAAATTAAAACAAAACGCTAAAAAAGGAGCGTTCTGATTTACTTTCACCTTGCTTTATGCAACCACCTGCCTGTAACACAAATAATTGATGTAACGTAGTCGCCGTTATAGAGAGATTATACTGTAAGGCATATTCCGATGTACAGCCAGTTACAGATACAGGAAAACACAAAATGTTTTAGCTTGAATGGGATAAATTCTGAAAGTTGATCCTTCAAAACCAAAATCAGCAATATAAAAAGAGAACAATGTAGACTCGGTTTTATTGAATCTGTTCATGAGCAGTTTTTAAAGTTGCAGTACTACACGTGCATCTAGCACCGGCTTAAGTGGTATTTAATTAAGAAAACTAATAACATCGACACTAATGAAACTTAAGGACCAGAAACCATAACAACACTGAGACATAATTTGTGCACCGTAGAACACCCGGGTTGAACCACTGACCTACTGCTAATCACATGTATGGCTTCCTCACAAGAACATTCCAAATGTCCTGACCGGGTTTCGAATCACAGATGCAAATGTAAAGAAAACAGTTATATAGCAAAAAGATTCGTTAAACAACACGTGCATTAAGACTCCAAAAGAGTAACTCTGAAGTTGGTAAATCAACTATATAAAAGTCGAAGTCATACAATTGTCATGGTTTTGGAAGAGGTCCATTTTTAAAAGACAGATCAATGTCCACAAAGGTGTTAAAATGTCTTACTGATTTATGTTACCTGAATTTCTTTTTGGTACATAAGAGAAAATTTGACATCAAAATGAATTATCAATATTACATATGTCATCCGTATATCAATATGTTTCATGGAAAGCATTGATGACATCTGCCCGTGTATCAAGGTCATACTGAACATGAACTCCTTTTCAAAGCAATTAATAGATCTGGAAATAAACAATAACTATTTTCCATTTGCAAACAAACTTGTGAAGTTGAACATTACACAAAGTGGATTTGGCTTGATGTTTTTAGATATGGGGATACCATGTATCGTCAAGTTGCTAGTACACCTATGGGTTCAAACTGTGCCGATTTTGTTGCAGATTTTTTTTTGTATTGCTATGAGAGAGATGTTATGCTAAGTTGAAAACCTGATACACAAGCTGATACTGTTTATACTATTAATAAAATGTCTAGGTATTAAGACGATATTTTGATTTTGGATAATCCTTATTTTGAAACCATGGTTTCTCCTATTTATCCAAAATGAATAAAATAAGGCGAATCCATTGCTTCCTTTTTGAATTTGAATCTTTCATCATAAATGATAAAGTTCCATCACAAAAATACGATAAATGGGAAGATTTTAATTCCATAATTGTTGATTATCCTTTTCTAGATGGAGATGCACCCCATTCTACACCTTATGGTTTACTTTTCTCAACCTATTCGCTTTGCCCGAGCCTGTTCTTTGCTAGACGATAGTCGTAATTTAATCATAACTGAAAAAGTCATAAGCAAGGTTACAGATAGCACAAAATTTGGAGAGCTTTTTCATTTTTTATCGAAATGTACCTCTCATTAGTAAATATAATTTCAATCTAAGGGCGTTACTTCAACAAGGTATTTCTCATCCAGGATTCTATGGTGATATTATCTACAAACTCAGGAAAGTTCAGTGTCATATCCATTGTCATGCTTTGTTTATTAATCGCATTAAAACGTTTAGGAAGAAAGATTATGATCCCGTTATAATGCAACGCACTGCATGCTTGATTATTGGCCCTTTTATTGTCGGTGGCCTTGCTTCCCTCCTCTTTGCTTGCACGATGACAGACCGATGGTAGTACTCTATGGTGGTATACTCTTAAACCCAGGAATCGGATGAGCTTACCAGGCTTATATTGTCTTTTCTCTGCCGTGCTCTTAACGGATTCCCTGCAGTTGATATGACATCAGCCATCGAGTACAGTACATATTTGACGGATTCTCACAGTTGTTGCAATGCTATGCTATACATATTGTCCTGTGTTTACCGTCTTCTATGTTGTGGGAAGTCTGGCGGGGATACCTTTATTTACACTGTTTGTTAAGCTACGGTGACTTTGAGATAAGTGTGAGGTTAGGACGTCCGTGAATCGTTTTAAATCCCCAGTGGTGGTTTTACCACTAACCGTTCCAAGGCGGTACTCTCTGAACTATTCTTCATTTTTATAACATAAATTAGGTTGAGGCATGTATTGTTTTTAAATCTCTTCATGTTTCTGTATGTACATATGTTCAGATTGATGATAGGTGTTCTGACAAGCAGACAGGTGGGGGATATTCGTTAGCCTTTGGCTTACAGTTCTAGTTTTATATTGCAATCACTTCTATTATTAAATATGTTTCACATACTATGTACGTTTAGATATTGACTAAATAGTATGTCCCATTTATATTTTAAAGTTTGGAAGACAAATATATATCATAACAGCTGTGTTTCTGCATAGCCTAAATTTCTTTTTAAGCACTCGCCTGGGGCGATCCACATATTCGAACTATTGACGGAAAGGAATACACTTTCAATGGACATGGTGAATACATTCTTGCGCGTATAGAAGGAAAGTTTGAACTACAAGCTAGAACAGCTCCTGCCCTTCGTAAGGATTTAACAAAATCGGAGCATGCCGCCATATTTACGGCTTTTGCTGGAAGGGATGCAAAGCTAAATTCCTCATTCCATGCTGAACTGAATGAGAACTTTACAGGTAGTATCATATTAGTTTTGGAAATACGCTTAACATCACACTGTTTTAGACTATGGTTATAGACCGTGAGTTACCTAATCACCGTGAGATCTTCAATATATACATATATTCAATATATAATATTCATATTACGATACCCCTTTGCCAATTTTGCATACTGGGTGCATATATTGGCGGTTTGTTTGTATTGCATTGTGGTTGTTTATATGCATTAGCTACAAAATTGACTTTTCATGTTAACACATTGTCCTACATATGTAAGGCAATATCTTATGTATAGTATTGTATGTTATACATAAACCCGTTTCAGGTGGTTCTGGGTCGTAACTGTATGATGTACTGGCACTGTACACATATTGTTTCATAAAAAATTGGGTGACATGAGTGAGCGGACACAATAAAGTCACAGTGTGAGTCTGTTTCCCTTGAATTGCGGACATCACAACGTACAGAAAAGGACTTTAACATTGGCCATAACTTTTGGACTAGCGGAGATGGATACTTGATATTTGGCATGCTGGTGTATCTCATGAAGCTGCATATTTTGAGGGATGACATATCCAGGTCAATGTTATTCTTCAGGGTCAACGGTCAAATAGTCTGTTTGTTTGTCTAACTTTAACATTGGTTATAACGTTTGAGACAGTATAGCTGCACATTTTGAGGGTTGACATGTCGAGGTAGCATGTCAAGGTAAAGGTCATCTTTTAGGGTCAAAGGAAGGTCACAGACTTTAACATTGGCCATAACTTTTGAACCTGTAGATACAGACTTGGCATTTGGTATGCATGTGTATCTCATGAAGCTGCACAATTTGGGGTGACATGTCAAGGTCAAGGTTTTCTTTCAGGGTCAAAGGTCACCGACTTTAACATTGGCCATAACTTTTGAACCAGTGGAGATACAGACTTGACATTTGGTATACATGTGTATCCCATGAAGCTACACAGTTTGGGGTGACATGTCAAGGTCATCTTTCATGGTCAAAGGTCACCCACTTTAACATTAGCCATAACTTTTGAACCAGTAGAGATACATACTTGATAGTTGGTATACATGTGTTTCTCATCGGGGGTTAGGGGTCACATGTCAAGGTCAATGTCATCTTGAAAGGTCAAAGGCCATTAACATTGGCCATAACGTTAAAACCAGTATATATACAGTCTGATAATGGTATGCATGTGTATCTCATGAAGCCGCACAGTTTGAGGTTTGACATGTCAAGGTCAAGATCAAGGCCGCACATTTTGAGGGGTGACACGTCAAGGTCAAGGTCATCCTTCAAGGTCAGAGGCGACATACATAGGTCAAATCACTGACTTTAACATTGGTCATACGTTTTGGACCAGTAGAGATAGAGAGGTGATATTTGGCATGCTGGTATATCTCATGAAGCTGCACAATTTTAGGGGTGACATGTCAAGGTCAGTGTCATTCTTAAGGGTCAAAGGTAAATTGTCTGTTTGTCTGTAATTTCAACATTGGTCATCACTTTTGAGTCAGTACAAAAAGAGACTTGATATTTGGCATGCATATGTATCTCATCATGTCGCACAATTTGAACTGTGACATGTCAAGGTCAACGTCATCTTTAAAGGTCAGAGGTCAAATATATGGGTTAAATCACAGACTTTAACATTGGACATAATTTTTGAACCAGTACAGATAGAGACTTGATATGTGGCATGATTGTGTATCTCATGAAGCTACATAGTCTGAGGGGTGACATGTCAAGGTCATCCTTCAGGGTAAAAGATCACCAACTTGAAATTGGCAATAACTTTTGAACCAATAGAGATAGAGTCTTGATATTTGGTATGCATGTGTATCTCATGCAGCTGCACAGTGTGGGGTGACATGTCAAGGTCAAAGTCATCTTTCAGGGTCAAAGGACACCGACTTTAACATTGATCATCACTTTTGAACCAGTAGAGATACAGATTTGATAGTTAGTATACATGTGTTTCTCATTTTTGCTGCACAGTTTGAGGGGTACATGCCAAGGTCAAGGTCATCTTTGAAGGTCAAAGGTCACCAACATTTACATTGGCCATAACATTTGAGCCAGTAGATACACAGCTTTGATACTGATATGCATGTGTATATCATGAAGCCACACAGCTTGAAGGGGTGATATGTCAAGGTCAATGTCACCCTTCATGGTCAAAGGTCACCAACTTTAACATTGGCCATAACTTTTGAACCAGTCGAGATACAGACTTGATATTTGATATGCATGTGAACCCCATGAAGCTGCACAGTTTGAGGGGTAACATGTCAAGGTCAATCATTCAGGGCCAAATATCATATCAAGGGGGCATAGTGTTTCACAAACACTTCTTGTTAACTGTAAAACTAAATACATTAATACACCATTTTATTGCTATTAAAATGTGTTTTATATAATATCACCTTAATACGGAGATCAAGATATGAAGCACAAATAAGAAAATGTCAACACTTATAAGGCATGATGATGAAGTTTTGCTATTGGGCGTACTATGTACCGTATGTGGTACTCTTGTTATCATTTTACAAAACGATAAGTTATCTATACATATGTGTTCATAAGTTGTACATAGTGCAGTTTGCTGGGGTGATTAATTATTGCCGATATCGCAAAATGTACATTAGCCACCGATTCTATATAATTATCAAGTTCGTATAAAAACCATTACCACAACATATTGCTTCCCGATTTCAACATATTACATTTCCATATGCATACTTAACGTCATTGTATATTAGCAATGATTGCATCTATATATATATTAGGTATTAGTTTTCCACAAATTATCAGAGAGAACTATAAATGTTAGACATGAATTTACAAATTAAATAATGAAGAGGTATCCGATCTCAGTTATCTTAACTCTTTCGCTGCCAACGTCGCAATATGTGATTATCTATACTCGGCGTCTCATCGGAATCCAAATTGTTTGTCACTGTGAATGTTTTATAAACAAAATGAAGCAAAATAAAAATAAAACATTATAGCAGACGACAACGTGTGCAGCGAATAAATTAAAAAACATCATCAACACTTATATGAGGAAAACACGAGGCTTGAACGACTAGAAGAATTATTTCAGTGTGTATTAAAATAGAATAGAAGTATAACGGAATACTTCGTCCTACGTAATACCGGAAGCACAAATGAAGTGCACGCGAAAATTAAATTGTTTTTTTGCCTACCGTAATAGCTCGCTATATAAATAACGATTTTTCACTAGATAATGGCATTTCAGGCAGAATATATGCTTTTTTGTTGAATTGCATTAAAAACTATAACAATGGCGTATCGCGGGGAACTAAAACGTAATTGATGACGTATAAATTATGCCCCACCGTGATTAACCCTATTGTAATTGACATTTGCGACGATATAGGATGTTTCTAACTCTCTGAAATGTACAAATCGTTAGAAAACCTCATAATTATATTGTGTAATTTCTCGATTTAGAGTAGCTAGCTAATCCTACAATTTAATACATGTACATTTGAATAAAGTGTGCATACACTTTTTCTAACCCTTGGTTCCATTTGAATGTTACTATTTCGAATGTGAATGTATATGATTAACAATTACGGACAAAATACACCGATGAAAGTTTCTTCGCGATTTTAGCTACTTTTATTCGTTTGATATATTTTATCATCTTATTCACAGGATTGGTCATTTACCTAAACGGGGCGGACCTCACAAACAGATATAAAGATAGTCCATCGTTTGAAGTTATTGACGGTGATATCATCCTGACTAGACGTGATAATACCCTCAGTGTCCTTTTTTCCTCAGCTGGTAAGAGCGTGACTAATAACAATAATGTGGAGTTCTATATGACAGTGCTGTTTTTCCGATGTATATCGGTTCCAGCACACATTGGCACATAGTGCAGTTTGAGAAAAGGAGTTAATTATATTATTGCTGTCAGTATATCTATCGACATCTAAGGTTGGAATTCATTCATACAGTTTGTCCAAAAAGAAAGTTTACAGTTTTATCCCCTTATAAGTTTGTCAAATATTGAACTATATTGGTGAAAAATACATCATTTTAAAGCATACGTGCTCATGTTTTCATTACGCATAAAATCTGTTTCATTACGCTTAAATCTGTAATGTCGCGACGGTATGACGTCATTCAATAACGTATTATTTTCACAATGTGGCGTCTGACGTTCAATCAGCGTATTTCTATTGTGAAAAGTTGTTATGAAATCAAAAGTGTTACTGATGTGCAAAGGTAGTTTACTATGCATATAAAGGCATGAGTGTGAATAGGTTGAACATCTACAAGACAGTAAGACAGTTTGAGGAACGTGGGACAGTAAAGATTCTCCAAGGTCGGGTCGACCATAGACCAGTAGAAGGAACGAAATGGTTAGAGTGCTCAAAGACATGCTGCAATAAAGCCCTGGGCATATTATAATAAGAAAGGGTTTAGAATTTTTCCCATACCAAATTCAAAACACCACACTACAAATAAGGTGTTGGATGCATTATATGAAACGTTTGGTGATAGAGTAATTTCCATGAAATCACCAGAGGTGAAGCACTGTGGTGTGACACGGCCCACCCACAGCCCGGATCTCAATCCTTGTGACATTTTATGTAGGGCCATCTGAAGTCGTTAGTGTACAGCCCAAAATTAACGGACACATCTAAGCTTCAGCGAAACATTAGGAGAAAGGTTAAGAAGATCAGTATAGACGCATGTGCTAAGGTAATCAACTGTTTCAAAGAGAAAGAGAGTGCGGGAAAGGAGACTGCAAATGGGTAGACATCTTGAAAACGTCATAAACTACTGAATTACGTCATAGACAAAATAAGGAAAATTACACCCTGTACATAGTTATATTCCGCGAAGGTCTTCTTTTCGAATGATTGAAATATGGTTATCAACGCAATGACATTACTCAAAGTTCGAAATAGATTGCGTTACAATGAACTATGTGATCATGTTTAAAGATGGTTGGTTGAACCATGTTTATTCTGAAATTCACCTTATTCAGAGGTGACCGAAGGGAATGCATTTAGTTTGTTTTATTATCAGATAAAATCATCTGCTGTGAATTAAAGGACTCTTTGGTGTAGTATATTTCTGTTACATAATTATAATATGCTTGTGTTTGCATAGGGTATGTTTCTCATATATTTTTGTTCTTTTCCGACAGAGGTGGCTTTGAATATAACAGTTGGAGTAACTCTTTTGAAGATTGTCACATCATTTCAACACACAATGCAGAACACGATAGTTGGCCTTCTTGGCAATTTTGATGGAGACCCTGAAAATGATTTCAGAATGAAAAACGGAACCCAACTTCCGTCCAACATGAGTCACAGAAATATCTCCGAATATGCAAAAACATGTGAGCATCGTGTATTTCGTACAGGTTATCTTCACTTATGATATTTTTTAAAAAAATATTCTCCAATAGCTCTGATATTTCCGGACAGCTGATACAAGATTATATCTGATCTAATTTGATTCATTCAATACTATTAGATACCATGTTTGCCAACATGAATGTAATTATTTATTTGGGTATTCAATGTAGATGTCATTAAACTCTTTATCAAGGATTCATCAAACCAATGTAGCCTATGGTCCAATTGATACGGATTTTATGCATGGTAGTTATTATTCTGTTCACAGGGGAAGTGGAACCAACACGGTCAATCCTGCATTATAGTGATAGCAAGAACTACATGCAATATCGAAACGATTCATTTCCCTCACAATTTCATGACGGACTACCAGAGCCCAATCGCACTGAAGCGGAAGCTTTCTGTGGAAGGGGAGAGCAATCGTGCATATTTGATTATGTATATACAAACAACAAAGACGTTGCAAAAGATACAAAAGTTACTAAGTATAGGGCCATCAAAGTTGCGGAAGAAATAGGTACTGCTTACAATTATAGTTCTGTTTATAAAAGTGTACCCATGCAGTTTGTTGTAGTGAGAAACCATCGGACTAGGACACAATGGTATAATTTGCTTTTTGATATGGATTTAAGTAATGTCAGTCCGGCGAAACAAGTAAATAATGAATATAATGAGTATATCTGTCAACAGAATTTCACGGGCAACATATAATACTATTCTTTACCAGCTAACTAACAAAGACTTTGGTTACAACACCCATACGCAATCACTATCCTCTTTAATTACACAGTTAGTCTCTGTACAGTCTGGGTCAAAACGGTACGCAGCTGCTATCACAACTATGTTAATCAGTTATTTCAAGACTTCTTAACCAGTCGTCCTTACCCGATTGCTTTTGTCCTTACCCGATTGCTATCCCAGTATTGCATCCATATCTAAAGCATTTTATGGTACAGTGAATGCACTATATGTCGAGATTCATTTTCATTTCAGATGCTGTGATACCTAATGTTAGTGTTTGTAACGAGACCTTTGTTACAGCTGGCAGTTTAGTATCGTGCATAGTTACTGTAAGCGAAAACGCTACAATAAATTTTGTGGACAACAACGTCGGGACGACTTACAACAATTTGACAAAAACGGTTGAGTTTATTGTCTCCAATGATAACCTACCAGGTTTAAGGTGGGTGAAATAATACTTCTTTCCGAGAATTGTCTATGCTTTAGGAAGTTTGTTTGTGTTGGTTAACGTTCGTTTCTGCTCACTAAACTTCATGTTTCCGCTTAGTAGAAATACATAAACATGTATTTCTGTCCCAATCTCAATCCTGCCCTGACCTTCAGAATTTCCATCTGCACAATTGCATGAATCAGTGAAATATTTTGTCCGCCTGCTTATCGCATTGACTTTGTACGGGTCCTGTCATATTCTTATATTTTCAGACACATTCAGAGAGTCAAATAGCTTTGATATTGATGAGATATATAGTGATTCCATAGAGTAGCATGTTGTTTTACATACAGCTTATAATATGCATGCGCATATGTTAAATACAGTAAACAAATCAGCAAGTAACACGCCTACAACCAACCTGTCTGTCTGTAACATCTCTAACTCAAGTTCCACTTGGTGGATTCTTCCCAAATTTAACCACAATGTTTATCTAGACGTGCTACAGTGGCCTGCCAAGTCCCGGTTCGTTAATCAATATCGCACAATTGGACTTAGAATTTGGGTTAAACAAAAATGTTAACCTACCTGTCTGTCTGTAACAACTCTACCTCAAGTTCCACTTAGTGGATCCTTCCCTGATATAACCACAATGTTTATCTAGACATGCCACAGTAGCCTGTCAGAGTACATGATTATGTACAGAATTATGCCCCCTTTTAACTTAGAATTTTTGGTTAAGGTTTTTGTTAAAATCCATTTATTTACATAACCATTTTATTTGAGATAAAGCTTTTAAACTTGAAACATTTGTTCACCATCAGAAGCTTCATCTGTAGGCAAGAGTAAATACAATATAACTGTCAAGCATTTAGACACAATTATGCCATTTTTAATTTAGCATTTTTGGTTAAGGTCTTTTGTTAAAGTATGCCTATTTACAATTTTGGACCTTGGTCACAAAATTGGACTTAGAATTTGAGTTTAGCAAATACGTTAACCCCAGTTTATGTTAAACAATACCTCGACGGGCGTATATTGTGCCCACTGGCACTCTTGTTGAAAGACGGAATAAGATCAAAGCATATACTGTTTACCATGGTAACATGCAGGCTTATCGAAGCAAAGTACGTTCGTTTTGATAAAGATACATAATTTCAGTATTGTTGCGATGACAAATGGAAAGACGTCTCCTCCAGTTAAGATGCCATTATTCATATGTTCTGGCTGTAATGGACGCGGAAAGTGTTTGCATAAAGAGCGAAAGGACGTGAGGGCAACTCCTACCTTGAAGTTCGCAGAGTGTGAATGCGATATCGGATATGATGGTACGAGATTAAAATTGATGCGGATTTGAATTGATTTGCAGTTGATTTTTATTACATATTAGATATTGCCGTTCTTTATATGTTGTCAATAAAACACCATAATTTCAAGCAATTTGCATGATGGATCAACATTGAGAGATGTTTACTATATGAAAGTAAATGGCTATTATCATCCATAAAACACATGAACAAAATATATGTAACTAAAACACATATATGTACATCAGTTATTTGCCTTCATATAATTGTCCATTCATGATCATCATCATTATCATCATCATCATCATTATCATCATCATCAACATCATCACCATAATCATCATCACCATCATCATTCTCAATGCTTTATAATCACCATCATCATCATCATCATCATCATCCGCGTCGGGATCATACAGACCTGTGGGACCTGTCTGATTGTCTTCAGTGCCTTTTCCAATCAGAGAGGATCGAGGAGCCGTAGAATCCAATCCCAAGCTCCACTCGATCGTTCCTCGTGACTACATCTTATATCCTTTATAGCCTGCTTTGTCTGTTCTGTGCAAGCACATTAACCTCATCTTTATATTAAATCAACTTTTGAAAGTATTTACCATTCCCTATACGTATATTCCAATAGTAAAATAAATTTGATTTGACCCTTATTGCTATCATTGATTTGATTTTAAGACAATTCATGACAACCAATGCAGCAGACACTTAAAAAGGATTATGTGTATTTAACAGGTATAGAATGTGAGCATGATTACGATGGATGCGCAGCTGAACCTTGCTCACTTGGCAGAAACTGCTCAGATGTTTCACCGGAAAGACACATGGAGGAAAAGGTGGCATATGAATGTGAACCCTGTCCTCTTGGGTATGACACCGATGACAACAAGTGTGTAGGTATGAAGCAACACGTGATTTAATGTCCCGAATTTTAAACTCTAAATTTGTGGCCATTGTTTGCTTTCTTAGTTTAGTTCGGTCAGCTTTTGTTGCATACTCTCATTTTTAGAATTGATTAATATGTTTTATCAACCTGTTTGAATCTTCCACTTGTCAGTATATCAGCTACACTGGTTTGCCTTTTACCTAAAAAATAAATTCCCTAGATTTGTGATTATCTGTATGATAATGTCCGTACCTGCACTTGGTATGCATTTGGTACCTGAGATGATGTACACCTGTATATAATTGTTAAAAGGAAACGCTGTTAAATTAGGATCAAATGCATCTTAAAAATCACCCACAATCAGGCAATTAAAGACATACAATGAATTCACACTTGCATAACCATCTGATCTGTAATTACAGTGCATACAACATAGTAGGAATGCTAGTAAATAAATATTAAGGAAGAATGTGGGAATACAGCTTCAATTCAATGTTTCATTCTGTTTTGGTGGACAGGACTTATAAACATCTTAACCTGAAATTGCATTAATGTCTCCATAATGTCTCCTTTCTTATACGTTTCTAACAGATATAGACGAATGTTCCAACGGACTGGATACTTGTGAACATTACTGCAATAACAGTGAAGGGGGTTTCATATGTTCATGCTTTGATGGTTATAGGCCAAGTTTGTATAATATAAGCCATTGTATAGGTAAATATGATGTGTATTTATATAGAATCGTCAGTTCCGTCAAACATTTAATTCAAGTTTTATTTCATACGGATTATTTATATAACGAAGTTCCATAGCATTGGATGTCATTTTCGTCTAGTTTCGCCGTTCCTTTAATGTTTATGGAGATGAATTCGACACAATAACTGCGGCTAATAATCACCAAAACCGTAAGAATATATGTTAACCCTTCGCTTGCTAATCGCGTCAATATACCTACCTGTAAATAGTGAAGACCCTGATGAGACAGGTCCTGCAGGAGCTGTCTCATCAGGGTCTGCACTATTTACAAGTTGATTGTGCAACAAGCGCACTCCACAGCAGTGATTGCACAGCGAAATATGTGTACACAGTGAAGATATATGTAATTATACAACAGGACATGGGTAAAGGAGGCGAAATGTATTTTAAAATTCAGCAAGCGAGAGGTTAAATACGTATGTCCCACCTACGTAGATATGGTGTTGCTACTGCATTCTCAGTAAATGTTATACTTAATTCAGAAAAATATAATAAAGAAGCAATGTTAGTGGAAAAGTACAGAGCAGCTGCAAAGCAATTTGCAAAATAATTGACTCTACCATAACTATTTTAATCCATAAGAATACTGTCCATTTTAATATTAAAAAATCATGATAACATCAATACTGCAATCCGAAACGACAATTATGTGTCTAAAATATGTTCAAATCATTTATCTTATATATATTACAATAATGTTCTAACGTTGTAATGAATTTCCATAAATTATTTGTTTAAACATATTTATATTGAAAAGTCCAAATCGGGATTACATTCATGAAAACATTATTTCAAAGCAATCTTTTCAACTCTCCAATGTTTGTCTGTTTAAGATATCGATGAATGTGATGAGGCGCTGCACACTTGTTTGCATTTGTGCAACAACAACATTGGGAGCTACAGCTGTTCCTGTTACAAGGGATACACCTATAATGTGTTAGACAACACATGTGATCAAGGTAATGCCATTCCAAATTATGCACAATTTTATTATTGTGTTCCAGATTGGTGAATATAATGTGTGTTTTGTATGTGGTGTTCGCTACATGACTCATACAATTTTTATTAAAGTTAATATTGACACGCCTTTTATTAATTTAAAGGGAATTGTACACGCACGCTTAATGCTTAGATTAAAACAAAATACAGTAACAGGTTATCAGGATCAGATAGAATAATGTACCACCACTCGATTTAAGTCGTAGACGAGATAAACAAAAAAAGGTATTCTACAAACTATAGATCACAAACCCGATTATCTTGCAGATGACTCACTGGAGGGATGTGATTACATTAATTGTACTCTAACTGATGGCTGTACTTTAGATGAAGATGGCAATGCAACCTGTTTTTGTAATAATGGATACGAACTTACATCAGATGGTATGCAATGTACAGGTAAACTACCATTTTACATTTACTCAATAAATACTCCTTACACCATCTTTGCAAACGGTGAATATTCTGTAGGAGCTGACTAGCCAGGTCCTGTATATGTATATATTCCTGTGTCCATGTGCTATTATAAATGAAAAAGTAGTTAATCTAATTAATATTCATGCGGCTATTATTTCTTACATGGATATTCCTGGGTTATTGGGGTTAAGCAAATATTTGTCACTATTGTGAACTATTTTGATACCTGCTATAGTATAAGTGATATTCAATACATAGTTTTAAATGTGCATTCAATGTGCGTTTGATTAATGTTTGATTTCTAACCTCTTAGTTAATATATAAGTTATTAAAACTTCAAGAGCAATAAATTGTTGCTTTTATGTAATTGTTTTCATCCAAATGTAATTTAATAGTACGGATAGAAATAATGCATGACATGCATAGAAAGGACTATTGCATTGGTAAAACAGTATATTCAAGCAAAATTAAATAATGTTTTACTAAAACTATAAACACTACATAATAAACTGTACATTCATATTTACCAGTAGTTGATATGCCAACTACATCTAAAATGAAACAAAATTAGACTTGTTGAGAATATATAAATCGAACGACTTCTATTTTCAGACATAGATGAATGCACGAGAAATGTCTGTTCGTTTTCTGATCTGTGTGTCAATATAGAGGGCGCATACCAGTGTAGATGCCCAGCAGGATACAAACTTGAAAACAATGTCACATGTCAAGGTACGTGCAATAGCTGGTAACGCACTGCATGTTTGCTTATTGATCCCTTTACAACCGGTAGCTACGCTTCCCTCCTTGTTTGCGCGATGAAAGGCCGTTGGTAATACACTATGATTGTATACTATTAAACTCAGAAACAGGATGAGCTTACCAGACTCATGTATTACTTTTTCCCTGACGTGCCCTTAACGACTTTTCTGCAGTTGCTCTGACTTTAGCAAAGTCTTTGATTACATATTTGATGGATTTTGTTGTTATGTTTTACATATTATCATGTGTTTACCATCTTCTATGTTGTTGGAAAGTCCGACGTAGATACCTTTATTGACACTATTTGTTAAGCTATGGTGACTCATTTTTGTACTTGAGATAAGTGTGACGTTGAGATGAGTATGAGACTATGACGTCCGTAAACCCGTTTAAACCCCAGTGGTGATTTGGCTACTGACCGTTCCAAGGCGGTACTCGCTTTGTCACCCTTACTTTTGTTTGTCTTGTGTCTTTATACTTCTGCTTTGTTCATGTTTTCGTTCATGTTTGGAATGTTTATCTCTTGTGTTTTTGTTGGTGTTTTTGTGTTCATCTCATGTGTGCGTGTTTGGGTGTGTGGTTGTGTGTATGTGACATGTTGTCTATCACTGTTTTGGTGGTGGTTGCGTCTTCTATGTGACTTTGCCTGCTTGACGTTGCTACTGTTTCATTCTTATTACTATTTCAAAAACATTATGCAGATGCGAAACCATCTTGAGAGTAACTTTAGGCGGATATACATCAATATCCCGCCAAATCATTAACCCTTAACCCGTACAACACTGAAATTGTAAAATAATTCAAACAAATCAAACCTGTACCAATTTGACTTGCTCAGAAGTACTAACCTTTCTTTTGGATAACATATTTGTACGTTATGGGAATGCTATATACCGTCAGGTAAATTGGTATTCCTATGGGTGCGAAGTGTGCACCACTTGTTACAGATTTGTTTTTGTACTGCTATGAGAGAGATTTCATGTTGTGTTTGAATCCTCAATCACAAGATGTTAAGCCTTTCAATAAAACTTGTCCATTGGATGATATTTTTAACTTAGATAACCCTTTCTTTGATGCTCTGATTCCTACAATTTATCCTAAAGACCTCAAATTGAATAAAGCTAACCCGTCCGACAATTATGCAGCGTTTCTTGATCTAGACCTTAAAATTAATAATGGAATGATTTCTTCTAAAATATATGACAAAAGAGATGATTTTGATTTTAATATTGTAAATTTTCCTCATCTTGACGGGGATGTTCCCCGTGCTCCATCTTACGGGGTTTATATATCTCAACTTATTCGTTTTGCTAGAGCTTGTTCATCTATTGACGATTTTAACAGTCGAAATCTCATTTTAACTGAAAAACTGCAAGGATATAGATACCATAAACTAAGAAAAACTTTCTCAGAATTTTACTATCGAAATCTCTCGCTTATTGGCAAGTACCAATGTAATCTCAAGGTGCTTCTGCGACACGGTATTTCACATCCTTAATTTTATGGTGATATGATTTACAAACTTCGTAAAATTATTTGACATACACATGTTCTCACTTTGTTCATCAAATATGTTAAAACATTCATTAAAAAGGGATATGAACCTGTAGTACTACAACATACTGCATGTTTGGTTGTGAAAGTACAAAAATGAGTAATGCAGGAAGCACCACATACAGAACAAACACTCACCCGAACAGCAACACAAGGAAACAGAAAATGTACATAAGTAGAAAAAACAAAAAGAGACACACAAAGACAAAACAAACATACAATAGGAGGAAGATGGAAGTATATAGAAGACATACAAAAAACAATAGGGGGGAGATGGACCGCCTTGGAACGGCCAATGACTATTGTCACTGTGGGTTTAAACCGGTTTAGGGGCGCCCAATCTCACATGCATTCCATACCCACCCTAAAGGACAAACAGTGTCAATAAATATATCCCCTCTCCGACTAATCGACCACAACCGCGATGACAAACACAGTGGTAATTTCCATGTAAAACGAAATAATATGTAAGTGAAACAAAATGGATCTACCTATCGCTAGTCTACTCAAAGTTAAGCTGTAAACATAGTAACTGTAGAAAAGTAATAAAGTGTCATATAGTTTGTAAAATGAAAGACCATTATCATCAGAATCTCGGCCTAATCAGAATAGCAGGCATTAAAATACCTTAAACAGTACAAAATTGCTCTATATTTTCAAATCTACACAATACATGTACTTGTTTTTACTGTTGCAAGTTGCTATAGATATGTGGTAGAACCCAGTCCGTCCTGTAATTTTGTGAAGTACCCATACTATATTTACCGACAATTGCACTGGCACTCGGAGCAAGTGGAAATATTGTATGATGTTTTGCCTAGGTCTCAGATTGTAACACATCAATTTCTTATGTGAAATAGTACAGACCCTGGCCATAGAATGTTAACATAATGGCTGTACACTTTGTTCAAAGACACAGGATACAATTTCTCACTGAGTAGCTCATTGGAGTGTATCTTGGTGTCTATTTGAAAAGAAATGTTGCATAATGCTTTAATCTACCCAAGATCTCAACCTGTATTCAGAATGTGTTCCGCCATCTTGGGGATACAATTGTGCCAACATCTGCGAGTGTTCGGCCACTGGTACCTTGGAGTGTAACACTGTGCGAGGTTGTGTATGCAAGTCTGGTTGGCAAGGCGACATGTGTGAAACGGATATAAACGAGTGTCTAGACCTAAATATCTGTAAAGATATCAAGAAGATGTGCATTAACGTAGATGGCTCGTACTACTGTCAATGTCCTTTTGGATATGAGGACAGCATTGAAGGCTGTAAAGGTACATGTTACGTTTCATTACTTTCTGCCGACTGCACAATTTTGGTTTTTTTAAATACATCAAAGCCTAGATATTCTCAAATTGTGTTTTCACTAGAAGTAAATAATTTTAGCTCTGAGCATAACTCGAAATGATCAGTTCTGTAAGGCACATCTGAACTATATTAACAAAGGCATTCATTTTGCACACACTTCTTTGATTTTCATTATTACATTCAAAACCTAAGATGTTCGCTGATAAAATACTTTATATACATTGTACATCATACTGATATAAATCTGAAAACATGTTAACAATTCTACATACTAAGACTCTCCCTCTTTCCACAGCAGTCATATAGGTATATATAATCACGGAATAAGAAAAGATAAGAAAGGACTGTCAAGTTGCTGATTTTTAAATATAATTCATGTATCTATCGTGGATCTTAGAATGAATGAGTTTGGTTGACAAAAACATCAACTTTATATACAGATGTCCAGATACGATGCGTAAAATTAATCATTCTCAAGAATATCTCGCTCATTTCTCCAACAAACCCTATGGTGTGACCACTCTTTAGAATATTTTCGATGAGTAGTTACAACATATGTTTTGATGAAGAAACGACAAGTTTAGTATCTCAGTTCACACACCAATCTGCTTCATGGCTACATACCCTGACTATCGTATGCCTTCTTTAAAATCACTATGATGTTGTTCCAAGCTCTTGGGTCATGTCCGGATTACGGGATCCTGAGATTATGCCCTTCAATGTAACATTATAGATTTATTTCTAAGGAAGATTACACCATCTTAAAGGGGAAGTTCCTACATCCGACGTGTTTCAAAAATACCTATTTATAAAAAACTCATTTGTTTATATACTGAGCAGTATAATAACGCAAGGAGACCTATCCAATAAACGACGCAAATGAAAAAATATCCATGTGTCTGATATCGACGATCCTGGTTTTATTCCCCGATGTTTCAGTTTTATTCGGGTTGTGTTTTAGTTTCGTATCTGTTTGTGCTATTCGCGTCTCTCAGACCACTTCCGAGAAAAGCTGTTACGTAAACAATGAAAGGATCAGGTGATCATCGGCAAAACGCGGACAATTTGAACGGAAAAGGCCGATAATACTTTGTTGTAGAACAAAAATTATAAGCATTGGTGAAATCGGTTTATTTTGTATCACAGGGACATTTTTCGATATAAGTTCAAATTGACAATCTTCATAATAATGATTGAATAAGTGAATAATGAATAGCAAGTTTAATGATATTCTTGAAATATTCGTTCATTGTAGGGACTTCCTCTTTTGGGTCTCAAATTTGCATTTTACAAAAAGCTAATTCACTGTATTAAATGATGTATTTGAACTATTATTTGAATCTAATATTCCTTTTCCTTTAGCCTCCAGTCCGTTATTTTTTCTCACGCTATGCACGTTTTAGCTGGCACTTGCAATACCCTGGATTTAGATGAAACGCCACGTTACTCAGCTTCTTATCAGAATACATGTGCTTTTCTCTTATTTGATCAATAATTTCTTAAATATTTGATCAAATCGGAAGTCAAACTGTTCAGCTAATCGGTTTGTGACAATCTATTTATACATTTCTTGAAACAACATTCCAATTCCTAATATATTGTACATGTAAAGATAAATATAGAAATACACTGAATCTTTCGTTTTAAACAGATGTTGATGAATGTGCAGATCCTACTTTAAATAGCTGTGAACAGATATGCGTCAATACTAACGGCAGTTATGTCTGTGAATGCGAAGATGGTTACACAAGGAATGGTGAATTTACATGTACAGGTTTGTACAACTTATTTTGAGAATCCAGTTATGCATAAAAGTCACAAATGAGTTGTGTCTAGTTCTTTCCTTTTGCAATTGAACGTCTTCGTTTTTAATGAATCCGAAAGTTGCTCCTAAGTGTTTGTTCAAAGCCTATATTGAATAACAAAACTGAATATTTGGTAAATAAATATAATTTCGCTAATGCAACCATAACCTAATCAAAATACAGGGCAAAAGTAATGCAGAAAGCTCTTATGGTAGTGGTCGTATTAGCACATTTTTAATGTATTTTAGAAAACACTGACACTGTTTCAGGCTCTATCTATTAAACGTTCTGAAAATAGGAGTTCCATCGAAAGCAAATTCAACATCCCTCAATTCGTGTCTAATTCTGCTGATATTTAGGAGACCATGGTCCGAAGTTTAAAACTTCTGAGTCTGGGTTTGAGATCGTTCTAAAGTATCTCATTTGTTAGATTTTAGCGAGCTCAGAATCTGACCAATCATTGCATGAGAATGAGCTCAGACTCAATCAAAACATTTAATAACCTCAGAGCTATGTATCATTCAGCCGGTGTATCTAGAGCTATACGCAATTCGTCTTATTTTACCATGTGTTAAAACAAAAATATCTTCAACCGAGTATACAGGGAATTTTCAAACAGCGTTGACCTAGATGAAAGGGCTCCTGAGGCAGCCCTTTGAAAAGGTTGTGTAACGATTATGACAATAATCATTTTGTTAAGTTATAACTTTTGAAACAATTTATATTTATAATTGGAATAAAAATTCTGAAGGATAATCATGTGTTTTCCAGATGTGGATGAATGCAACAGCGGTCAGATCCGCTGTGAACATTACTGTGAAAACACTCAAGGAGGATTTAGCTGCATCTGCTCATATGGATTTGTTTTAAGTGATGACAGACTTACGTGTAGATTTGGTAGGTATGCATACATACATGAATATAGCTGCCTATGCACTAAACTTCAGATAGAAAGGCAAATAACGAGTTCATATATAGATGTAACTGTAGAAAATGCGATGCAGGACAATCGTCGATTCCCCTAGTGCAAATTCCGATCGCAATCTCTTCTAGGACAGACTCTGATCCTAATGTATTCTAAGGACAATCGCCGATTCTACTAGTACAGATTCTGATCACAGTTTGTCTAAGGACAAACTAATTCTCTCATGAAAATTTACAATTCTACTGGAAGAATTTAATTTTTAAGTTTTAGATATGAAACTTTAATTGGTCTAGGACATTGTACAGTTCTACTATAAGAATTTATCATTAGTGTTATACGACACTTTACGGACACGTTAACACTACAAAGTAAATCTACAATTCTACTAGAATAATATATTATTTTAAGACCATAAGTTCATATTCAAAACATGACTAACTAGACATAATTGTGAATAATTTAAAAAGAGGATCGGAGTTTGTCCTAGGAGAGATTGCGATCGCAATCTGTTCTAGGAGAATCGGCGATTTTCCTGAATCGCAATTTCTACTGTGCTATAGACATTCAATAAGGTATAGGGTAGTTAAATTATAACCAAACAAGCTACTTGTCTAATAGTTATATTATATAATACCATAGAACATGTCCTAAACGGCCATTCATTTATTGAACAAAAAAGGTGGTTGCTTAATGCAAGGCTACAGTAATGCATAAAACACCCTGTAGAAGTTATCTGCATTACTTTTGACCTTCATTAAATTACCCTATGTTTTTACACGCTTATGATTAGAACTGCTTTTGCTGACTGCCTAAGACAGGTTCTACTGTATGTGAAGGTACTCAAAGTACAGATATTAGACACACGTTTCACTAGACACACTTCTAACTCATCATAGAAACATGGCCATCAGGGATATGGATTTATACTGTTTACAAGGCTGTAAATTATGACAAATTGTTACAATCTCAGTCATATTATATATTAAAAATAGTAGCTTGTAAAAGTATGACGACAATGTAGATATAAAAATATTCTTATTCTGATTTGAATTTGTCTCTTTTCAGACATAAATCCGTGTGAAGCTTTCAGTGAAAAGCACTGCTCTCAGATATGTGTGGTGGATGATGGTGTACCCAAGTGCGCATGTAAAAGAGGCTATGAGCTGGGCAAAGACAATGAGACATGTATAGGTATTTTTGTCGATTTAATTAACCGCTTAAAGGACGCAATGCAAGCTTATTGCAACTACGCTTTAAAAAGCAAATGAACACACACACACACACACACACACACACACACACACACACACACACACACACACACACAATGAAGCAACAAACGCACAAGTATAACGACACAAATCACGAGACCCATATAAAAGTAACGGTGACAAAGAGAGTACCGCATCGGAACGGCCTGTGGCGAAAACCCCACTGGGGCGGGGGTTAAACCGTTTTACGGCCGTCCTAACCGCGCACTAAAGTCCCCCTATTTAAACAGTGTAAATAAAGGTATTCCCGCCAGACTTCCACACAACATAAAAGACGGTCAACGCAGGGCAATATGTAAATATGGCTAATTGCTAACCGTGACTTCAACTCGGTAAACTAGTGGTTATATATTTTCCTTGTATTTTACCCCTTTTATTTAAATGTAACGTTTTCACGTGTTATAAACACATATAACTGCGTATGTCTTCTTTCAGATGTAGATGAATGTAGAAGAGACAATCCATGCTCTAGGATGGCAACTTGTATCGATACTGACGGTGCTTACATATGTCAATGCCCAGATGGATCGAAGCTTGAAAACGATGGTCGTGCCTGTACAGGTAATTCACGTCACCAATTTACAATCATATTGTTAAGAAGATTTTTTTATTTCAAAACATAGCTTATCCTCATTTGTAAGAATTAACTATTTTGCTACAAATTTAGCATCTATGACTACATATCGAGGGCTTGGTGCAAAACTAATCCAACTCCTTCCCTTTGTGAAGGAATTAGAATAGTTGTGCACCAAGCCCTAGATATGCTAACAGTTTGGATCCAGGTGCGGCACCGAGTTACTTGACATCTGTTAGGGGTCAAAACTGTTTTTACTGTGATAGTGTTGATGAACGAAAATGGGAGAACATTAAACAAACGAAATTGTAGCAAATGTTTGAGGATGGCAATACATGTATTTGGCAGCCAAAGAATTAATGCGAACATATTTACTGTATCTCTGACGCAAAAATATCTGAATTTCAATACGTAAACTGGTGTCCTTTTGTCACCCAATACAATGGCAAACTCTTCCTTAATACCCCCATTCCACTGGGCGGCGATTCCACTGCGCTCATGTCGATCATGCCGACTCTCCAAATTCTTCCAAATCGCCGCAGAAGCGCCGCCATGTGCCTAATTTTGGGAATTGGGCGTTTCCGGTACGCTTATAGTACGCTTCAATAACGATCTCGCTGCGCTGTTTATGACTCTGTCGCGATGTTAATGCGCTTCTACGGCGCTTGAGGTCTCTCCAAGACGCTTCTTCTACGCTTCTACTACGGCATGGGATTTTAGACTACGCTTCGTGTACGCTTAATATGTTGCTGTTACGATCTTGCTTCGACCTAGCCGCAGGAGCTGCGCTTCTGTTGCGCTTTTGGAACCTTTCTATATAAAATTGGTGATTAAACTGATTTCGAAGAAGTTGATCATCTTCCTTCGAAGAAAATGGATCAAATTATTTTGAAGACCCAGATCAAGAAAAACACAGTGTTGGGCTTGATCTAGGTATTCTATTTGCTAAGTCTTCCTATGGGGTGACTCATGAATTAACCTTTTTCCTGTTCAATATCCATGTAAGACATAATGATCTTATGAATATTTGTTAGCTGCATTTTTAAAATTTAAACTTTTTAATAAATGTTTTTGCTTTATCTATCATGTTATAAGCAAACGGAGCATACCCTGATCAGACGGTTCTAAAAGGAGCTGTCTGATCTGGGTCTACTATGTTTGCAAATGTGTGAAAAAGCATTTATATGTTGACAAATATCTCGGCGCTTTTGTTGCGATGCGCTTGCTATTGCACTACGTAACACACGTTGCGACTACGATACTGCTGCGTTCGAAAATTTCTTACTACGCTTTTGCGGCGATTCGAGTCCTAGGCGATGCCGCTACGATTGTTTTTAGCAAGGTCAAAAAATCGCCGTGAAGTGGTGATCAAGAAGCTTCTGTTACGCTTATACTACGATCAGGGCGTTTCTGCTGCGCTCTTGGCGTTCGTGCTACGATTCGCGGCGTTTTTACCAACATTTCGAAGCGTAGCGGAATCGCCGCTAAGTGGAATGTGGGTTTTACATTACATACTTCCTTAGACAACAGTTGCCCTCATTAACTCCATATGTGCCATATGATCTCGGTGTAAAATATTCTTTACTGTCAAATATACTGGATTTCGTACCAAAAATAATTAAAATCCATTATTTATGTCTATATTTAATCTACTTTGACACAGGTGTCTCTCTAACCATATTCACAGTATGTATATTGAACACGTTTAAGAGAGGGGATTTCCCAAACAGTGTATCCATCCATGTTTGAGTATTAAAGAACTTGATACCGTTTTACTAATAATTTGTAAGATGTTGCGTAACGTTTTCGTAAGGTATTACGCATACGTTCAGATTTACGCTTTCGTAAACCCGTTTTACTAAACTTTCTTATCTAGGTAGCACGTGCCAACAACTGTAATTCTACCTTGTAACAAACCGAATGACAAGAGACAATTTATTGTAGAAAAACTATTACATTGTACCTGTCATTCGCCATTCCCCTCTTCCACGTACCATGCGTAAGTCCTCATTCTCTATTGAATTCTGATTTTGCAAGGAATTGCAATGTGATCGGCAACTACAAATAAGCAAAACAAATGATGAGAGCAGAACTTATTTTTTTTACCGTTTATCCTATTTCATTTCTCCAAAGATTGAAATATACCTCTAGCTGCATTCACCACTTTTACATAATTTGTAAGCGCTACTTGAATATAAATAAAAAGAGCCACAAACAAATAAATAAAATTATATCAGTGGGTTTGATGGATGGGGTACTTGATTCAGATAGGCATGATACATTTCCAAATCCTTTATCCATATTCCTAAATCCACAAATTTAGATCTAAATCCAATCATATTGATGTAGGTTTAACTTCTGAACATCGAAATGCATTGATTGCAGTACAGTTAAGTTATTTTAAATGCCTAATAAACACGTTTCATTAATTAACAAATGTTAACTTATGAAGTCCAAGGTCGTACGAGAAGGGGAATAACCAGAGACATATAGATGCATGTATGTATATGTCTCTGGCATAACCAAGTTAAGCACAATTGGCTATCTGTATGTATACAGGTATAAAATGCAACGATGATATAATAATTATTTTTGGCAAAATAAAGAATAAACAAAAAATATTAACATACCATGATCGGTGGAGAAAGTACGTGGTTTCTATGGGTTTTGGGCTGTACTTCTTCTGCAATAGGCCCGTGAACGTTTTCAGAATCAGAAGATAGTAGGCAGTAGACCAACCAACTATCTCTTTCTCGCCGTAATCATTCAGCAATTCTCCAAAACATTCTTGGAGTACACTGAGGAGGCGACAGAAATTCTGCCATATTTACGCACGACTTGTGCATTTTTTTCTGGTCGTAAAGTTACGCAAAAACTTACGCTTGAGCGTAGCCCCGCCAATTTTAGTAAAACGCTGATTTCATAACTTACATAGACTTACGCTAGCTTAAGTTCGTTAATAAAACGGTGCGAACAGAGGGCTTGCGCATTTTCTTACCTCATTACATGCTAGTGGTGATATTGTGATAGCCTTTGAACTTTCAGAACGTTTGCAGATAGTTTGTATCCAGATGAAACGCTAAGTAATTCGGCGTTTAATCAGGACATAAAACTATTTTATATTATGATTACAGTAAAACCCGTCTTAACCGGAATTTTAATAAATTCTTTTCGGAAGGTGGCTGCTTAATGCAGGGGAGCTTTCTGTATGACTGTCACTCTGTATTAAGTAGCCATATATCTGACAGGCCAGTGCTGCTGCTAATATTAAAATCCGGTTTAGAGGGCGTTTTACTGTATTTGCTTTTAAAAGAAAGAATTATTGACGATGTTATAAAAGTAATCACTATGAGCTATACATATAAGTACAAAAATGAGTCATGCAGGAAACACCACATACAGAACAAACACTCGCCCGAACAGCAACACAAGGAAACAGCAAATGTACATAGGTAGAAAAAACAACAAGAGACGCACAAAGACAAAACAAACATACAATAGGAGGAAGATGGAAGTACCGCCTTGGAACGGTCAGTGACAAAAGTCACCGGGGGTTTAAACCGGTTTATGGGCGCCCAACCTCACCCTTATTCCATCCCCATCCTAAAAGACAAACAGTGTAAATAAACGTATCCCCTCTCCGACTAATCTACAACAACCGCGACAGCAAATACAGTGGTAAAGTGCATGTATAACAAAAAAAACAACAACATTTTATTGAAAATACTGTATCCACCTATCGCTATTGTACTCAATGATTGAGCTGCAAACAGAGTAACTGTAGAAAAGTAATAAAGGGTACGACAAAAATGAAATAGTACAGATATCCGACGTTCTCCTTCCATTTCTGGATTTAAGAGGTCGCCTTCATAGAGTACTAAACCTTTCTTGTCGGCGTACATGCAAAGAGGCCAGCGTGATTGCCAACTGTAAAAGGGTTCACAACCAAACATGCAGTATGTTGTAGTAATACAGGATCATATCCCTTTTTAATGAATTGTTTTATATATTTGATGAACAAAGTGAGAAAATGGGTATGTCCAATAATTTTACGAAGTTTGTAAATCACATCACCATAAAATTCCGGATGTGAAATACCGTGTCGCAAAAGTACCTTGAGATTACATTTGTACTTGCCAATAAGCGAGAGATTTCGATATGTTGACTAAAGTATAATTCTAAGACAGTGGCTATTTGTATCGTTGCACTTGTCTGATGGATCATTATATTTTTAGAGTGTGATGCCTTTCACTACGGGGAAAATTGCAGGAACAAGTGCAGTTGTTTGTTTGGACAATGTGACAAGATCAAAGGTGGGAAAACAATCATCATTTATAGTGTTCGTTGAATCAGTGGTATAATACATCTTCATAAACCATTATGTATACATATGTACGCAGTGTCTTTAACAATTCTAGTAAATGGTTTCAAATAAAACAGATTATAGAATAAGACCCTTAGTGATGTGTCTGCCCATTCCGTACCATTATATAGATGTACATGTATATAATTGCATCACATTGTATTTGATTTTTCCAATTCCGTATGGTTGCATAAAACATTCGTTATCGTATATCTCACATTATAAGTATAATACATATATACTATGAAACGAGTATATTGTTATTTGCAAGCAGTGTACACCAAGACCAGAGAGCTTCTAGAAGAGTTTTTTCTGCTCCGGGTCTGCACTGTTTGTTTGTCACTCGAAATCCTATCTCAAAAATGCATTCTTCCATACGTATGGACACTATCTTTAAGCAGTGATTGACTGTTCCGCTCTGAATAAAACGTATCATGCCTACAAAACACTATCTAAACTTTGGTAGAGGATATTAGTGGCTCGTTCCACGCACTGGAAGGGTTACAATTTGTTTTGCAAGTTCAGAAACAAATCATATAATGTTTAAATGAAAACAATTCCTCTTAAAATAATAAATGATTGCCTTGTTTTGTTTAGATTTAGTGCACTAGCTTTAGTTGAATGCAACTGAGAAGCAATAAATGCAAGTCAATTGATTTCACGCTTTCTACATGGTGTTTGTGTGAAAATATTTGGATCTTTAGCATACTGTTTGCAAATTCATTGAACTTAGTAAACGCTTTTATCCGGTTAATATTATGTGTGTTTGTAAAGAAATGCAATATTGGTACAAATGCGTTTTATATAAAGTATATGGGAATTTGAGCATACTGTAAGTTTATACATGCGGTGAAATGTGCATGTGATTGATGAATGTGTACACTTTGCGAGTGTACTAAATCATTCTTCATCTTACAACATAGTTTTTGTTCAGACTTCACTATATTATCTCCAGCAGCGGGGGGCATCATTACACTGTCCATTGTTACAAGGAGTGTGCTCCGTGTACATATGTAAATGAATTGGTACTGTTTTCCCTACGGTATTGTACATACGTGTTATCTAAACTGTTCCCATGTTGTTTGTTTGGTGTAAGGTTGTGAATGTGACAATGGCTGGATTGGGGACAATTGTGATAAAGACATTGATGAATGTGAAACTGAACCAGCTCTTTGTATTGGTGAGAATCAAGTATGCAGGAATACACCTGGAGGGTACACATGTGACTGTGAACGCGGCTATGAAAATAATAACGGCAAATGTATGGGTGAGTATAAAAAAACATATGTACTGATAACTCTTTAGCAGAGAGTTGTTAGTGAACAAATGTTACATTGCGTTTTGTATAGGAATGTATAAAAACAAAAGTATTAAACATATACATGTACTGGTAAAATATTAAAAGGCAGGTTTCAACGCTCCATGTAACAATTGTTGCTGCTGTATCGACCTCCAATGAAGGATTACGGAATGCCAGTCTAATTAACAGGTATCCTCTGTCTAAACACAACCGATTCGCTTAGATTTGTAGTTTTCTGTTACACAAATAACATTATTTCCATATGACATTCAGGCTCATATGAAACATTTCACGAGAATATCTCAGAGGCTGCTTCATTTATGAAATATTACCAAATTTCCTAGGTGCCTAATTTTACTAGGCAAAAACATCCTTTCGAACAGCAAAAATTGCTAGTTACATACATATATCATCAGATTGCTAATATTGATTACTCTTTCTCAGATATCAATGAATGTGAGACAGCAGCACTCAATACCTGTTATCACATCTGTACCAACACAGCTGGGGGCTATACCTGCTCCTGTAGACAGGGATTCGTGGCTCAAGGGAAGAAGTGTAACAGTAAATATTCACAGTTTTTAACCCATCACTTCACACCTTTGCATACAGATTAGGCGTCGTGTGAACGGGTCTGCACAGTTTGCTTATGAAATTATAACATATCTGACTCTACATTTGCTACCAATACCAACAGTTCATGTGTACATATTACATTATAATAATCAGCTTATAAATATCCATGATGTCATTTGTTTCTGACATGAATATTCAACAGGGAAAGGGTCAACCTCTTCTTGTTTTATAGATTTACTTATACTCATGATTTTAATAGATGTATATAATATAAATGATAATAGTATAGTTTCGCACGGCAAACAATGGTGATATATAGTATCTAAGATGTTAGAAGCATGTGCCACACTTTTGACCTTAGATGTTAGAAGCATGTGCCACACTTTTGACCTGCTGGTACATGACATTGTGACGCTACCGGACCTCAATAATGCAAGACTTTTATTTGAGTAAAAGTTTTGTCGACTTAAACTCAAGCACTTCAAATTCGATTAATGATTGAAGCTTCCTTCATTTTGAACGCTACAAGTGTCATTTGTACATGCAATTGTACAACAGGCGAACCGCGACGTGACTCCCTTTTGTAGATGGCTTGGATCCAGATAAGACGCTGTGTAACGCGGTATCTCATCATGTGTTTGACACTCGGTCAACAACTTCTCAGAAGCTTGATCGAATCGGAAGTAGATACAAAAATGAGCTGACATTAACACATTAAAAACTCGATACTACAAATGTTTAGTAATGAAGAATGTATGTCTTTATAGTCAGGTGGCTGAAAGCTCATATATTTCAACCTGCATTAAGCTGCTACCTGTGTTAAAGATCAATAATATTAGTTACACGGTTATTTGGCAGGGTGTACGGGCTGGTATGACCGGGTTAGATCCCGTATTTATTGAGGCGTTAGCCGAAGGAAATACGTGGTCTAACCCGGTCATACCAGCCCGTACACCCTGCCAAATTACCGTGTAACGAATTTATTACCAGTCAGAGATCCGATTTACCTAATTAAGAAACAAACAACACTTATTTTGCTGACATTAGATCTCTAATTGTATGACGACATGACAAAGAAAATATGACGTCATCACAGAGCAAATATGACGTCGTCTCAGAGCAATTTCGAAAGAGGAATTGAAACTTGACTTGCAAACATTAACGGTAACACGTTGTACTGATAAGTTGATAGTGTTAATTTGAGGAACGTATGAGGTACAGTTTTTTACGTTTATTATCGATTATTTGGCATTATTCATCCAGAATTATTGGAGTAAGGACGATATGAAATTTCGAATCGACGCTAAAAATAAAACAAAACGAATGACGTCACGCGTCAAATTTGAATAATTCTGTATTCTCCGTGGAAGCCGCTGAATACGGTACTGTACACCCCGGCAGTTTTTGGCAAACTGACCAATCAAATTCCAAGGATTCACTCCGACTGGTAATAATGATACGTATTTTAGTGTTCGTAGTATTTAGTTGTTATTGTATTTCACAACGGGGTAAGAGTTCTTATTATGTTTGCTGTTTTCTGGTGATTGCGGTCAGTTCAAAATAATACATAGTCGTAATGGCAGCTTAGTATGTTTGCGTAATTCCATATGCATGCCCTGTCTGTGCATACGCATACATCTTTTCAAATGTATCCAGCCAATCACTTATACATTATTTGATTCGATATGGATAAAATATCACCGTACTGAACGTTATGTGGGGTAATGAAATACCGTAATAAGTTGTCCTTTAAATATATTGAATCATGTTTGTAAGTCGTGTTGTCAGTGTAGGGCTCAACATTATGTACATCTGTGTCAAGTTAATGAATTATATTTGTTAAAATAGTGTATAGCTTTAAATAATTATACTTCCCAAGTTTTATTGCATTTATTCAAAATATATTGTTTACAGAATTTAGATCTTTAAAAGAATTCAGAATTGCTTTCAGAATTAAAATATATTCTGTGTTATATGCTAGACTAACAAAGAGTTTTACTGTCGTTAAGAAACGGTTAATTGCAAGCACTCCAGTTGTAACATTGCCCTACATTAAGGATCATCTGATTGTAAGGACGTCAATGTCATCCGTTACGACACCACAACAATTATGTTTGTAGATATAGATGAATGTAATGGCTTTCATGGCTGCGAACATGAATGTGAAGATACTGTTGGAAGCTACAGATGTGTCTGCCAAAAGGGGTTCAAACTTGACCTTACTGACCGGAGGTCATGTATACGTAAGTATGACAAAAGGCGAAAACTTATTATAGACATAGCTTTGTCAGTATCATAGGCTCAGAAACAACACAGAGCATTTAAAGAAATTCAACTATCATGAAATTACCTATTTAGGAAATAGATAATGTGTTTTCCATTTTAATAAAAACTTGGTTAGTGTTCTGATATCACGCAATTACCTGTAGAGTATTATCTAGGTTAAAATGTATGTTTCAAAACGAATGAAAACAGTTACGTTTCTTTTCATAACACCACAATAAATGCAGCCATAGATGCATGTAACGAAGACCAAAAACAAAACTGTCCGCAGAATGCAATCTGTTTCACTGACGCTGGTCAGACAGAATGTGTGTGTCATAAAGGATTTGAGGTTAACAACAATAATTGCACAGGTATGTATATCTTATATGTAATGTATGTACCCGGTTCCCATGCTTACTGGTATGCTAAGTATTTGCAAATGGGCTTTTCCAAAATCTAAAAAAGTCAAATTTACTGCGAATATTCAGAGACAGTCTTAAGGACTGTCTACCAGTGCAGACTCTGGTGAGAAGGACTCTCTAGGAGCAGTCGCAAATTGGTGTACACTGTTTGCAGAGGGCAATGGTGACTCGCTCCCGGCACTGAAAGGGTTAATCATGTTTGATAATGAATATATACTTAAATATGCACATTTAAATGTTAAATTGGTTTACAGCAAACATTATTGTGACTTGGTTTTAACCATTTTCCTCATATAAACGTGTTTTCGCGGATTTACAAACAGAGTAGACCCAGATCAGACGCAGACGGTTCCTACAGGAGCCGTCTGATCAAGTCTGCTCTATTTGGTAATGGAATGTGATAGATCTTTTTTCTTTAGTTTCTAAAATGGATACACTGTTCCACCTTCCATATTTCATTATAAATATTTTGTCCATGAATATTCATAAATTGAAATTTGGAATAGATATAAACAGGGAAAGGGTTAAAACAATTATCAATCGCTCAAGCTTAAATTAATCGATTTCACTGTAAAAATACTGAGCACGGGTGTCCCCTGTAAAATCGAGTCCATCTTCGTTAAAAGTATTTCTACCTTTTCTTCAATGTATCAAAGTTTAACACTTTTATAATATTTGCAAATGCATCCACACTTGTATTAGTTAATGCTGATGATATAAGTTTTTGTTGATTCTCAAATTGAATATAAAGTGAATCATATTTTTTATTCGTAATGCGCTACAAATCCAGTACATTACTTCTCGGCATTAAAGGCAAAACCTTGAGATTCATGGTAAGTATGTGTGGAAAATCAATAATTACCATATAGAAGCTTTCTGCATAACTGTCGTCCTGCATTAAGCTACCACCTGCCTCTGCCACACATAATTATGCCCATTTTTGGTGGTCGCATTAGAAGGGTTTTACTGTATCCATATAAGCCTAGACGTGATGGATTGTGTGTATTTCAGACATAGACGAGTGCGGCGCAGACACTAACCCTTGTATGCATCAATGTGTGAATGAAATCGGCGGTTTTCATTGTCAATGTGACACTGGTTATAAATTGGACAATGATCGCACATCCTGTACAGGTATGTAAAAGATATAGTCTTTTTTATTCAGATACATTGTTATCGATTATATATCCAAACTGGTGCATTTGGTCGCTTGGCCGTGTTCATTAACGTCTGTTCCTGCCAACCATGGGCGAATTGGATGCCCCAGAGAGAAGGGAGGGGATACCGAGAAGCAGGGACAACATCCGACATATATTGTAGGAACTGTCTGATAAGGATCAGGATCGCATTGTTTTCTTATTGAAGTTCATACAACAATGTCCGTACATTCCTTGAACCATTTTTCTCATATAAACGCTTTTTTCACGCATCTGCAAACAGATTAGGCCCAGATATGTTCATGTAGATGCCATCTGACAAGTATCTGCAGTGTTTGCTGATGAAATTTGATAGATCTGTTTATTTAGTGTCTGAAATGGCTACAATGTTGTACATTCTTTATTTCATTATAACAATTGTGTTCATGAATATCCAGTATGTAATGAACATTCGACTAATGTAGAGCAGCGAAAGGATCAATCCAAATCAGAAGCTTAATTTGGGTTTCAAACAACAGTCAATGCTATATATGTGTCTTTATTGTCATTATTTGTAATATTTTAGCATGTAACCAGGGTTTCTATGGAGAAAATTGTGTTACATCCTGTTTGTGCGTAAAAGAAAACACTGCAGATTGCGAACGGGAGACAGGTACCTGCATATGTAACAAAGGATGGACTGGTGACAAGTGTGAAACCGACATAAATGAATGTGCCCAAGACGCTGCAGTATGTCCGGAAAAAGCGACATGTGTAAATACTAATGGATCGCACATATGCAAATGTGATATCGGCTATTTGAACTCTGCTGGTCGCTGTGAAGGTATTTTTATAAATGTAATACAATATGTTTGCATCTGATATTGGTTTAATATTTTCTAGAAGTCATTTTTCAAATTAGATGATCTGTTATTATTTGCTTTCAGGTAACTGACTCTCACATCAGCATCTGTATGTTTTAAAAGAAGATCTCACATTTTCCCAAAATACACTGTTGGTAGATTATAATAACCGCAGTAGTGACTGAGAAACTGAGATAAGTTATGTATATATTTAAACATAGACCAACATGAGAGATAATAATGTATGACAGTACGGTATGACAGTTTATTGGACACTGCACGCATTTACAAACAGCGTGGATCCATATGAGACGCCGATTAACACAGTCTCATCAGGGTCCAAGGTGTTTGACGCTTTGTCATAAGTGATCACAGTAACATCAGACCCAACGTTGATCAGATACTATATTTATCACAGCGGGGCAAGGGTTTTATCTAGACAGATTTGCATGAATCTGTTTGTTTTATCGGGGTTTAGTTCAATTTAGCAGTATTTCGATCACCTCGTGAAATCTAGCTCATTCCAGGTGAAGGAAGATACGAGAGGTTTATCCGTGCAATGATCAAATCACATTGTTCCGTGCACAGACCACCGACCTACCGCAAGCCAACTGGAAGGCTTCATAAACAACTCCAAATTCACAGATTCGAATTCAAACCACAACTTTGTCCAATGCCTTAACCAATCGAACTAAATGAATGGTCTATGCAAGATTTATGTATTAACACTATTTGCATGTTTCATATTTAGATATGAAAGTTGCATGCAAATGTGTTGCTTTATTTAAGTGTGCGGTAGAAGATCCTATGGTGTGAATTGTGCTGGTGACTGTACCTGCCAGTTATCAAATACAGAGACATGCGATCATATAGATGGAAACTGTTCTTGTTTAAGTGTAAGTGATCTTATATTTTGTATCTAGTCTGTATTCGTCATACTGCCAATACTAACCTTAGCCTGCTATGGGCGGGTGAGTGAATACCTATGCAAACTGTTTGGATCCAGATGAGACGCCGAGTAACTCGGCGTCTCATCAGGATACAAACTGTTTGTCACATTGATTGCATTTTCGTAGACAACTTGATTATAGCTTGAAATTGTAAACTGTAGTAAGTGTAAAAATTTGTAAAAAATAATTTGATCAGCAGGCTAAAGGCTAAGTAACCGTATCAGAAAAAGGTTGTATGTTTCAATTGTTAAAATATAGTTTCCCAATTTGTTTGATACCTAGGTCTTGCTGTCAAACAAAATCCATTTTAGTACGGAAGGTTGTCTGATCTATGCATATTGCTCCAAAGTATGCAATATCTGTGTCAAGCATTTTCAATCGTGATGCAAACTATTTCAATTGTTGATTTTATCTCTATCAGTTGTGAGTAAATGTCGTATGTTGTTTATGTTTTTTCCTAACCTGATATGAAAGAAAACGTTCTAGTCGATGGATATTTTTATCTACTTTATATCCAAATTGATCATGAATCATGTTTTCTTAACCATTCGCTTGCTGAATTTTAAAATGCATTTCTTCTTCTTTACCCATGCCCTGTGGTATAATTACATATATATTCACTGTCTACAATCTATTTCTCTGTGTAATCACTGCTGTGAAGTGCACTGGTTGCGCAATCAATTTGTAAATAGTGCAGACCCTGATGAGACAGCTCCTACAGGAGCTGTCTCATCTGGGTCTTCACTATTTACAGGTAGGTATATTGACGTGAACAGCAAGCGAAGGGTTAAGTTCGCTTAATAATACATGAGCTGATCAAAGCTGGCTTTGAATGTTACGCTTCCCCCATTTGAATGGCTCGTCATTGTTTAATAGTAAATTTAACAGTTTTAAGTGGCATTGTTTACTTCAGATGCATGTGAATAAACTTAACGCTGATGCTAATCACATGGGTCCTCCAGGATCCCAATGGTCTGTGTGCAGTGATTGTAAAAGACAGTAAAAGAGTGGCAGTCCTTGTTGTTGCAGTTACTGTGGAAGAAGGTTGACCTGTTGCGCGACTCTGTTACCTTGAACTTAAGATGTTTCACATCTTGGAATTTTTGTCTGTGTTAATCACTCCGTTCTCACAGATTACCTCCATGAGTGACCATGGAAAGGTGTCCTTTGACCTAATGTCAATATTTGCTGACTGAAAGTCCCTTTTGCATGAAACCTGTATGTCAACTTATTGTCAAGTAAGAAATATCTCGGGTGCTACCTTTGTCCGTGTTGCGACCCTAACTAAGCATGCCATAGCTAGTCATGGACATCGCTTGGTCAATATTTTAAAAACTATTTAATATATTAGTTCACACACTGAATACATTCCATTCTAGGGCTGGAGAGGTGAGGATTGTTCAGTAAACATCAACGAGTGCGAAGGAGAGATTGATATATGTGCTCATAAACCAAATTCAGAATGTTCAGATATTGATGGATCATTCAACTGTATTTGCATCACCGGATACAGAGACCAAAACAATGTGTGTGAAGGTATGGGATCTTTTGAAACGTAAAAGCTAATAATCCGGACATTTTCATAAAGAACAATTTAGGCTATTTTAAGTGACTGCTTAATGCAGGGTGAATGTCATACAGATAGCTCCCATATGCGTTTTCTGTATGACTGCATTACACTGCATTAAGCTGCCTCCTTGATAAAAACTGAAATACAGAAGATCTTATTTCTCTCGTCTGTATGTTAGAAACGTTATTATGTACATAGCTGGATGTGTGTAATTAAGCTGTTTTGCTCCAGACACGTATGTATCGGTTTACAGGCTTTGCAATTTAGAAACTGCAAATGTTTCATGGACTGTTATAAATATTATTAAGTGTTTAATTGGCGGATCGGTGTTTGTGTGACCGTATAGTTGTGCCTACATACGTATTATACGTGTGAGCATTAGATGTTGACGTGTTTACTATGTTATTTTAAGTGGCACTTGTCGTCACATTCATGCCATTAGGACTTTGACGCCTTGATTTTTAATATCAGTCCTAGAACAATAGATTACAAATAATGTTATGAGCAAATATCCAAGGCAATATTTCTTAATAGGACAAATATTTAAAAATAGGTCTGAGGGTTTGTTTTATTCATTAATTATAGCCTCCTGCGCAAAATTTCACTAGTTTTAAAGAATGTTGCATCGACCCAAACGGATAATTTAAAGGGACATACATGTATTAACGATTGTATTTTACAATCGGGTTATAAATTATAGCACTATGTGGAAGATACGGTAGAACCTGTCTTTAAGTTGCCATCAAAAAGAGGTTTACTTATGGGTCTGTAAGGCAGGTGGTAACTTAATGCAGGTCAACAATAATGCAGAAAGCTCCTATGATGTTTCTGCATTACTCTCGTCCTGCTTTAAGCAACCGTATGCTTTTTAAGACTTCTACATTCTATATATTTATGACCGCTTAGGACAGGAGCTACGGTATTTTGACGTGTTCTATAAATGCATTTCGCTTTCTTTTCAAGACATTGACGAGTGTCTCGGTAAGGACTTACACATTAATTGTACAAATGTTGTCACAAGTATCTGTACAAACCTACCTGGCTCATACCAATGTGATTGTAGACCTGGTTTCTTCTCTGGCAATGGCGTTGACTGCATAGGTAAGTCTGCAATATTTACAGGGATTTGCACGTATATGGTAACACATAATTAGGTCACATGCATGTACAAATGCCTACATACAGAAAAACTCATCCAAAGCGACCACCAAAAAGAGGATTTATTCAGGGTAATAAAGGCATATTATGGCAGGTTTATCCATTGTATGCTACATTTGACTCTTCCCTCTTTGAACATTATTGAAGCAACCCACCAAAACATATTATTGAAGAACATGATTTTTATGGCAAACAGTGCAGTCCCTGATCAAGTGCCCCCTGATATGGTCTACACTATTTGCAAATGACTAATATACATATTTCCCGCATATAAAGGGTAAATGCAGGGTGCACATTATGCAGAGCGCTCCCGCATGACCTTCCTACATTACTTTCGTTCTGCATTAAGCAACCATCTGTTTTTAAAGACACACATACACTTAAGTTATTGCTTTAGAGGAGTTTTACTGTAATTGTGTCCTAACATTAGTATCAGCTTATACACATTCACCCCGACCTTCCGTTTCCGAATCGGATGTCAAAATGAACGGAATAAAATGCACGAAACACTAATATACTATAATACGATTAATGACAACCTCACGTATACTCTACTCCATTGCCCTCTCTGTTCTATCCTACTATGTTCCTCCACTCAACTCTACTCTCCTCCTGATTCGCTATTCTACATCAAAGTTTCAAATTTTACATTACGATATTATTTTTAGTTTATATAATACATTGAAATATGAAAATGAGTTATAGCATTAACGTTACTACTGCACTCTAATTACGCATTAAATGTTAATGGTACACCTTAAATCTATATCTATGAGTTTAGCTTCACGACATGCCTGAAATACTCTTGAAGCGACGGTCATCCGAAAATGCAAATAATCATGGCTGGCATGTCACACTTCTTTCTGCTGATAATCATTTTGGAACATATCAGAATATCACTTTATTATTGTATTTAAATTTTAAACGATAATTAAACATAAACAAGTTGCAATTGAAACAGGATTTTGGTTTAGTTTAGTCAAATACTTTTCTTAAATACATTGTCACATTAAAACGTGTTTGCAGTCGAATAAATGCTTTCATACTGCATGCAGCATGTGCCTGAAAAGTTCATAGCACAAACTAACTTTTGCATTATATCAAAAAAGAGCGACCAGACAAATAAATCATCGCATTAAAATGGGGAAAGGATGTTTTATCGTGGTATTCACTTACACTTGTTTGAAACAACATCAAATATCCAATATTTTAAATAAACTTTTACACCGTTTGCAATCAAACTTAATACCTAGTTGTATTATTCCACCTGACAATGACTGTATATCATGTTTTAAATTTATGAACATGCTTATTTCAGAATGCACTGACAACACATACGGCGAAAATTGCGCAGAGACTTGCAACTGTGAGTTACACAAGGTAACAGACACAATACAGACATGCAAGCCACAAACAGGAACATGTCGATGTTCTGACAAGTGGACTGGTGATTTGTGTGAGGAAGATGTCAATGAATGTTTGGTCGAAGATATATGCAGTGGTCTAAATCTCGGATGTCATAATACAGAAGGTGGCCATGAATGTTGTTGTCTTCTGGGCTTCGAGAAAGACTCCGATGGACAATGCACAATAAACAGTAAACATTAAACTATGACCCTTTACATAATGAATTTTCATAACATTCTAAATATGTATCGGCTGTTTTTATAATAGTTTATGGACACATACTATTTCGTCCTTGAAAGAAATCAGATAATTAGATCTATATAATAGCTTAAGCAAGCAGAACGGACCCTGATCAGACGACCCATACAGAAGTCGTCTGGTCTGGTTCTTGTCTCTTTGCAAAGGCGCTAATATGCGTACCTATGAGGTAACTGGTTAATAAAGTTTATATTAACTTCCTTAATTCATGGACTATCTCGCATTTATTTATCTTATACTTAAATCGTATTATCTTGGAATGCTTTATACGAAACTGTATGGCATTACTGTCACATATTTTTCAAATTAAGATAAATTAAGACAAGAAGCAATGAGCTGGCTTGGGAAATGAGATGTGCGAATTTCTGACTTGGTTGCAAAAGTGCTGGTATGATCATATATTGCAAATATATGTAAATATATAGTCAAACAATTCAGTAATTGTATAAACGCTAAACAGTTGTCAAGTTCCATTTCATTAGTCAGTTTGAAAAGGGAGTGAGAATAACTTTTTGTAACGCAAAGATACTACAGAATAAAATATGAATGTTTCTAAATGGAGAAGATATCTTTAACACATTGAATAAAGAAACCATTGCAAATAGCGTGTGAACAAATCAGTACGCTTCTTCAGAAGTCATCCGAACAGAATCTACACAGTTTATCATTCCGATTAATTTACTATTTGTACTGAATCGACTTTACATTTAAACATTGGTGGATCATCACATTCAGAAAGTTCAACAAAAGGCTGCCATTACAGACCATGCATACATGAAGTTTTGTGAGAAATTTACTGTATTGCTGAATCTGACACGTGTTTGATTGCCAGTTTTATTATTATGATCGTATGCTCATCTGCATATATTGAGCACAACACAACTGCAGTCAACAAGTTTTAATCTACTGATACGTTTTATAATGCAAGGAGATTATTGGTAAGTTTCGATACATGTAGTAGTAAAACATGAAGTGAGTACAAATAAGATAAGGCGTCTTCAAGAATTATATTTTATCAAACTATTTCAAAATACTCAACAAAATTAAATATTATAAGGCATGATAAACCATATGGTTACATGATTGTATCGTTTTCATTTCAGTCCAACAACCTAATCCACCTACCGGCGGTAAGCTGAACTATGTTCTTTTTGAAACGTTAAAAGTGCCATAACGATGTTACAGATGGACTAGCTTTCTATTAATTGTTAAATTTCATCTTTAATTATATATTAAAGTATTTTATGTTGATAATATTTGTGAATTAATTTCTCGATGTGAACGGATTCGTATATGTTTAATAATGTAGCGGAAAGTAGTTTTATCAACGGCCAATACTGTGTAGTCTCTGGGTATGGTTTTTCATTCATCATATTTAATACACGTAGTGTGTATCAACAAAATAAACATAAGAGAAATGTTTACTTGCATTTATCAGTAAAACATTATAAAGTTTAATCTATAATTAGAATCGTCATTACAGAATTAATTCAAATAAAATTGAAAGCATTGTCTTTGAGATTTTTCCAAACTACAACCTTGTTTAAGGTATTCATAGTATACACTTATTTGAATAACAGCAGAATCTGTCTTAACCCATTACCTCAAAAGCTATTTTTAGATAGAATCTCTTTGAATAAACCTACCGAAAAGGAGTATTAACTTAAGAAAAGGAAATTTTAGGATTTTGTAATTTGAAACCAGTGTGATAAATAGAGCATTTGCTTCTATAGGAGCAAATGCTCTATTTATCACAATGGTTTCACAAAGTGACTTTTTACAGAGTCGTCAAAAGTCGTCAATATATGGGAATCGGTTTAGCGGCCATCATAAAAGAGGTATAATTATGGGTCTGCAAGGCAGGGGATAGCTTAATGCATGTCCAAAGTAATGCAAAATGCGTCTATAGACATTAAGCAACCACCTACCTTTTAAGACTCCCATGTTCAATAAATGAATGGCCGCTTGGGACAGGTTCTACTGTATACAACAGAAAGGGAGCCTTTATAATATATATGCAAACAAGGTAACCCAGATCAGCATCTATGTTTATCACAATTCGTTCATAACTTTCAACATTGAAGTACCTAATCAGAGACTGTAATTGTATTTATATAATAATTAATTGATACTGGCATTTACTGTCTGCACTATTCAAATATCCATGTAGAGGTGTCCATTTTGGAAGTAGCAGTGTGTTGATCTTTCAGCAACAAGTAAGCTCCAGACATTGCGTTTGTATATCAATCTAACGGCTGGTACCAATCTTAATGTGCAGAACGTCTACGACAGTTATCAGACAGACGTTGAAGAGAGTGTAAGTATTCAAATTACAATTGCTTGATGAAACGTACAATGCATGGAAGACACAGATGGTCTTCCTCTCATTATAATTATATGGGCGTCGCGATATGACTGAAATACTTACAAGAGACGTAAAACTCCGATGCAAACGTATTCATGAAACGTGTTTCCATCATTTTAATAATTTCTTCGTATAGTTTAGTTCCAATTGACATGAATGGAAACATATTAACTTTTATAATGGACACATAGGCGGGGATCGAACCTTCAATACCCTACTAACATTCTAGCTGACATTCATTAAACTCTGATTAGGTTTTTTCTTTATTTGAACATGATATAATATAGATATGATTCAAAAGTTTTTGATAGTGCCCAATGGATCTTGTGTCCGTGTGCTATTATAACAATTATTGTATTTAATATTCATGATGCCATTATTTCGTACATGACTATTCTTATATTAAATGGTTAAACTAATAGTCCTGGAAGACAGGGCTAAAACGCAATTACAACTCATGAATACAAAACAGGATATACTTCACATAAATTTAACTTGTTCATCACAATACAGTCTCAAAAACACTCTTAACATATAACTGGGCGATGACATATATTTGCATGTGAAGGTGTGTGGATGGACGAATCAATAGATCAAGGTAGGGAAGGGGTGAGGAAGGGAGCATGTCAGTGTATAAATGAATTTATTGACCGTAAGATCAGTTTCATTAATTTATCTCTTATACAACCTTACATTTGTCAACAATGCAGTTAAACATAACACTCGTGAATTATGAGATACATGTATATAAGAGTTCTTCAGATTTACAAATCCTCGCTGGTTTACATGTCTTTATGTAAATTTCAGCTGAACAATTATTTCAAGACATTCAAGGTTACAATAACAGGATTAAGGTAAGATATTTTATTGCAATAGTTTTGGAATCATTGACAGCGTGATATAAAAGTAGGTGTATATGTAGGTTTCCTATGTATATATTTGAAATATAACGTGACCATGTTATTGTGTCTCTATAAATGCATAAATATTAATGTACACACGCTACTTCTTACTTAGCTTCCATGCTTTGTTTGTGTTGTTTCTAGAGTATAAATGCAGAGTATAAGACACTTGTCAAACAGAAAGGACCCTCGTCAATTGAAAAACAGTGTAGAACAAAACTAAATACCACATTTGATTTAAGCTTTCACTAATTCAAGCCATATAAAAATACATGTATATGATGCTATCTGTCATTTTTAATCATGCTGCTGCTTCTCAGACCATTGTGTCAGTTAGACACCTTTTTGTAAATACTCCAGTGCCGTTTTCCTGTGGAATATGAAAATATTTTGCAAATCCTAATGTGACCTTTTTCCCACATCTAAAACATGCCCGGCATCAAAAACGTGTCCGCTCTCTTAGTTAATCAGTTTCTATCCAACAGACTGGGTTTTTTTAAATAGCAGTGTAGACGTTGTTTAAAGGTCTGTCTGTAAGAGCTTCCACAGTTGATATACACAGTTTCTCTACACAGATACGGGAACATCTTAGTAGACTATGTGGTGGATTTGGACGACATCAACAGCGATCCAAAAACTTTTGTCGACGCAGTTAGTGCTTTAACGGCGGGTGTTATGGTAGTATTCCGCAATGGCAGCATTTTAGCAATAGCTGGTAAGATCCATACCACGTAAGAAATAATGACATCATGAATATGCATTAGCTGAATTTCTATAATGGTATATGAATACACGACAGTTTATATCGTAGAACACTGCCGAACCCATAACCATATGGAACAGACTAGGATCAGGCTTTTACACAGTTTGCAAAGGCGTGGCGTGACGAGGCACTTATATCAGGTTAATGTAAATAAAGATGTAGTACATGCTTTGAACACTCAAAGTGTAATTATCGAGTTATTTTGGCCCGTTAACTGCGAAGTAAAACTACACTTGCATTTACAAACAACGTCATCTCCTCAGGATCTAGACATGGTGGCACTCGATCAATAGTTTCTCAAACGTTTGAACGAAATATATTTTTTAACAGATAGGAGATTAAGCAAGCGGTGGTTTTATAACAGGCTAGGGGTTAATTGTAGAGTCCATTCCATTATGGAAGTGTAAGACGTTCAACACGATTTTGTATGACAAACACTGCTGACCCTTATCAAAGACCCTGCGTCTATACTGTTTTCAAATATCTCTGAACTTGCCACGCCTTCAATGGGTAAACTGGTTTCAATCACGACCGCAACATAGCACTTAGTACATATGTTTGTCTAGTACCACCTCAGAAAAGACAAATACTAAACGCCAAATGGACAATCTTATGTACAGATACATTTTATTTTGCATCAGTATAATGGCGTATTTATATATGGTACCTACCATTAAACACTGGAACTGTCTGGACTATCTGGGTGATTTATCAGAATATATGTTCATGCAGCTGGCTGATTCTATATAATACGTTGACATAGAATTACTCTTTTAAATTGTCTGACAAGCTCCAGATACACCTTTGGCTAGTAATTCAATGACGATAGTGTTATATTTACAGTTAACAGTAGAATCAATGCTGCTACAGACGCCTGCACTGTTTACTTGACTTACGTTGATGAATGCCAGTCTGGCTATAGGTGTGTAGAGAGAGATGGGAGTCCGTCCTGCAGGTATGTATTGAAAATTTGTAACCCATTACGCCTTTCTATGCCTTTGCAGAGTAGACCCAGATCGGAAAATGGTTAAAATGTTCACCACATACAGTGTTTTTACAATGTTTGACACTACGTGTGACAAAACCGTTGAGAAAGTTTGACACATTTTACACAAAGTCATATTATTAATTGATACTGTTTTAATAATAGTTTCGCCGCCCAATATATTTCGTCTACTGAGATTATCATCTGCTCCAGCTTTCCGATAATTATTCGATTCCTTTTCAAAACGTAAGTTTTTAAACAGTGTAGATTCTGGTGAGATGCCGAATTACTCGACGTCTCATCTGAATCAAAACTGTTTACAAGAATTGTCAGGGAAGTAGCCTATTGCAGCGAAAGAGTTCAACTTCAAAAACTTTGCAATGCCATACACGTTTATTATGAGCAAATCGAAACGACATGCTCCGCATTATTTTCGTGAAATCATTGGATTCATTAACTCTGTTCTGCTTTATATTGCATACATCATCAGATTCATTAACGATTCAGTAGCAAGCAATCGGAATCCTTGTAATATAATTAGCCACATGTCATCTGATCCGAACCTAAGCTGTGTGAAAATGACAGCAATGTTTGTTGTTAACTGGTAAAGTAGATTTCAAAAAGAAATACAAATTGCATATGAATATTTTGACATTTCAGAAAAACACCTGATCACGGTAAGAAATCCTGTGTTGTTATCTAGATATATTTCAACCCTTTATTTTAATAATTCTGTGACAATGTTGCTATTGACTGTGGATTTCTCCCTCAGTTCTGTAAATTGAACTATCTATGTAGCAAATTGGTTGTTCTTGCGCGTGATTGCTAATGACTACTTAGTGATAACGTATGTAGAGAGTGGTTGTTGTTTCAAATGAGACTTCTCGCAAATAACACTCAAACCATTTGAAACGGATGCAACAACTTGGCAAGTACAAGTGTACTTTTAAGTCGCTCCTGCGACACGGTATTTCACATCCTGAATTGTATGGTAATGTGATTTACAAACTTCGTAAAAATACTGGAATATCCATTTTATCACTTTGTTCATCAAAAACGTCATTAAAAGAGATACTATAGTACTACAATCTACAGTTACTCTCTTTGCACCTTCGAAATAATGCAAGTTGATCCCTTTCTGGTCCTTTGCATATGTATATGCCATGAATTTAATCATTCATAAAGGTCTGAAATAAGTTATTATCTACATTAAGACATGCACAATTATAAAGAACAGTGAAATATTGAAAATGCATGTGATTTAACTTAAACGTGTATGCTTTATATATGTATGGTGTATTTATTTTGATTTTACTTGATGTTGTTCAAGTTCAAGATTTGATGCAATTGTATCTACTTCCAATTTGATCAAACGTTTGAAAACAAACTTGGATCCTGATGCCTCATTTTGAACCAAGATGTTTACAAATGTGTTTCCGGTCGCGGAAATATGTAATACATGTTTTACCCTTTACTCCATAAATATTTGACAACATGAATATTTATAAGGTTATTTTTATAATGAAACATGGGCACGGAAAGTTTGATCATTGCAAAACTGTGGAATCATACCTGTAGTACTTCCTTAGCAAACAGAGCAGACCATTATCAGACGGTTCCTGCAGATGTCGTTGGTCTGTGTCTTCTCCGTTCGCAAAGGCGTGGAAAGGCGTATTTATGGAGTAAAGGTTTCAATTGTTCTATATGTATTATACATTCCAGATAGCTTTAAACTTATTCTCGGGGTATGCATTGGTGTGCCGGTGTTCATTCTAATGTTGATATTACTCTTGGTGTGCGTTCGTCTCGCTGCAAAGAAAAAACGCCAGCAGAGAAGACACATGAAGTATACTGATACTATGACAGACTCCCACAATTATACTAGTCGCGGTGGACTCCCGCGGACAGTTCTTTCCGAATCAGATGTCAGACAGTTCTCAAAACAGAAATCGTAAGTATAAAGAACTATGACCATTACCATGACTGGTAAAACCGCGGTCGTTGAAACCTGTTTTCAGAGTCATTTTTTCAAGGAATATTCAAAACTACCGCCAAATAGGTACATTGTGTTGTTGCAACGTTGTTTCGACCATAAACACTTTTGGCGTGAAACAAATTTCATCTGCTACGAGTATTGTCTACTTCAGTCCCCGAGGATATAAAACTTTTTGTTTGAGTCAGATCATTCTCTAGCATCTGATTGGTCTGATCTGACCAATCAGATACTTGAGAATTATCTCAGACTCAGACTCAGACTCAAAAGTTTTTTATGGATTCGTCTATGGCGGCGAGAGAGTTAAAATGTAGTTTGAAACATTATGGCTACGTAATTCGGATAATGGATTGAAACATACCGTGGTTTTAACAATATAAGTGGTTATATTTTTACGTAAGCTTATCTACGTATAACCATATATAGAACAAATGTCAACATTACATATTTAGTTTTAATCCACATCGTTATAGTTTAGCAAATATTTATTTATATGCCAACCTTCAATGTTGACCTGCTTTAAAACGTAGAATAACTGCAACATTATTTATAAGTAGTTGAATTAACGTTAGAATAATGTTTGTTACAATCACCACCCTTCAGAATTTGTAAAGGTCGTTTCTGATTTTATGCATTTACTCATAACATAAAATTATGGTAGCAGGCTCAACTCAGCAGAGCTGAACTTGCTATTATAACGTTGATATTATTTTGAAATTGATGTTTAAAATGTTTAATCCGTGTGAATATGATGCATTAAGTAATTCATCTACTATTTTTAACCCTTTATTCCATGAATATTCATGCATGAAATAAAGACGGCATGTATATTAATTAGATTAATAAGTCATAATAGCACATGGACACGGGAGGTTTTGGCCATGATAGAAACAGTACAATCATATCTATATTCTATCATAAGCAAACAGAGCAGACATTGATAAGATGGATCCTATTGAAAAGATGTCGAAACGCGTGTTTTTTGGAGTAAAGGTTTATGTATTTCATTTACTGTTCGGTTATTTTTTTAAACCAGTCAGAGCGATGTGAATGACAGGCCTTGGAGGTTCTATACTGGTGACAATGCTTTTAAACCTGGTCAATCAAGCGAGGGACATGCATCAGGTAATAAGGAGGATGCAGCAGAGATTAGACAAATTTATACTATACCAGTTACCTATATCGTTGTGTTGGCAAATCAGAAAAGATATTTGCATTGCGTTTTGATTTAAATGCGATGTGCGCGTAATGAACATATCATTAGGACTCTTTGGTGGTATACATGTTTAGAAAAATACATATTGTTGTTGTTTTTTTAAATGTGATTGACAACCATTTAACCTGACGTCAAATGTTCTTATTTGCATAACATTGACACTTTCAGCGCGAGAAACGAGTCACTTATGTATTTTGCAAACAGTGTACACTCAAACTTAGTAGTCTGTTACAATTTGTTTTTATTGTTCTTCATTTTTGTTTCATAAAAACAGTCACAGTTACAAAGGGTTTGGATTCTGATGAGACATCGATTTACTCGACATCTCATCTAGATCCAAACTGTTTACATAGGTAATCGCATGTGCGACATTGGCAGCAAACCACACTTAGTCAGTAGAACTAAAGCCCGGTAGTGACATTTTAAATTCCTACTTCAAACTTCTGTCTTCCAAGTTTTTACTTCTTACTTCCAAGGTAATTTGCTATATATCGTTATTGTATATTGTTTACGCCCGAGTTCCAGGTGCCTATTTCTTACTTCCAAGTTCCGAGTTCCGACTTTCATGTTCTAAGTTCCAGCTTCCATGTTCCAAGTTCCGACTTCCAAGTTCCAATTTCCGACTTCCAGGTTCCAAGTTCCGACTTACAGGTTCCAATTTACAAGTTCAAACTTGTAGAAACTTTGTAAATGGTGTAAACAATAAAATGGGGCAACTGTTTGGAAGCATTTTAGATATTTATCTATTTTAACTCTATTGTTTTGAGGTCAACATTGGTTATTTTTGTTGAAATTATTTTCAACGGGCAAAAATTGGATACAAGGCAACGTTATATAATGCAGTAACCAACCAATAAATTTCTCATCGATTTTTCTTATCTGGGAGGAAACTTGTCGGAAGGTGGAAGTTGGAAGTCGGAACTTGAAACTTGGAAGTCGGAACTTGGAAGTTGGAACATGGAACTTGGAACTTGGAAGTTGGAAAATGGAACCTGGAAGTCGGAACATGGATCTTGGAACGTGGAAATTGGAACATAGTTTGTCACCACCGGGCTTTCGTAGAATAGTGATCAAATGGTGTCAACTTATTCAGTATTACAAAATTAATAGAATGTGGATGTGTCCTATAGTCTATATACTGTATGCGTATGCTGGTTCATTTAGGTAAGGCTCTTGCCGAAGAAAGGAACATGGGTTTCTTTTCGTGGGTGTCAACGCCAGCGCAGTCTGACGTGTAAGTATCGAACGTAATTTATCACTGCAAGTATAACATTCGTTCTTAATCCATTCCCTCGCGGGCTTTTTTTACCCAACCCATTTGAATAAATCTACTTAAAAGGAACATACACTAGGGAAAGGGAATATCTTGGAATTGTGTAGTTTTGAAACCATTGTGATAAATAGAGCATTTTGACTCATTATGAAGCAAATGCTCTATTTACCACAATGGTTTCAAACCACGACTTTCACAGAGGCTACCAAAGCGTCTGTATGATGGAATGGGTTAACCATCTGGGGTGTATTAATAATATTTTTTATGATCTTGTATCTGATTGTTATTTGAATTGCTATGTTAATCCTTTCCCCCCATAAATATTATTTTAAGCATTCGTGCGCTGATTTTTAATAACTGCAAGTTAACAAGAAAAGGGATGGCGTTTGAAGGTACAATGTACTTCAGAATCAGATATATATTATTCCGTGAGCAAAAGATAGCTGACCCTGATCAGAGGGCGCTATAGGGAGTTACGGGTTTACTGGGGTTAATTTGCAGGCCAGCTGTATGAAAATACATGTAGTGTATGTAATCAGTATTACTATGATTTTTATGTTATTTTTTGAAGACTTACCTCTTTCCATAATCTTTATATAGTCCAAATTGCACTACCTACTGAATTGTCTTAAACAAAATGGATCCTGGTGAGACCCCGAGTTACCCGGCATCTCATCTGGATCCAATCTGTTTGCAAATGCCAGGTCGCGAACAGCCGAATAAAGATTAATGTTCTTTAGACAGATTATGGAATAGAGAGTTTAAGGAATAAATCAGTTTACACTAGGACTTTTATGTGTTGTGTAGTTGCATCATCACACGTCTTGCAATGAACAAATTTGCACACTACAGTTTGACACTTACGCGTTAGCTGGTAGCATTCCTTTTCATATTAGTGAATAAAGTCTTATACCAGTAAGGAATCTATGAGTATCTACATTTCATTTTTCTTACTTTTGTTACACTTTGAACGTACTAATACTATGTTAAACCTTTTCCAGTTCAATATTCATACAAGAAATAATGACATAAATATTATTTTTTAGCTGATTGATTTTTTTTATTCTGTACATGTAAACCTTTCAAATGAATTTTTGTTTTTACAACACAACTGTAGCATCTGATCTATATCATGTGAAAAGCGAACAGAACAGACCCTAATGAGACGGCTCCTATAGGAACCGTCTCATCTGGGTCTACTCTGTTCGCAAATACACGAAAATGCGTTGATGTGGGGGATAGGGTTAATGAAGTATGATAAATAAAAGTGTGTTTCTTTCTATATTTAGTAGCACGAACAGCAGGCAGATTTACAAGGAAGGGGAGATTTAAGACGTTGCCATTCAAGACTGTGCCATGTGTAGAAATCCCAAAGAACTAAAATAGTACTTACTTAATCAGGACCTTCTGAAAACCTATTTCCATGCTAGCAATTTCATTTGATACGTGTATTCAGTAAAAGTCTTTCTAATACGACCACTAAAAATAAATATTATTCTGGATTTATAAAACAGGTTGTAGCTTAATGCAGGACAAACGTTATGCAGAAAGCTCCAGTAGCAGGTTTCTGTTTTACTTTTGTCCTGCATTAAGCGACTGTATGTGTTTACAGTTTACTACATGTTAACAGATAATGTGGTCGCTTTAGCAAGACTCTACTGTATAAATACAGTAGAACCCCATCTAATGCGACCACTTAAAGAATAACCATAGCTGCCTTTATAAGCAGGTGGTTGCTTAATGCAGGACAAAAGTAGTGCAGAAAGCTCTTCTAGGAGCTTTCTGCATTACCTTTGTCCTGCATTAAGCTACCACCTGCATCTAGCACCCAGAATTATACCTCTTTTAGGTGGTCGCATTAGCGGGGTTTTATTGTACATCAAATTATCTTGATACCAGATAAAATAGTATCAAATTTTGCAAGTATATCAACTTATGCTTGCAGGCCGTATTTACTAGATCGGAAGACTTCTGGAATATTGGAAAGAATGTGTGATACATCTGATATTAAAACAACCATTTCAATGCTGATGTTCAAAATAGAATAATAAATCACTGTTTAAAGGTTGAATCATACAGTATGGAAGAGGGTATAATTTGTGAAAGGATTTTGAATGACAAATAGTGCAGACCCTGATCAGAGGGCTCCTCGAAGAGTCCTCTAATCTGGGTCTACACTATTTGCAAATGACGGTCAACTCGTTACTTGCATTGTTTCCTTCATTCAAGGTGCACAATTATTTACGTGCAACTGCGCGTTTATGACATTCTATACAATTAGTCATACAGCTGGACAATTCAAATCACGTTTGCAATATACAGTAAAACCTCTCTATAACGACCACTAAATTACATCAAGTATTTTGTGTCAAAGGCAGGTGGCTGCTTAAAGCAAGGTGAAAGTAACTTTCACATTGCTTTAAGCAGCCATCCGCCCTGAATACCACCTAATTGACACAATGTTGTGGTCGTTATAGGGAGGTTTTACTGTATAGAGGAAGTGATGTTCGGGTATTTGTGGCAAGCAGATACTAGTACATGTAAATTAAACCTTATTCCGCTTTTAAAAGTTATTGTGTGCTAAAATTGCACCAGTTCAATTATGACTACGTCCGAATCATCGATTAAGCTTTAAGATATTGATAGCTTGGACCTGTTGAGAGGCCGAATCAAGCTGTTTCAAAATGCGGATAGCGGGAGCAGGGTCAGTGTACATTTGTATGGTCATGACGTTTTCATTATTATTTTCTTATTTCATATGTTCGGTGCTGTTTTTATTGAAACTTGATTGGAACACAACAGCGTAACATTTAAATGGGAATCTAGCCATGTGTTAAGCAGAAAGAGGTCCAATGATGAATCAGTACTGTGGACGTTTGAGAAGTCTGCATGAATAGTGTGTGTATATCAGAACAATTAAATTGATGCAGTGTTGTTGTAATTATACATTTTCTTCATTGTCATGCTGAAATATAGCCTTGTTGTAATTATAGGTTTTCTTCATTGTCATGCTAAAATGAGACCTTGTTGTAATTATAGATTTTCTTTATTGTCATGCTAAAATATAGCCTTGTTGTAATTATAGATTTTCGTCATTGTCATGCTAAAATATAGCATTGTATAGATTGGATTAATTCCGATAACATATACATGTACCTAATAGTGTAGCTGATCAGCTTGTTTATTGTATGCAAATCATTTAACTCTTTACTTCCTAGACTATATTTTGACCCAACCTCTTTGAATAAATCTACCGAAAAGGAGCATTTACTAGAGAAAAGGAACATTTTAGAATTGTGTAATTTTGAAACCATTGTAATAAATAGAGCATTTGCTCCCGTGGAACAAATGCTCGATTTATTACAATTATTCAAACTGTGAAACTTTTACAGAGGCACAAAAATGTGTCTCTAGGAGGGAATGTGTTACAAAAATGGTATCGTGGAAGGCCAAACTAAACTGTAACCAACTTTGTAGTAGTAGATAGACTTGTTGATGTATCCCTTCCCATCGCCATATACAAAATGGACTTGTCTAATCATTGTTATTGAAGTATAAAGTGGTACATACAAATATGGCCAGTATTTAATTACAGTAAAACCTCTCTTAACCGACCACTTACTGAATAAACATAGGTGTATTAACCCTTAGCCTATAGAGAAAACGTTTGGTTGTAGAAAATGGCATTGACTTTAGGTGTTACACTTGATACATCTTGCATTTTCATTTCAAAGAAGTCGGTCAGAGTATCAGTCAGTTTGGATCCTGATGAGACGATGAGTTATACTCGGCGTCACACCTGAATCCAATTTGTTTGCAAAAGTAATCACTTATCCGCCGCAACATGCTTAAGATTAATGAAGGATGGGAGCCACAGCTATCGTTTGTACTGTATTAACCTATCACCTGCCTATATACCCCAAAGGTAGACCTCTATTCGAGGTCATTTTAAACAGATTTAACTGTGGTAGGAGATCGATGTAGAAACTGGTCAGAGTCTCAGTAAGAGAGTGTTTGTATTTGTCTGTGATTAACATGGTTTACGTTTTACATTTATTTAAATATTACTGATAGACATGTAATGTGTTTTAATGTCCCTTTTTCGTTTTAACGTGTGAACTTTATTATTGAAGTAACCAACGCCATTATCATGTATGTACAGTTTTGATAACATCAAACGAGTTTTTTTCTGTAAATATAATTGTTTGTACCGTTGCTTATATATAAAGTATATTAATTTTAACCTTTAGCCTGATTTTAGATGAAACCGTAAGGATCCAGAATTCAAAGACGAGACGCAGAGTAACTCGGTCTCTCATCAGGATCCAAACTGTTTGACACTATTATTATATTTTAAAAACTAAATTTAAGTAATGAGCTGTCTCATCAGGGTCTTCACTATTTATATGTAGGTATATTGACATGAACAGCAAGAGAAAGGTTATGTCTTAAGCCCATAAGGTAAGTAACCAAAAACTTATTATGTGCCTTGCACTAGTTATTTTGAGCTTTTGGAACGGTATGCAGCTCATCTGAATCCAAAGTGTTGTTTGACACTTCATGTAAATTTGAGAAGAAATTGAGGGAAAATCCGTTCTGACACTTAAAGCAGACGACAAAGTGTACAGACGAAAATTATTTGGCGCCAAAAGAGTTAACCCTTTTCTTCATATAAATGCTTTTTCACAAATATGCAAACAAAATAGACCCAGATCAGAGCCATCTGATCATAGTCTGTTATGTTTGTTTATATTTAGTTTAGACATATTTTATTTCCACATTAGAGGAAGTTGGGTCGGGTCACAAGTTCTGAAAACATTAGAATTGACCCTCGGCTATCAAAGCATGTATATATATATATATACATGTACTGGCGAACAAAATATGAAACTCAATAAAAGTGTATGTAAGAGAGATAGGGGGATGGTAAGAGGTTACATGTCTATTGTAATGAGATCAGTGGACACTTCAGCAAGACAAGCTATAAATACCGTTATAAATAAGACAGCTTAGCATACATTTAGTAAACATATAATATTTTAATTAAAGTTGGAACAAATGTGTTGTTTGCTTATGACATGACACAGTTTGTGTCAAATCCGTTGAAAGTTTTACATAATATAAATTCAGCTAATAAATATTCATGATTGTTATTATGTCTTATATGAATACTAAACAGGGAAATAGTGAAGTGTTGTTTCCTTTATCCTGTATACTTGTCCTGTAATTGTGTACAGTAAAGCCCCTCTATACCGCAATTCTAGTAGAGAAGAATTTAGTTTGTTTTAGGCAGAGGGCTGCTTAATGCAGGGTAAAAGTCAAACAGAAGGTTGAAAGATGGCTGCTTAATGCAGGGTGAAAGTAATGCAGAAAACTCTCAGCGGAGCTTTCTGCATGACTTTCACGCTGCACTAAGCTGTCACCTGTCTCCAAGACCGATATTTATACTAGATTTAACGTCCGGTTTAGATGGGTTTTACACTATATATTTATGCATAGATAAGTTATTATACTGAATGTTTAATATGGCAATGTCATCTACTAAAATAAAGAATTATAAAACATAAATGAAGATTTTTAAAAGGCCAAAAGAGATTTATTCCAGAATGTCCATATCTTTTATCACAGTAGGATTTTACATGATCTTTTTTCTCAGTCAGTTAAAAAGAAGTCAATCGCATAGTTGTACAAGAGTAAGATTTAGCGATGAAACACGCTTTATATGTTTTTATGTAGTTTAGGTGACCAATACAATGCAGAACGGTTTATTTATTGCATCTAATGGCATCACATACGATTTTTCTACTTTGTGCGCAAATACTATTGCCCATATTTTTGTTAAAGATCAATCCAGGAAATATTTGCCGGACAAACAACGTCGTGGCTGGCGTGCAATACTGAAAAAACTATCTTTACCGACGAGTCAATGAAATATTACACCATTAGGAGTTGCTAATATGTTTCCAAATTCTAAAACGTTCTGTAGTTGAGTCTGAGTATGTTTTCAAGCCTTTGGCTCAAATCTGACCAATCAAAAACTTGAGAACAAACTCAGACTCAACTTAAAGTTTTATAAGCATGGATTCAGGATAACATATTCGAACGTTATTGGAGTGCCATATACTGCCAGGTTATTAGTATTCCTATGGGTTCGAATTGTGCACCACTGGTTTCACAGATTTCATGTTGAGCTTGAACCGGCAGCAGGTATCATAAAAACCTTAAATGAAATATCTTGATATTTGGGTATTTCAATATAGATAGCCCTTTCGTTCATATTGTTAATTTCCCTCATCTTGACGGAGATGCTCCCCGTGCTCCATCTTATGGGGTTTACATATTTCAACTTATTCATGTCAGTAGAGCTTGTCCTTCTGTTGGTAATATAAATTAAAGGTTGTGGATATATTTAATTCTTCTCTTGCTTAATTTTAAAATACATGTCTCCTTCTTTACCCATGCCCTGTTGTATAATTACATATATCTTCACTGTGTACAAGTATTTCGCTGTGCCACTGCTGTGGAGTGCATTGGTTGCATAATCAACTTGTCAAAAGTGCAGACCCTGATGAGACAGCTCCTGCAGGAGCTGTCTCATCTGGGTCTTCACTATTTACAGGTAGGTATATTGACGCGAACAGCAAGCGAAGGGTTAATATTAAAAACAATGAATTTGAACTCATTTTTTCCAAGTAAAATATACAGTAAACCCGCTCTAAACCGGAATTCTAGCAGAGAACAGAGAAGAATTTATATACTTTCAGGCATATGGCTGCTTAATGCCGGGTGAAAGTCAGGAGCTTTATGAAAGAATTTCATCCTGCATTTAGCTGTTTCCTGTCTTAATTACCAATATTTATATTAAACTCGTTGTCGAAGTTAGAGGGGTTTTACTGGAGATATACAAATCAATTAAAATGTGTTTGTTTCCAATTCATTTTTTCGATAAGTGCCTACATCAAGTTTCATCAAAATCCAATATGTTATACACTCAGTCATTTGTTTCTCAGCATTGGAAGGGTAACACTTTTAGTAAAAAACGCTTTTATCTAAATATTAGTCCAAAATGTTTAAACATGCAAATTGTTTCTTTTAACCTTCCCCGCCCAGACAAAGAAAAGGAACGTCTTTGCAAACAACGTAGGAATTATCTGATCTGGATCTGCTTTATTTGGTTATGGAATTATATCAATCTAATTCAAGAGTTTTTATACGATTTTAAAAAATTCCCTTGAAAAATACACAATAAACAAAATCATTGAATATCTATGAAGTGACTATTTCACGCAAACGTGCGTTTAACCCATTTGTTCCCACGATTTCATATATGGGACATGGACAAACAGTGTAGACCATGATCAGACGGCGCATAATGCGGCGTCTGATCAGAGCTTACACTGTTTGCTGATATGTCTTTCAATATAAAACAAAACGAAATTGAAAATTTAGGCCAGGCACCCCTTACATAAAAAATGGACTTATCCAATATATAAACATGGATGAATGCACTGGGAGCAAATGGGTTAAGCTGTAGTTAATATATGAATCGTTTGGTTGTGGCCATTGTTAGATTCTTTACCTTGATGAATACGCATGTAAGAAATGTACGTTGGTCATGACAGAAACTGCAAAACTATATATACATATTTCCTTTAGCAAAACGTGTAAGACCCTGGCCAGCCTTTTCCTATAGGAGATATCTCATGGGTGTCTACTCTGTTCGCACAAGGCGCGTCAACAGACTTTTCTGTCTGCTAAAGTGTTAACTTTCCATTTCACAAAAAAGAATTCACTTTTCATATAAAATAAAGCAAAACTACCGCCACCTGCCTTAATTTGAAACAATATATACATAAATAAAATCGGCTTCCATACCTTATAACTACCAAAAGTAAAATAACCGCAATAAGAAAAAGAAAAAGAAAAGTCTTCAACTCACCGGAATCCAATCCATCTACACTGGATGTCGCACTGTGCTCAAATGATAATATTTCGTCTATAATATTTATCATAAATTATGTACTGAGTTTTTCCACCTTAACCTTAATCCTTCTCTTGCTGAATTTTAAAATACATTTCTCCTTCTTTACCCATGCCCAATTATTTCGCTGTGCAATCACTACTGTGGAGTGCACTGGTTGCACAATCAATTTGTCAATAGAGCAGACCCTGATGGGACAGCTCCTGCAGGAGCTGTCTCATCTGGGTCTTCACTATTTACAGGTAGGTATATTGACGTGAATAGCAATCGAAGTGTTTATATAATATCAGTTAGTAATTTACAACACCCAATGCTCATGTTTAATATATTTTCCATGATGTTTAGATACAAGATACAAGAAACTTCATTTTACGTCGGTTACAATAAACAAGGTAACATTAGCTGGAAGCTATTTTCCGACAAAAACAAAGCAATAATAAAGCATATAACATGATGAAAACAAAAGTCCTGCAAGAGAAAAGTGTCAGACCCACTTAACAATGACACACATGCATTAATATCCTAAAAATGCATCTATGTCACTGTCAAATAAAATCTGACGAATTAAGTAAATTATTATATCGTTATAAGTTTAAAAATATCGTTTCACATTAATAAGATGATATCACATTATCTTTTTAATAAAATGATATCATACAAGTAAGTGTTAAAATGCATATGGCAACTGCTAACCGCACATTCTGTTAAAATAGATTTGATCCTGTTATGAATAAAATATATTACAGGAAACAGTTTAAGTTTTCTGACAATATTGAGTCAGATACATGTTTGTTAATAAAATGCTAATATAATAAAATTCTATTAAAACAATTTGTTTTGAAAATTATATTTGTAAAAATATCAAATTAGCAGAAGCCATGTACATCTTTTAAACATTTAATATCATTTCTGATTTTCCATACATCAGTTGATGAATCTTGTAGGTAAAAACTTAATAGCAGCAAATGAAGTTCTAACGTTCGAGGTCATGTTCCATGCCATGCGATCTGGATCTATATGGTTTTCCAACATATACTATATTAACACCGAGTTACAAAAAGCAATGGTTCTTGTTAAGATCGATATGCATGATGGAAGTATTTTTTACATTAATATTCATTGAATAAAGGTAAGGCAAGTAAACAGACCAATATTAGCCGGCTCCCGTGACAGCCATTTGATCAGGCTCTGGCCTGAGCCGTTTGATCAGGCTCTGGTCTGTTGGTCTATAGAATAATGCAGATCAAAGATTAAAAGGTGTTGCCTTCGATCAAAATGCTCGTGTACGTATGTCATTATAAAAGATTATAGTTTTAATGTTTATGCTGTTATTATTTCATGCTTGAATACAAATCGATTAAAATAATAACGCTTACAGCATAAAGCTTGAGTTGCACTTTGATACTTCGAAATCAAATAACTCGAAATTCGCGATTTGTCGAAGTAAAAGTTCGGCCCTTCAAAAATTAACAATAGAGAATTATTTTAAATGTATCACTAAAAAGTCACTTGTTGTATTTATATGCAGTTTATACTGTCGATGTAGAAGAACATACTACGTTACTTAACCCATTTGCGCCTAGTGGATTCTTCCATGTTTATATATTGGATAAGTCTATGTTTGATCTAAGGGATGCCTGGCCTAATGTTTCGTTTTGTTTTATACTGAAATTCCAATCAACAAACAATATACACTGGTCAGACGCCGCAGTAGTGAACATCTGATCAGAGTCTATACTGTTTGTCTATATCCCATATATGGGATCGTGGGCACAAATGCGTTAACTCGTATGACGCCTCCTGTTTTACAGTTTCATAGCTTTATGTTTTACATGTGTAGTATTAAATATTATTTAATCTTAACGTCGTCACTCGTGTTGTGCAGTTGTCTGACATGATAGTTTGATTTGGGTGAAGGTGGGATAGGGTGGGTGAAGGTGGGTACCCATGACAATGGTTTAAGCTCCCCAACCCCATCCCCAGTATCCCGTTGTTGGGGCTACTGATAGTTCCAATGCTGTACTCCTGATTTCACCCTGTTGTCTGCTTTGTTGTTTATTATGTATCTGTTTGCGTTTTTAATTACGTTCTGGCTTGTGTCGCGGTGCCGTGAAAATTAACTCGCTCACTCTGTCTTGTAATTGTACTGTTTCCTGATTTATGGGGTTAGGATCCCTTGTCCTATTTTGAGCGGCGCTCTCTGTAGGACTGTTTCTTCAGATTTAACCCATTCCTCCATAAATACGCCTTTCTACACCACTGTAATAACCATTTCTGGAAACCATTGTGATAAATAGAGCACAATGGTTTCAAACTACAAAATTCTAAAATTTTACTTTTCTCTAGAAAATGCTCCTTTTGGGTAGATTTATTCATAGAGGTTGGGTCTAAAATGAGCCTATGGAGGAAAGGGTTAAATGGACCACTGGTGTGTATTGACTATGGGAAGAAAGCTTAACTTTTACATCTTCAAAACTAAGCGCGACTTCACAGACAAAAGTTTACGATCAAGATGGGACTGCAATTGACTCGTTGTCTCATCATGATCCAAGTTGTTTGACACGCGGTCACGAAATTTCTTTAACCTTTAATCTGCTGACGAAATCATTCTATACAATGTTTTATCGACTACATTTTCAAAGTTCAAGCTGCAATCACTAAATGTCTACCAAACTGCAACCTGTGCCAAACTGTTAAAACACTGATAAGACGCCGAGGTACACTGTGTCTCGTCTGGATAATAACTGTTTTCAAATAAACAGTTGAACTTCGATATCTCGAACTCGGATAACTCGAACTTTGGATTATTCGAACAGAAAGCTTAGCCCTTCCATTACTTATAAAACAGAATTGCTCTAAACTGTATCGCTACATATATCTAGAAACACATGTTGCAGCTTAATACAGGTCTAAACTAATGCTGAAAGCTCCTGGGGAGCTTTCAGCATTACTTTTTACCTGTATTAAGCCGTGAAATCGAGAAATTGTTCTGATTAGATATCGGAAACTTGAACTTCTGTTATCTCGATCTAATTTGTATGGTCACATGAAGTTCGAGTTATCGAAGTTCAACTATGATCGGAACATCGGTGAACAGGCTAAAGGTTGAAGAACGAACAGATTTGAAAAACATAGCAGATCAGGATATTAAAATACAACTGAACTTTGATATCTCGAGCTCTAAGGGACCATACAAATTTCTTTGAGATAACAGAAACATATAGGAGCTTTCAGCATTACTTTCCACTACCATTAAGCTGCGTACATGTTTCTAGATATGTGTAGTGATACATTAATGTTGTATAACACCCTATATTTTAAATTTTGGAGTGGCAGAACATTTAGTTAGCCGAGTCGAGATAGTTCAAAAGTACTTTATTATTTTTATGTATGAAAAGGAGTACCTTTCGACAGATCTGTTATAGCAGTACATGTAAATATACTGTGCATGAACAATCAATTGTTAATGTACCTGCGAGTATTCAGGCAAGTCTGGCATTTGCCAATTAATTAGTTTTAGAGTGATAAGCAAATTGCCACCGTTAAGTTATGCAACTTCTTTATTTAAACAAAGAAACAATTACATAAATATACGCTCCAGAGCGTAATTGTACAATCCCCTTTTTAACCCTTTTACCGCCAACGTCGCAACAATGCGCCACGACAAATAGTGCAGTCCCAGATCATGAAAAGGCGGCGTCTGATCAGGGACTTCACTTTTTGTCTCAAACGCTATTTCTATATCTGTGCTTTATTCCTTTGAACTTTGCATTTATTTATCTAAATTCCTTACGTTACCGAATGATTTAAAAACATTGATTAGCAGACGACAATCAGAAATTTGGCGCCGAAGGGGTTAAATATACAATCCTTGGTTTAACTCTTCCGCTGCCAAGTTTTGTCGCCTGCAAACTTTGTCGTCTACTTTGATTTTCACATTTTAGCTTTTCGTTATTGTTGTGTAAAACACAGTCACAGTAACACACAGTTTGGATCCTGTTGAGACACGGAGTTATTTAAGTAACCACAGATGCGACATCGGCAGGGAAAGCGTTAAACATGCACTCCATTGTCTAAATGTGCCCTCTATTTTAGAACTAAACAATAACCATGTCATTAGTTATTTACCCTTTTAACCGATGGATTAAAATTAATCAATAATGTTAATTAACACCTTTTTTGTTCTATACTTATTCCAAATTTCAATACCTACTAAATGTTCATGAATACAATAGTTATAATGAAATATGGAAGATGGAACACTGTAGTAATGTTAGAAAATAAAGAAACAGATCTTTGAAAATCCATCAGCAAACAAAGCAGACCCTGATCAGACTGCTCCTATAGTAGCCGTCTGATCTGGGTCTATTCTTTTTGCAAATGCCTGAAAACACGTTTATATTAGGGATAGGGTTAATTAGTGGAATGTTTTATTACGGATAGGATTGTTTGGCCATGCCAGAGATTGTAAAGACAAGTCTATATTATTCCGTAACCTTTAGCCTGCTATGGACGGATGAGTGAATACCTATACTATGCAAACAGTTTGGATTCAAATGAGACGCCGAGTAACTCGGCGTCTCGTCAGGATCCAAACCGTTTGACACCCTGATTGCATTTTGGTAGACACATTCAGTATAGCTTGACGTTTGGAAATGTAGTAGGTGAACATTTCTGTAGAAATAATTTGCTCAGCAGGCTAAATGTTAAGCAAACAGAGTAGACCCTGATCTGACAGTTTCTACAGTATCCGTTTGATGCTAGTCATCCTGTTTGCTAATACACACAAGTGTGTCTCTATCCGATAATACCATGTACAATATAACCTCCCTAATGCGACCATCTAACGAATAAACATGGATATCTTTATAAACAGGTGGTTGCTTAATGCAGGACAAAAGTAATGCTGAAAGCTCCTCTAGGAGCTTTCTGTATTACTTTTGTCCTGCATTAAACTACCACCTGCATCTAGCACCCAGAGTTATATCTCTTTTAAGTGGTCGCATTAGCGGAGGTCTTCCTGTTTGCTAATGCACGCAATTGTGTCTCTATCCATTTAGCCATTTGTCCTAACATTACGTCTTTATTCTGACACTATAAATAGACAGAGATATTTCTAAACGAGGGAAATAATGGAATAAACCGCTGTAGGGGTGCGACAAAACATATTAATAGAGTAGAACCCGTGTTAACCCATTACCTCATAGACTATTTTTAGAAACAACATATTTGAATAAATCTACCGAAAAGGAGCATTAACTAGAGAAAAGGAAAATTTTAGAATTTTCAACTTTGAAATCATTGTGATGGATAGAGCATTTGCTCATGTAGGAGCTAATGCTCCATTTATCACAATGGTTTCACAAAGTTACTTTCACAGAGTCTTCAAAAGTCGTCAATATGCGGGAATGGGTAAAGCGGCTATGAAAAAGAAGAAAGATGAAAAAAATATTTTTTTTCGCGAACACCCTTGCTCTATATAATAAGTTATTTTATAACATAATTCGTGGCTTCAGCGTGACGTAAAACTATCATATATATTTTGATATTCACGGGCATATATTCACTAGTGAATAACATTCGAACGATCTAACTGTATTCATACGCGCTGTCAAAACAAACAAACTGGCGGACGGTGACCTACCTGTCAATGATTGAGTCACGATAGATGGCAAAGGACTGTTGGTACTTGCGCTTTCGATAAAATAATTCAAATTATAATCGCTGTCAGATAATATCTACAAAATGTATGCCAAAAAGACCTACCAGCTTCTCTGACCCAAACCATCAATTCTACATAAAAATGCCTCCAAAACCTTTTCTTCACCGCATGTCATTTTGTTTCTGCAGATTTCTACTCATAAAAATATCTCGTCAATCAACAACTATAGTCATCTGAATCCAACACAACACACATATGTTATACCCCAAACCAGCTGATCGCGAAAATATTCCTCCTGTTCCAACACATACTATGCAGCAGATCGTACTGAATCTTTTGTCCATTTCAATAAACATTTACACTGAATTTGAATCGTGTTTTTTTCTCGGTGGAAATGTCCATGCCCATGTGTATACAACACCGACGAAGGGCTTAATATACCAAAACGAAGGCGCATTTTGAATCTAATTGACAGTGAGGGTCAGATATGTAGGCGAACTGTATTCATTTAAAATATGAGCAAATGGCGCACTTTACACATACACATGTTGTGTACAATGATGTCATAATGTGACGTGTTTGAATGTCGAAACTGTAACTCAAATTTTATTTTGACGTGTTTCTGTAGGTTTTTGCTATCATAAACTATCACAGTTAAATTGAATACCAGAGAGGTCTAAATTAGATCCTGGTTGATATGACAGTAAGTCAAACAAGAGGGCCATGATGGCCCTAAATCGCTCACCTGGTTACTATAGACATATGCATACACTGTATTTCTATGTAAAAATAAGTAAGCTTCAGATTGGGGCCAATATGATAATATGCCAATAAGGGCCATAATTTTAGGCATTGAGTTTTAAATTTGAACAATCTAAATAAAGGAACATTAGATGATGCTTCATATAAGTTTCAAAGTTCCTGCCCTTACAATTTCACAGGAGATTGTAAAGATTTTTCTATGAAACACTAATAGGCCAGGGACGGGGCCGTTTTGGTCCAGGGGTAATAATTTGAACAATCTTGGTAGAAAACCATTAGATGATAATAAATACTAAATTTCAAAGGTCTTGGCCTTAAAGTTTAGGAGAAGATTTTTAAAGATTTTCCTATGAAAAACTGATAAGCCAGGGGCCGGAGCCATTTTTGGTCCGGGGGTCATAGTTTGAACAATCTTTGTAGAGGCCCATTAGATGATGCTACATACCAAATATCAAAGGTCTAGGCGTTACGGTTTCAGAGAAGAAGATGTTTATGAAAAACTGATAAGCCCCGGGGCGGGGCCATTTTGGTTAAGGGATCATAATTTGAACAATCTTTGTAGAGGACCAATAGATGATGCTACATACCAAATATCAAATGTCTAGGCCTACAGTTTCAGAGAAGAAGATTTTTAAAGATTTTCCTATGAAAAACTGATAAGCCCCGGGGCGGGGCCATTTTTGGCCCGGGGGTCATAATTTGACAATCTTTGTAGAGGACCATTAGATGATGCTACATACTAAATACCAAAGGTCTAGGCCTTACGGTTTAGGAGAAGAAGATTTTTAAAGATTTGCCTATGAAAAGCTGATAAGCCCCGGGGCAGGGCCAATTTTGGTCCGGGGGTCATAATTTGAACAATCTTTGTAGAGGACCATTAGATGATGCTACATACTAAATACCAAAGGTCTAGGACTTACGGTTTTAGAGAAGAAGATTTTTAAAGATTTTCCTATGAAAAGCTGATAAGCCCCGGTACGGGGCCATTTTTGGTCCGGGGGTCATAATTTGAACAATCTTTGTAGAGGACTGTTAGATGATGCTACATACCAAATATCAAAGGTCTAGGCCTTACGATTTCAGAGAAGAAGATTTTTAAAGATTTTCCTAAGAAAAACTGATAAGCCCAGGGGCGGGGCCATTTTTGGTCCGGGGGACATAATTTGAACAATCTTTGTAGAGGATCATTAGATAATGCTACATACCAAATATCAAATGTCTAGGCCTTACAGTTTCAGAGAAGAAGATTTTTAAAGATTATTCTATGAAAAACTGATAAGCCCTGGGGCGGGGCCATTTTTGGTCCGGGGTCATAATTTGAACAATCTTTGTAGAGGACCATTAGATGATGTTACATACTAAATACCAAAGGTCTAGGCCTTACGGTTTCAGAGAAGAAGATTTTTAAAGATTTTCCTATGAAAAACCGATAAGCCCCGGGGCGGGGCCATTTTTGGTCCGGGGGTCATAATTTGAACAATCTTTGTAGATGACCATTAGATGATGATACATACCAAATATCAAAGGTCTAGGACTTACGGTTTCAGAGAAGAAGATTTTTAAGTATTTTCCTAAGAAAAACTGATAAGCCCCAAGGCGGGGCCATTTTTGGTCCGGGGGACATAATTTGAACAATCTTTGTAGAGGACCATTAGATGATTCTACATACCAAATATTAAAGCTCTAGGCTTTGTGGTTTCAGAGAAGAAGATGTTTAAGTAAATTGTTGACGACGCACGACGCACATACGCACATACGCACGACGCAC